>JAITYX010000124.1:0-600000 GCA_021018815.1 Talinum fruticosum | reverse complement strand
GGAAATGGGATTATATCTTTCCTTCACAACCAAAAGTGGCCACTGTACCATTTTCAATGGCTCATCTTATCCTCAACACACTTACTACATATATGTATATAATTAAACACCTCAAACAAAATGTTCAATCTTTTTATGGTGAAAGTGCAAAGAAATTTGGAGAGAATTTCTATGCTTTTATTTTCATTTTATTTTATTTTATTTTTTTCGGTGAGGGCAGAGGGTAAAGAAATTATCTTGTTATATGCTAATAAGTTTAGGAGCATTTTACTCCAAATCAATCAAGATGAGAGAAGTCACGATGGATTATATAAATGAGTCTAATTGCTGAACTCTATTCAATTCTTTAAAGCAATGGAAAATTTAAACTTTTTATTTTGTATTGTTATAAGCATCGGACGCTGTTTGATAGTATTTTCATAAGTCTGACATTTATATATTGTTTCATTAATCTTGTTGACAATAACTTAAGAATTCATGTGAATGATTAGTTTAGACATGCCTTCTTCCCAATTGGAGACTTTTGAGTAAGGCATGGAGTTTAGCCTTAAAAATGTGCAATTCTCAAAATTAACTAAGAAACTTTTCATCCCGTGCTCTTGAAAGACACCTCCTTTCCGAGCATCGCCTAAATTATCCTTAGATACCTTATTCAGATTCAATTTGATATATCCAGAAGGTGGTATCTCCAATTTAATTAAAACATTTTTTCAAATCAATAAAAAAATTTTAATTATGAAATACTGCATAACAACTTAGAATTGTTTTTTACAAGGAATCTAAGTAATCATCTACTAAAATAAAAAAGTAAAAGTAAAGCAAGAACTATAACATGAATGAATGGGAACAAAGTAGATTACTCTTTTTACAAGGATTTTTATTATTTAAGGTATTGTAAGGGATTTACTCTATGTCTTTTAATCTAATAATAATTTGATATAATGTAATTTCTTTTGTACTTTATGATTAATGATGTGAATAGTTTTTTTCTCCAAAATTTTTGCTATATATGAAATATCAGAATTTGGATAATGAAGTATTTAACTGGTTAATTTGTAAGCTTTTTTAATTAACGTCATATTGAGGACTACAAAGATGTTAGAATGGAGAATTAATATAATTATCCCATTATAAGAAAAACCAAAAAAAAAGGGTGATGTTCAAAATTGCAACAAGTGTAAAGGTATTAAGCTACTTAGTCCTATGATGAAACATTGGAAAAAGCAAGATAGAGAAAAAGATTTAGAAGGGATATTTCGATTTCGAATAACCAATATGGTTTTATCTATGACTGTTAGACCTATTATAAAAGCAATTCAACTTATACGATACTTTATGGAGTTTATGCTGATAAAAAAAAAAAAAAAAGACATGTGAAGAGATGTCCCATCAGAATAATAGATATGAAATTATATGAATGCATAAGATGTTTTGATTTGAAGGCACATTTGAATGATAGAATGAATGTTTGAATCAATGGTAATATGCTAATTAGTTATATGTTCAAAAGAATCATGATGAAATTAATTCAAGGCACCTTTTAATTTCCCTCAGCAATTTAGGTTAATGGATTTTGAAGTTGATGGACATGCTTTTTAAGCCACCCAATATATTGTCATGAAAAGTCTAAAGAAAAATGCGTTAGAGTGAATATTCAAATATCCATAATACTCCCTCCGTTTTAAAATACATGTCGTTTTAAGATTATGCGGGAATATCAAGGAAATGCAAAATTCATGACAAATTTTATGTTAAAAGACTAAGTTGCCGGTATATTTTATTGGAAATGAAAAAAAAAATCAATGAAAAAAAGAAGAGAAACAAAGCAACTAATAAGGACAGAGTTGGTAAACTAGTAACTAATATGTATATGGACCGGATTACACTAATATGGTTAGCAATGTTCGATTTTTTCTTTTGAGATTAAACTTGTGCTAAACACTATTAAAAATATGATATATTGCCCTCCATATATTTGAAACATGTAACTAAATTATATTAATCCAATTACTTAATTATCTCGCGATATTATTTTATGATTAAAGTAATACTAATGCAAGAGTATTGGTTGACAGTCAAATCATGTGCGCTATAGTGCCTTATGGAAGGAAAGAAAAGCAAAGGCCATGTTTGTTAAAAAGCAAGACTATTTTATGATTAATTATCTTGTGGAAAAAAATCGAGTGGCTTAAAATCAAGTAGAACTGAAAATGAATTGACTCAAGACCGAAATCGAATCAAACCTTGTTAATCTTATAGTACGGCCCTACCTGAACTCAATCTGATAAGAACTTTTCGATGAATCACAATTAGTAAAAAGGAATTGTATTTTTAACCTTGTAAAGAAACCCACTAATTGAAAAACAACTTTAAGCTCTAAATTGATATTTCATATGCTTAAAAAGCGAGAAACGACTCTTAAAATATTCTAACTTACGAGAACTTTGAAAAAGGTGAAAAAAATACTTGTGGAACCTCATCCTCAAGGGAAGTTCTAATATTAAGAAAAAGTCAATAGTAAGAAAAAGCCTTTATGGTTAAGATGAAATCCAAAAGATGAGACAATATAATTATGATACAAACAAAAATAGAAAACTAGAATTACATATGATTTAATATATTTATGAACTTAATTTTAATTCTTAATTATTAGTTTAATATAAATATATAAATATATTAAAACAAACATGGCACTATCACAAAATTGGTCTTCTCTTTATTTTTTCATATTTATTATTAGAAGAATCTTGAAATAATGTTTTCATTTCTTTTCTGTTACCTCTAATATTATCATTTTTGTATTTCTATTCCAATAAAAATAATGTATAAAATAAAATATCCTGATTTTCAATATTACTCAAAGTTTGATTGTGGTTAATAATACCAAAAACATGAGAAAAATATTATTATTAGATGCACTTTTGGATAATATTAGGTGGAAAAGACATACAAGCAAATATGGTGCGAAAAATATACTACTAAATAATTCTAAATATATACATTAAAAGTATTAAGATTAATGTATTATACACGCAAGTTATGAATCATTTATTTATTTTTCATAATAAAAATTATTAATTTATTACATATTCCAATAAATAGATCTTATATGCATCCCATGGGTCTTTAATTCTAGTTGGATATTCTTTTTGAAACAAAAATCAAAATCTCCATGCTTGTCCTATAAATATATGTGCATCGCAATATCTGACATATCTGCTACAATTTAAAAGATAAAAAGAGAAATATAAAAAAGATAAAAGTTCACAATGAGCATTTGTACCATATTTATGTCCAGAATTTTGAATCTCATTCTTTTGTACTCGAGGGCTCAATTTTCTCACAAGTTTTTTTTTTTTTTTTGGTGATGAAAATAGAGGTTCACCTAAAGAAGAAGTTTTTATGATAATTTAACTTCCCACTAATTTAAGATGCATGAGAATTCAGAATAAATTCGTTGAGAAATTATTATATAAACATGAACATATGCCAGTGGCCACTTTCTTTTCCCATTCGACAGAATAAATGCAGGTCATTTAATTGTTAATTCATTAAAACTATAACACGTTTTTTGTTGGTCATTAGGATTAGAATTTTATTTGTTCCTTCCACAGTCCAACTATTTGGACCAGAAGAAATTTAGTGGAAAAGGGCTGGACTATGATTTTTCTGGGAAAAAGAAAAGAAATAGTTGCTGGTGGTGGGCACAGGTGGTCTGAAACCTGACCAGAAATTCCCTGGTAGGAACATTACACTTGTATCTTCTCAGTCCATTAGTCTTAGTCCACTGCTCTTTAGTAGTGCATTGTTTATGTTTGCATTTATTCTTTTTAGATTTAAGTTAAGTTTCATGGAAAGTTCCAAAGTATTTTACTCAAAATTTTGTTATGTTCATATCGGCTGAGTGGTCAAGTGTTGTCTTGTCAACCTCTTCACATAGGTTTAATTGTGAGGCTGGATAAATTTAGATATGATTTGATATTCAAAAATTGTATTGTGTCTTCAATTTGAAACATAGGTTTATTGAACCTAATACCCTAAATCAATGAGTCTACATTTTCTAAATTAAACCTATCACACTCACATTGGATAAATTATATCGTAATTTTAGGTCTATTAGATTTGGGCCACTATATAGGCAATCTATTTTAAAATTTTCATGACTGTCTTTTGGAAAAAAAAAAAAACTAAATTTGCTTCCCTAAATTAATTGAGGGCTAGAGAGAGTTCTTAGATGGAGGTTGGTATGAAGAAAGAAGAAAGAAGAAAGAAGAGGGGGATTGTTGAAAGAGAATAAAACTAAACACAAATGGTAGAGAACCAATTGTCAATGTCATGTGAACAACGGGATTCTTTAATTGAAATTAGATGAGTATCAAAGTTCCCAAATCATTTATCTAACTTTCTTGCCAAAATCACACTCTAGGTATGTGAGGTTGAAAATAATGAAAACTAAACTAAAAGAAAGTTAAAAATATGGCTCGGTTATACTTTGTCAATTAAAGAACTAATAAGTCAAGATAAGATCCTCAGCTACCTAACTTAAGCTAGTAAATTGAATGGTCGGTTGCATCAATAAAGTTCACCTAAGTCCACTTTCATGAGTCAAGAGTTGGTATATGTGGGCTAACCACCTATTTTTATGGGGTTAGCCCAAATAGACCACAAGGTTAGAACCCCTCGCTTAGATTCAGGCTATTTTTATGTCAAAATTTCGGCCATTCAACTCTCCTACATTAGCAAATCGATCTCACAATTGGCATAGTCAATCGACCAAAAACATGGATGAAAGCTTTTTCAATCATTTCATCAAAAACTTGGGGCATGAGAGAAAACTCAAATCTACAAGCCTAAATTGGTTGTAACTAAGCCTAATACATGATTAATTAGCCACCAAAGGACTAAACATGAGAAAATCTAAGCTGAAGTCTAAACTAGCAACATAAGACACAAGCATGAATATTTGAACTAATTATAAGCCAAACTGATGCTAATCTAGCAAATGAACAAGAACAAAACAAGAAATATGGAGGGGGGAAGCTCAGCCATTTATACTTGAAAACTCTTTGATTCACAATCTTTAATGTCAATCTATACTAATCTAACCTAATTAACCTTCCTAATAAAGTTTATTTTGGCTAACTATATTAATCTAACTACTAAACCCTAAGCAAGCTCTCTACTTAGAAACCTCCCCCAATTTCAGCAAAAAATGGTTTTAAACAAGCAACAAAAATGACTAAAAACACGACCCAAAGCCTCAACCTAGTGACACAGGTATTGACATTCTCACTTTTTTGACAAAAAATGAAAACATCTGGAAACATAAGCTGCCTCGAGATAAGATATGGGACTTGCCGCGGTTGTGGGCCTATCCGCATGCTCTTTTCCTGTCTCTTCTCACTTCAACGTTAGTTGGGTAGCATTACAATATCTTGAGTAATGTTTATATGTGTCGGTTTTATACTTTTGAATATGAATGCTTAGAAATGAAGACGCCAAAACTTGAGCTCGAATAGACGTAGCCTTATCGATAGCTCATTGCAGGTAGCGACAAGAACTTGACTTGGATGTTGGGATCCAATTTGTCGTTTATTTCGTTACTCCATATTCCACAGTTGCTCGGTTTTAGCTAATTTCCTACAAAAGTAAATAAAAATGAATAAAAATCTTAATTTTATATTATTTACAAGCCAAAAACAAGTGTTTTGAGGGAATAAAACGTATTCCATTTATTATGCGCCTAAAAGTGACTAGTAAAGTTGACCAACAATGGAATTTTTTCATTTAATAATTAGCTTCAATGTGTGAGGGAATAAATATTAAATAATAATCTTAATATAAAAAAGGAAAACCACATGAAATTATACAATAATAAATAGGAGTTTAGAAAAAAAAAAAATAGGCCAAACAATTCATTATTCAAAAGTATTTTTATCTAAGTTTTCTAATAAATATTTTTTTAATAAATCAGGGCCAACATATTCTTAGTCAACTTAGAATGTGTAATTATTTCAAAAATAACAGACATCATGGTTGCTTTTCCATATATACGTTGTGAGTTAATTTAATATATTACTTAACCGAACACTTTAAATTTAAAAAAATAAAATTTTGACCTAGTCTAGGATTATAGTTGAACATTATTATGTAATATGTAAATATATAATATAACGTTTGATCTTGTAAGGTCAATACCGCAAATATTGTAGCATGATTGTAAAAAACAAAACAGAAAAAACACCTCGTTGGAGCAGGGTATCTTTTGTGTTTAACTTAAACATATATTACTAGAAATATGTTTTTTAAACAGATAGCAATCGTTATTATACTTAGTTTTCAAAATACCTCAAATGTCTAATAATTTAATGGAAACTTCTTTGCAGTTGCAGTGCAAAAGAGTAAAGATTGCATCATAGTTTCTAGCACAGATGAGTCAATTATAGTGGTACTCCTCATGAACTTTGATTTCCACATTTTCTACTTATATTCTGTTCAACTTTTTTTGCCATATAATATGACCCCTAAAAACCTTCTATGACGCATTTATAAAACATATTCTACATGGAAATATTTACCAAGTCTTGCATTAGTGTCGTGGTAATATATTACAGTCTGTCTGTATTTGGTGTAATTGGAGCACAAAGGTCGAGGTAGGGGAGCTCGAAGGAAATATTTGATAACAGAAAAACTTTACCAATTGAATAAACTGACGCCCACACAACATGATCTACAGCAGCACAACAAAATTGACTTGAAAAAGGAAGTCTAAGAAATTAAATTGAAGTATAATCAGTAAGCATTGAGTGTTTCTTCCGTTGACTTGAGGGGAGGTCAGTGGATCCAAGTAGTGAGCAGCAATTGTGACAGATTTTGGGCATTATTTATTCAATTCTTGTCAGCCGAATTAAAAGCCAAAAGAAAGAGGAGTACGTCGTTAATTGTTTTAAGCCAAGTATAGAACACTTACTTGGAAATCTGGTGAAATAATTCAATTAATATAGTTTTCATAAATTAATTCAACAGCAGGGTGCTGGGAGCTGAAATTTCTTGTGCTCATGTGTCAGTGTGGTGTTCTTGACTCTATCTATATATTGTCAATCAATCTAGGCAGTTTATTGAGGACTTTGTTTCTACGTTCAAGACTAAAAGTCAAAATGTGTGATAAGTAGATGTTGCAATCTTATCTTTATTATAATTATTATAAATTCTACAAATTTTATAATCTTATTTTTATTATGAATTAAAATAATTTGATCGTATATTATTGCTCCACAGAAAACAAAGTAGATGACATTTTCCTGACAGAATTTGCCCACACACTGCACATTTCTTAAAGACATAAGCCTCCCATTCTTTTTCTTTACTTATTTTTTGTTTGAAATGCCCACAACTCCTTACTTATATTGATTGCTTCGCCCAAAAAGAAATTTATAATGCTCTATCATGTGTCATGGATAGAGACGTAGCAATCGGGGTCATCTGGATTTCGGTCAAGTTTAGATCAGATTAAGTTTGGGTGAATCTTGTTTAGGTTGGGTTTGTGTCTAATTTAGATTGATTTAACTTCGACTGAAACTCATTCGGGTCAGTTTGGATACATGTTGGGTCAATTTCGATTCGGATAACTTTCGATTATGTTTTTCGGGTTAATTTCAAATCAAGAAGAAATCAAATCATTTGGTTTGGGTTCGGTTTGTACAGGGTCAACTTTGGGTGAATCTAGTTCGAGTCGAGTTCGTATGCGGTTTAGATTGGTTCAACTTCGGGTGAAACTCATTCAGTCGGTTTGGGTATGGGTTGGGTCAATTTCAATTCGGGTAGCTTTCGGTTATATTTCTAATCAATTTCAGATCGGGTAAAAATAGGGTTGAGTTGATTTCGGATTGATTTAGATTTTCAATTAGATCCATTTATGTGTAATGTCTTACAAGGACTTTTAGTTTTACACGGGTCAAAGCAGAAAACTCCTAGAGGTAGGATTATGTAAAATTAATTCATAACCACATTAATTTGGACAAATATGAACTGACACTTCTATACGTTATATGAATAAGCTCAAACTTATTTATATTTATTTTTTTTAAAAGGATGACGTGAGACAGCGGGAGATGAGACCAAGTGAATTGACCAAATTGATTTGGACCTAACTTAATTTAAACTAAGGTCAAATTGATTTAGTCAATTTGAACTAATATGATCTTATAACTTGCTACAAAATTTACATTGGGTTGTCATAATTGGTTGGACAATTGTGTGATAGTAGCCAGTATACCACTTGTACAACTAATAAATTATAAAGTGCTAATATCTTTGGATAAATTGAAAAATCTGAATAAACTACAAAATATAATAAAATATCAAAAGTCGAGGAGGCTAGTGGCGTGATGGCCACTAGCTCTATCCTCCACCCAGCCCACCCGGGTTCGAATCGGGTGGGAGCAATATTCCTCATTTGTGAGGATATTGTGTGGTGGGGGTTAATGGGCTGACACTCCCTATTCCCCGACTCGTTAGCGCTGTTGGACTTTCCCCGAGATAGGGGGTCCAACGGGTGGCCTGCTACCCAAAAAAAATTAAAAAAATAGAATATCAAAAATTATGTAAGCTTGTATTGTATTTGAATTGGGTCAAAAGTGATTCAATTAGGTTTCGAGTAGGTTCGATTTTGGAATGGTTCCTTTTTAGGTTTTGGGTCAAAATTAGTTGAACTCGTTTTGATTGTCGGTTCGGATAATTCGGGTTAACCCGCTTAGTTACATTTCATAAAGTGTTATAATTTGCCTTAATTCACTACGTTTTGGGAGTGAAACCGGTGAAGTGTGATGTGAATGATGAGTCGGAAAAAGTGGATTTGCTATCTCGGCCCCGATGGATCGAGTGTGCAAGATCCTCATGACGACTCCTCCTTCCGGCAAAAAGGCACGCCCGGGGTTGGATCCTGGGAACGCCCAGCCATTGCTATGGTTAGTTCAACAAAAGTCGAAAGTCGAGGAGAATCTTCCTCGAAATGCACAAACGGGTTTTTTAAGATTTGTGTGGTTTTATTGAAAATGTAAGGATTTATCGGCTTGTAGAGAGAAATAGTGGGTTAGCCGAGAGTGATATGTTTCTTGAGAGTTGTGATATGATGAGTTTGTGCAAAATTTGCTGAGTATTTATAGAAGAAATAAATGAGGGGTAAAATAGTTATTTACTTGTCATTAGGTATGAAACCCTAATTTAGTGGGTTTTGGGCCTTACTTAACCTCATATGATAGAGGGCTTGGACCGATGCTATAACGATATGACTGATTGGTAGTTACTAGATCACGACGTGACAAGTAAGTTGAAATTATACGGAAAATAGCCGCATCATACTGTAGTGATCAAAGCGAGAAATGCAACTCGGTTGACTGTTCAAAAAGTGAATAAGACAACTTACATTTGATAACATATATTTAAATATCAAATTTTACTAATAAATTCAACTAATTTTCAACAATGATTAAGCGATTAAGACCATATATTCTTTAGTTTTACATTTCTACAGATTTAGTATTTTCATAAATATTTACTAATTTTTTTTTTGTAATTCCATTAAATTTTAACCTTTTTAAAGATTCTTTTATATATATATATATATATAAAATGACCAGTAAAATCACATAATGGCAGAGCAGAAACCTGTCTTAGACAACAAGAAGCATGTTAATTAACACAATGTTGATGGGAGTGAGCTCATTTTGGGCTTCTATATTTATTCTTCCTCAAAATGTTCTTAAAAAAGTGGAGCAAATATGCAGGAACTTCCTGCAGAATGCAAGTGACAGTCATAAAAGAAGGCCCTAAGTGGCTTGGGATGTAGTTTGCATAACTAAAACCCAAGGGGGTTGGGATTCAAGAACATAAGGGTCTAGAATAGAGCTCTAATTGCCAAATTGTTGTGGGCTATATCAAGTAAGAAAGACATCCGATGGGTCAAATGGATGTATTCTCACTATTTAAAGGGCAAAAATATGTGGGACAATCAGCAAGGAAGAGATGTATGTTGGTATTGGAGGAAAATGTGTAAGCTACGAGACACAACAGGACCTCTCTTACAAAATTTTGAGGATACAAAGAAGGTCTATGACTAGCTGATGGGATGGGAGACATACCCAAACAAAAATGGAGGAACTATGTATGGCATAGAAATATTATTCCCAAGCATAGTTTTACATTGTGGCGGCTGATACTAGACAAACTGCCTACAAAAATCAGGCTAGCAAGATATATCCCACATATGACAATGACCTGTGTTTTGTGTGAAACTGAAGTGGAAAACACTAAGCATCTGTTTTTTCAGTATCCACACACTAGAAGGTTGAGGGAGAGGATCCTTAGCCACCATAAACCCCAATCTCTAATCCAATAACTCAGGTGGCTAACACAATCTAGGAAGGCAGGAGTGCATGGAAGTTTGATTAAGTGTGCTAGTCTTGCAGTGATCTACCAAACTTAGAGGGACAGGAATGAGGCAGTCTTTCACCAGAGGAAACCTGTCACTGCAAGCTCGATCAAAAATATTAGAAACACTATAAATGATAAATTTAGTTTCCTTGCTCAGCAAAGCATGATGTATGAGAATTAGAAACAATTTATAACTGAAGGAACATATGAGACTTGATGAATATAAGAACCCTTCCTAAAAGATGACTTCTATATTAAGCATAATTGCTTGTACATACCTATGTATTTAGGCAACTGGAGAATGGAACGAAAAACTTAAACCTTTGTCCAAAAAAAAGTTTTTTAAGTTCAAAGAATCTACAAAAGAACAATAAAATATAAGAATTAATAAAAAATAATTACAATATAATGAATGAGGAAAATTAAACTTAAATCTAATTTATTCAAAATCTCAATTTTCACTATTATACTAAGACTACATGAACCACCTTTTTTTTATTTAATTTGGAGTTCTCCGTATTTCTCTATAGACTTAAAAGATTTTTTAATTTATCTAGACTCGGAAATTAGGTTATGAGGTTTTTTTTTTAATATTTGTAATAATTATAATGTAATTGTTTATAGCGATTTTGTCAAACAACTAAATAAGGTAGTGAAAACACAATTACAAACTTATTTACATTATACCGTTGATTACATCCAACCAAATATTCCCCCAAAGTGGACTTGGATAGGCCAGGTTTAAACCTCTGGTATTTAGCGGCCGGTTGTCAGGCTTGGTTTGGCACAATGTCAACTCCAATCCCTTACCTTAACGAATGGGTCTATAGATCTCGTAAAACACCAGTTAAATCGACTCTCAGTTAGGAATATTGCCAAATAAGAGCCAAAAATAAACCAGGTTTAGGAGAGCAAATTAGAATCACAAAACCAATTCCGCATGGGACCAGAGGTGCTAGAAGGCAGTAGCCATCTCAGACACTGGTTCTCAAACACCTCACTGCAATTACAGTATGACGCAAGATGTTTGCGAGACCGTATTTCACAAGATGAAGCCAAACTGAAATGGATGCAGAAGACAGTAGCTACCTCATGTCAATCTACAATGTGCTGAACAAAAATTAACTCTTGAGAAAAAGAAACCAGCAGTGGCAACTGCTAAAAGAACAATTATAACAGAAGTGATGAATTTCAGCAACTATATATATGAGCATTTGACATGCAGACATGAATTCTATACACAGAATGATAACCCCAATATACTCGCTTGTTATTCACAATATACAATGCAAGTGCGTAATTAGTTGACAGTTTGACACCTTGTCTTTAATTGGTAGCCTATTACATTAAGTACAAGCAGAGGCATCACCCTAAAGATGTGATCATTTCATCTCCGAAGACGGGGCTTGAAATGGTGGAGCAGGAGGCCCATAGTACTGTGTTGGGCGAGATGCTATACTGCGGCCACGTGCCCTTCCAAGAAGATAAGCAGCCAACGCTATGATAAGAAACAACAAGATAAGTGGCACTGAGATCACCACAACATACCCCATACTTGGAGTTCTTGTTCTCTTGATTCTGCAATGTACATGCCCTATATCAATCATCACAATTCACAGATAATACTCGCTTGATGTGGAGAGATATCCGTTGAAATGAAATCAACCAGGTTGTGGGGGATCATAAGCACAGGGGTTCTATGTTACTTTGAGACATAAACAAGTGCTGGATATGGTTAGGTCTCAAAATGACACAATTGTCCATTTACTGAAAATTTTGCACATTTTTCAATCTAAAATGTTATGTACAGTGTCTAAGCATGGAGATGAAATTGCAAATGAAACATAGCATCCATCACCAACCAGTACATCAGTGGTTCAGATTAGCAAGTTCATACCACATGTAACTGCTACTGCTCAGAATCTCAAACTCAGGGGATTGCATTAAAATCATACTCGGTATTTTCAGTGCATATCTAATGCTCCACCGGTTCAGCCAACGAATTTATGCTTTTTCTAGGATTTTCTTCTCCATTTCCATTTCCTCTATATGCGCTGAAGCCATACAAGATTCGTCCTTCCAGGATCATTATATTCATCTCATTTTACAAACATAAGAATCGCCTCTTACATACATCTCCTAGAATCAATTTATCTTACGAAGTTCTAGTTTCCAAATATTCACTTTCCCGTTAGTCAAACATCCTTTTCACAACTCACTCCAAAAAAAAAACATCCTGTATGGTTTGCTGGCATACTAGCCATATAGAGGAGTAGCAGGGAAATTATGTGTGCTAACTCATCTTTTGAAGCAAACTCAGAACACCACTGATTTCAACCATTTTACGTGTCTAGTTTAAGAAGGACAATTATGTATGCTAATTGATATCTCAAAGGCAGCTACGTACCTCCTACTCAAGAAGACAAGCAGTAGAACAAATACAATTGTCTTAGAAGGTAAGCATTACAGTTACAATAGATATATCCATAACCCCTACGCAGAAGTTTGGTTGATCAGGAGGATGCCTGCGGTTGCACGATGAGGCGATATTGGGGGGGTGTTTCCATTTTAAAAGTTTTCCCAGATTGCCCAAATATCTTATTCCTATGGTACCCAAAATAGAAAAAAATTACAAGGCAATAAAAACAAGCACAATAAAAATAACCCAGTAAACAACTAACATCAATGAAAGGAGATGCGGCTAAAAACAGCAATAAAAAGAGAAAAAGGCAAGCTTTTGGGGAATAATCCTTCACCACCCTCCACTAAATTGAAGATACTGATTGAAACCAACACTAACTTGGATTGGGAATCCAAACAAGTGAACTAATTCCATTAATTGACATGATTATAAGAGCAGGAAAGGTGAATCAATACCCAATTTACGAACTAGAGCTAGAGGAATTTCAGCAAGGGCACTGCTAAGAGGCAGTTATGACTTGCAATTGAAACCGATAATGGAATTGCGTTTCAAGTGACTGTGCAAACCGTAATTTACGAACTGAATCATAAGACCCACAATCAAAACTCGTAAAGGAACACATCAGCTGAGAACCCGTATTAATAAATAATCAGACGAACTACCTGCAATTGAATGAAAGTAGAATTCGTGATATTCAGATTCGAAAAGGTGAGTTATGGAGTCTTACCTCTTGCCTTATGCAGAGGACGGGAGAAACGGAGAGGGAGAGAGAGAGAGAGAGAGAGAGAGGGTTAACGCTGACCGAATTACTTCCTGATTTTAATTGTTTAATTCAACTAAATAATGAGTTGAATGTATTATTCTCATTTACGTTTTTTAGTTTCTTCGGATGTCAGCCTTTAATAATTTAAATTTATATTTTTTAATATTTTATTTTTCTTTCTTATTTATATTTCATAGCGCAGTCACATTAAAAATACAAGATTTATAACATTATAATTTTTATCGTAAAACTTTGACAACATACAAAATTTGAATATCATAAAAGTCGTAATTAGGGGCTTTTACTATAATTCATCATAAAGAGTATTTTATGAAAAAATAAGTCAAAGCTAAGATACTAATGGAGGCTTGCACTTAATTGAAATGTAAAAGAATTGAATAAGGCATCGTCACTCGACTCATTGTTGGAGAAAAAAAACGAAATGAAGAAGAAACAATGACAACAAAGAATATGATGATATGTGCGTGTCTATATATATATATATACATATAGGTTTATTTTAAAAAAATTAAAATAAAGTATAAAATTCATTCCTAAAGGCATGAATTTAAGTAAATCGGAGGTTAAGGTGGGTATAAGTAAACTCATACCTTGTGGGTTAACTAAACTTTTTAGAATCTCATTTCTTATTAAAAAAAAAAAGAAAGCCTAATCAAATATAAAATATGAGTATGAATGATTTCATACTCATAAGCTGGAGTCAAATTTGACTAACCAAACGCCACCTTAGTCTAATTACATTTTATGTGTTTCAGTTGGTTCATTTCAGTAAAGTTTTTAGGAGTATAATTGTTAGAAATTTGGATTTGAATCCTGAATAAGTCAATCTTTACACCTTATTAGTAAAAAAAAAAAATCAATTTGCGCATACACTAATGTATGGAAAGTTAGAGCAAAAAGTTAGAATTCGACTTGAAAAGTATTCCTTTTGTTTTCCTAAATAACATTATCCAACAAGCTTACCATGTTACGCATGGATAATTTTAATTCCATTAAGTATTTTAAGATCTTTAAAATCTGTATTTGTTAAAATTAAATTAAAAAACACAATAATAAGAAAATCTAAAAATAAATTAACGGATCAAACTTGACAGGAATGGAGTGAATGCATTAAACAGATAAGAGAAAAAAAAATAGACAAATTAAACGAGGTAAGTGGAACAGATAAGAGGGAAACATTCAACTTTGTCCAAATTAAACAAATAAGAGGAAAAAAAATCTATTTTACACACACAACGTCTAGGACCCTAATATAATATCCTATTACTCCACACCTAACCACTACATCAACAAACATTCCGTGCATGTATTTCGTGTAACATTGTACATATATTTATTTGTAAATTTTTTTATTTAAAATTAGGGTCGGATAATCTTGATTACCCTATAATAGATCTACCTAAACTGATTACATAATACGCATTATTATTATATTTGGTATGCATAAGTGGATCGAAAGTAGAAATATATCTCAGCTCCTGATAGTTTTATGTAAAAACTTGGTGTCATTTTGATGATCCAATCTTAGAATCCATTATATAAATAGCAAATATTTCGAAAAACCGTTATGGGCTTTCCGTGTGCTTTGTTGGCATTGAGTTCCCCTCGGTGCCGCAAGGTTAGGGGTTCAAGGGGCTGGTGAGAGGGTTTGAAAACAGTAACAATTCTAAAATACCTCTCATTTTTTCCTTTTTTGGAATTTCCTAACAATTAAATGGAATAATTTTTATTTATTTAAAAGATATTTATGGTGGCATTTTAAATTGTTCTGTACTAATCATCATCAAAGAGGGCTTTTTTTTTTTTTGTCAAATTGAAGAGGTTTTTGTTGTCCTTATGATTTATATAGGTGTAATTTTTATGTATATGGGTGTAATTATTTTTGTCACATTTGTATTATATTCCTCGAGGAATTTAAAATTTTCTATAATATTTTATCAATTTCAAGTGATTAGTTTATCAATTGCGTTTGTATTAATTATTTTTAGTAACTAATTTGTTTTGAAATTAACCCTATCTTGATATTTCTTAATAGTCCAAAACAACAAATAAACTGAAATGGATGGAGTATCCTACAATATATAAATATGAGGTGCAAAAACCAACATAATATAATGTGGGATTGCATAATTAAGCACATTTAAATCACAATTTAATGCCAAGACCTCCTGCACATAATGAAAGAATTGATGGAGCAAATAAACAGATGGAATGAAAAACTAGTTGTTTTACAATTTACACGGCACTGGACATTTGACTAGCTGCAAATGCGGCATTGGTGTGCATTTGGTGATGTTGTTGGTGGATATCATGGTGCATATGCAGGTGTTGCTGGTGGATATCCTGGTGGTGCTGGTGGTAAGAGTGACGCCCATCCTCATTAGTAGGATCGGCCACCCCATGGTAGCGGAGGCAGCATAATCGCACAAGGGCCAGAATGAATGCCAATACGACCACGGTACAGAATATGATCAACACCGTGAAAACAGCTTCCATGTCTTCTTCAATGTATCCTTTGACAATTTGCTTTGTGTAGCTATCTATGTTCCTCTTTTTCTCTGTCTTTTTTTTTCACCTCGGTTTTATTATTTGTGTCTGGCTTCCTGCATATATAGGGGAAGAGTTGGAGAAAATCTGAGTTATGTTGGAGGAATGGGTCAAACTGTTGATTACGTCCAGCATGATCTGATTATTCAAAGCTTATGTGGCGTCTGGCCGCTTCCAAGTGAATTTGCGCGTGTACAAGGTTTTGACCTCTTACAAATCGAGGCTACAAGGAAAGTGGAGGTTGAATTTTCTTATAGAAATCGAGCTTCCTACATTTTTGGCATCAAACTTTTGAATCTGTCAGAGCTTATTTATGGGGAATAGTGTGGAATTCTGGTATAAACTTGCAGGGCTTAACCAATTTATTGGTTTTCTTTGCTCTCAAGTTTTTGTGTCTCTTAATAGCACTTAGGCATTGATATGGATAGTTGACACTTCATTCTAGTTCTCAAACATATGCGGGTTTGGGAACTATCGAGCCTATAGATGACATACCTTCAAAACATGGGCGAGTCGTTTTTTTAATTTTTTTTTTAAAAAAAAAGAAAAGATGGGAGAGTTAGTGGTATACATTTACAGTTCTTCGTGATTAAATTCATAAGATGTATTTCAAGCTTATCATAACTTCATCCACAAACAGTGATGATCCAACATTTCTTTTCTTTTTTTTTTTTCTTTAGGGTAAGCTGGGCACCCTATCCGTCTATCCCCTGTTCAAAGACAGCCCAGTGAAGCCTTTCAGGGATGCTGAAAGGTCGACAACGACTCGGAACTGAAAGGCCTACAATGATTCGGCCCCAAAGCCTGGTTGGTTCCCTGCAAAATTGGTACGTTAAATTACCAACATAAATACAATTTACATATTTTGAGGATTTAAATTATAGGGCCATGGACACAAATTAAAAACCATTTCAGATGGAACAAAATTGTTTCCCATTAATACATGCATCAATAACGGCCATAGCAATCCTTACACGTGGGTACCGCATCAAGGATTAGCGGCAGGACAGCTTTCAGCGTTCTTACAGAAGATGATACATAACTTTGAAAAGAGCAAAAAAAAGCCTTGTGAATTCTACCATCTAAGTACTCTACCTCTCCACCAAATCATAAATAGTGATCCCATTATCACAAGAATCTAAAGTGGGCAGTTATAACACATCCAACGTTATCCACCAGCAGGAATCATATCCATGCTGTTTTTGTGCAACTCGAAGCAGAGTTAAGCACACTGCTGCAGCAACAACATAAGGTGATTTCAGCAGCAGAAGTCATTGCTCAAGCGTCCCTGCCAAAGACATCAGTCATAACCAATTTTGCACTGCTATATGTGATACCAAGAAAGTAGATCACATCTAATTTAGTTGCATTGAACACATTGGCTAGGTTAACTACATTAAGTTTAGTCAGCAATGATACATGAATAAGATTTAAGTAGTACCTTAAGTTTTTATCTTTGATTGCCAAAGGTAACACAGGTTTCACTTTAAAATCCACGCCTTTGTCTTGCTTCTGCCATAGTCACTCTAATAGACCGTCCATTCAAGTCCTGAATTATAAAAGAGAGCTCTCGTAATGCCAGAAGGTTACCGATAAGGAATTGGGGGGAGGCTACAGGATACTAACCACACCATCCAAGGACTCAATTGCATTGTTAACCTCTTCAGCAGAACTGTAAGTCACAAATCCAAAACCTCTTGAGCGACCACTATCTCTGTCGTATATCACCTTTGCTTCCAATACATCCCCCAGTTCACTAAAAAGAGTCTTAAGGGCAGAATCATCGACCTTCCATGAAAGGTTTCCAACATGAATCCGATTGTTGTTCTCAAAACTTCGCCCACCTCTATTGCTTCTGGGGGTAGACTCTCTAGGTGGTGCTGGCCCTGCATTCACCCTTAATTGTCTACCTTCAAGTTCCTGCCATTAATCGTAAATACATTTTTCAGTCGAAGCCAATAAATTTACAATAAAACATCGGCAATTTTTTTTAACTAAAAGACCATCCTAGAGCCAACAGCAGACAGTAGTAGCAGTATACCCTCACCCAACCCCACGAAAATCTAAAAATAAAAAATGACAAGTACATGTCCCCAGCTTTCCTTAAAGGAGGTGTAAACGAATTTGAAAACCGCAAGAACATGGAACATAAATCTCACCAGAATGTTTAGAGGCTTTTGAAGAGCTTTTGGGGTGAATCAATAGTTTGACTTACTCAAACTGCTAATTTTGGCGCAAGATTTTTGCCTCAAAAAAACTTTTTCTCAAAAAAGCTTGAAGATTTTTGACAATTGAAAGGCAACAAGACAACTACAACTGAAAGTGTGATTTGTGAACTACATCTACCAAGGTAACCATTTTTGAAGAACTATGGACAAAACATTTCATGTAACAGTAAAACAGCTAATCATACCGAGCACTTTCATAGAAATGCCTGATGCTATCAGTCATCAAACAAGTAACACAATGAGCTATCACCTAATACAATAAACCGATTGCCAAACAAGGCCCATCTTGCTCGAGCTAACAAGCAAACAGTCTAGTTTTAATGATAACAACGATGACACTTATAGGTATAATTGGTTCCGATTTCAACTTTCAACTCTTAAATCAGGTTATCAAAATAATGATACTAATTATAATCTATCATCAGTCATTATACATTTCCCACCAACCCTCAAAAAAGAAAAGGGTAAAAAAAAAAAACTACACCAAGTCACCCTAAGCTCATAACAGACGTATTCCTAATTTCCAATCAAATAAAGAAAATAGTATATGTTAGTAAATAGCCGAAACATACAATCTGAAATTCACGAGCAAATAATTAGAGAAATTTACATAGCCATTGAACTGCTGAGCAGCTGCTTCTACTTCCTCAACAGTAGACATGGTCACAAATCCAAACCCTCTGCTTCTCCCCGTTATCTTGTCATGAATAACCTGCATAAACCAATCATCCTCTCTCTCATCAGACTACATGAAGTATAGAAAGAAATTCTTTCTGAAAATGTCACATGATTAATAAGCCCGCAATTTTCTACGACTAGGCCATCAAAGAAAAGCAATAAATTGTCAAGAAAAACTTGACAATTTGAAGAGCAAAATCAAAATTGAAATAAGTGATGATATACCTCAACCATTTGCACAGTTCCAGTGTTGCCAAACAACCCAGCAAGCTCAGCACTGTCGACGCTGAAGGGGAGATTCCCGACGAAGAGTTTGAGGTCAGGAGAGAAGTTGGGCACCTCCTCATCTTCACTCATAAACTCCTCCCGCTGCTCGAATTCGGAGGCAATGGCGACGTTTCGCACGAACTGAGATAGTAGGAGCGGCTCGAAACGCTTCGAGGACGGGAATGCGACGGAGTTGGGCGGGGCGGGAAAAGAAGAGAGAGAGAAGGGCAGCAAAGGAGTTTGGGATTTGGAGACAGAGAGGGTTTTGGGTGTGAAGGAGGCGAGGAAGAGGGAAGTAGCAGCCATTGTAGTTGCTTAAGGAAGGGGGAGAGAGATAAGGCTGAGTATGAGTTGGGTGCAAAGAGATAACGAAATATGGAAGCGCCAACCGGGTATTTATCGTTACAGTGTAGTAAGTATACCAGTGTAGTGCAAGTTGGATAGTTGGTGGATATTTTAAGATTCATAGAGGCCCATCCAAACCGTGGCGCCTTTCGTAAAATTATACTGTAATCTCTACGGTACTATCTATGCTAGTCATTAGATTAATGTCAAAAAAGATAAGAGATGTATCTCATTTCGTATATATAGTAATCTGTGTCAAATATGTTAGATTGAACTTTTAAATTACGGGTTTATATTAAAAAAAGTTTGATAAACTATCACGAAAGTATTATGATAAGATAAGCTCTCAAAATAGACGACTTTTTAGGTATTTTAAAATGACTAATTACTAAATTTATAATGATTTTTAAATTTAACAGTGAAAAATAATTTTTTTAAGGGACTTTTGGCCTTTTGATGTTAAATAGTTATTTAAGGTATTTAGTAAGTTGGTTTTTTATATGTATTTTTTTACCCCCAAAAATTATTTTCAAAATTTTAATTTCACATCTTTTGAAAAAATATCTAATTCTACATAACACTTTTTCTAAAAACAACTAATGTAAACAGCTTAATAAATAGCTAATTCAATTAATAATAATTGATTCAACCAGTTAACTACTAATAACTAATTACCAAATAACACCTATATCATTAATAATCGTTGTTAATATATTTATCTTAAAATATATTTTCAATGACATAGTCTTGACCTACTAAAAGGATAAATATATGTTGACGTTCCGTACAATAATATGATGAGTTAATATACTGTATCTATTTGTTCAAAAAGAAAATGGCACAATGTATATAGTTCAAGTTTAAATATTCCACTAGTCATTGCAAAAAGGTCTTCTCCTTCTCTCCAACTTTCTTTGTCTCTCTCCCTTTGTATAAAGGTAGCGGTTACCTCTCTTAGACCTTATTTGGTATGAAAAAGTGGAATGGAATGAAATCAAGGAATGATATATGTGGGATTAGATATGAAATTTGAATATTTTCTTCAAGTTTTTGGTAGAGAACAGGAGCGGAATCAAGTTTCAGTTCTTGTTATTTGGTTATTAACCATGGAATGAAATCAAAACTATTTTATTTTTTAAATTACTTTATGTCATTGTAATTGTTGTTGTTGTTGTTGTTGTTGTTGTTATTATTATTATTAATATTATTATTATTATTTGAGTCAATAAAAGTTGAAACTTGTCATTACATTTACTGATAATTAAGTCTTATATTTATTTAATTTTTTTAATTAACTATCACGTATTTTTAAATGATTAATAAATTTTATTTATAATTTTTAGTAAACCTATTTTCAAACTATAATAACCTATCAACAATATGACAAAAATATACAATAATAATAATAATAATAATAATAATAAATTATTATTATTATTATTATTATTATTATTATTAGCAAAGTTTTTAATATTAGATGAATTTTTAATTTTTTTAATAATCATAAACCGATCCTCGAAGGATATAGAATTGATCCCCTCCTATTTGGGAACATTCGAATTCCCTTGTTTTGAGAGAAACTTAAAACCTCTAAATTTCAAGTTCCACATTTAAAATACCTCAACCAAACAATTGAAAAAGGAACTTGAAAGCAGAAAATCCAAATTTCATTCCACTTTTCTCCAATCAAACAGGGCCTTATTGAAATGAAGAAGGGGAATAGCTAGTTCTGTCATCATTTTTTTCTTTTTATTTAATACATTAATATACTTAACTTAGTAAGAAAATTGTCTCCTTAAAATTTAAATCTTGATGAAAAGGGGTGAAGTGTGGAGTGTTCGTCACGCAACACTCGCTTGTTTCTTGATAGTTTTAATTAATTGAAAAATAATCAATGTCTGCTTTTATGAGAGTTTTATCTCTCTTCAGTTTACCATTTATTTGATTATTGTTTTCCGTTTTCTTTTGAGTGGTTTTGTGAATTTGAAGGGAATTGATCAATTGCATATTTTGAAGTGGCTATTGCTAGAAGATTATCTGAAGATGGTGACAGATGAGAAGTATCTGAAGTCTCAACCATTAATTTCAAATATGACGATTCAGAATGCACTAAGTCACCCCGCCCCGGCCCCTCCCACTAACCACCAGCCCCAGCCTGTTTTCCAGCTTCGTGACTCACTGGTGATGACATCTTTAGGATTAGCATCGGCTAACATCAGGCTTGACGCCAGTGTTGGCCAACCGCCGATAAGCTCTAACTTAGCCTCTGTCCGTGCTGGAACAATTTCTCTGACAAGAATATACATGTTGTCATGTGTACTGAATTCCGGTGGATTTTTCGAAAACCCTTAAGGCCAAGGGTGAAACACAGGGGAAAGAGTCAGTCCTAAGCTAGGTAAGCCTAAAAAACTCTGGCAAATTGGGATCTAAACTACGGGAAGAGGTTGAAAACTGAAGGCATTCCGAATTCCGACCATCATAGTACTTGGTGGTGGTCCAAATCGTGACTCACCGGCCATCGGCGAGCTCTGTGGTGACCGGTGCAATGGTTGACTAATGGTGGTTGGGGGTGCCAATGTTGATTGGGAGATGATTCGGCAAAGGAAAGAGAAACATGGATTGAGGGGGATAGTGTTGTGGGGATTGATGATATGCCCTAATATTAGCCCCTGGAATAAAATTTGGCGGCTAAGATGAGCACTTATCAACTAGGGATGGCAATAGGTTCGGATCCGACCCGGATCCGTCGGATCCGACCCATTTAATCGGGTCCAGGTCCAAAAATTTAGACTGATGGGTCCGGGTTGAGTCCGGGTCTTAAAAAATAAGAC
Organism: Talinum fruticosum; assembly: GCA_021018815.1. Taxonomy (NCBI): domain Eukaryota; kingdom Viridiplantae; phylum Streptophyta; class Magnoliopsida; order Caryophyllales; family Talinaceae; genus Talinum; species Talinum fruticosum. The sequence goes on along the minus strand of JAITYX010000124.1, from coordinate 577,467 downwards.
CTGAACCGACCCGACACCTATTTAAGACCCGTTTAAGACCCGAATACTAATTTTATTTTTTAAAAAATTCTAACAATGGTATTCATGTAAATTTGAACTCGGTGCAATTTGAAAACCCTTCCTACAATTTGTTGTTAAACTTTGATGGACTTTGAACTTTGTGTTGTCAAACGTTGATGAACTTTGTGTTTAATATATTGGTATATTTGATTTGTATGAACTAAGTTTTTGATTTGTACAATAGATTGGTTGATAGATAGATTAGTATGATGCTAAAAGGTTATATGTAACAAAATTACTTGTAAATTTACAATAATATTAAAATAGAGGCACAAAATATTAATTTTTACACTCATTTATAATAAAAATATAGTAGACCCGTGGACTCGTGGATCCACCGGGTCTGGGTCCAAATTTTACAGACCCGTCAGGTCCGGGTCGAGTCTGGGTCCAATCGAACCCAACCCGGACCCAACCCATTGCCATCCCTATTCTCAACTCTCATTCTAAACCCCACTTCCCATTAGATATTTTGTGCGTGTGCGTGTGTTTCATCTCGCCAAAGAGAATACTCGCTCAATGGTTGACTGAAATGAGATAAAATATATCAGTGCTTAGAATTGACTAAAATGAGAAAATATTTACTCAAAACTCTCCATTGTATCACCTTGTGATCCACAAGCATAACAAAGGCAAACTGAACTGTGCCCTCAACCCCAATTACAGAGCCTAATGGTGCTTTTACACCCAAAGGGGGGTTGGTTAAGCATTGTAGCAGTTGCAAGACAAGTAAAATACACAATGCACACTTGTAAGCTACATATAATCCAACCCCACAAGAAGTACACACTCCAAGATTACTAGATAGAAGAAGTGCATCTAAATACTTGAATCTAACAGAGACTGATTATTTCCTGACAAAATAGGAAACAGCATGGTGTCCAAGGGTTGAATCAGTAGTCACTTGTGAATCTCGCCATCTCCCCTACACATGTTATAAGCAATAAGCATCCAGTGAGTCCATCAGTTTTCAGAAAACAAGCAGTAACTTTGAATCCACAACTTCACTTTCAGGCATAACGATTGCACAAGATTCTCATGAGTCGTGGATGATTAAGGCCTTTTACAACTTTGGGCATTAATCAAAATGCACCTCAAGATGCTTTGACCTTATGATACAATGAAGAAGTTCAAACCACAAAACCACAAGACTAAGAAGCACGAACACTGATATGGTGATTTGTGACTGGAAAATCTATATTCTATTACCTACGCAATTTATAGTTTCCTATATCTTTTTAGCCTTGGAGAGGACGTAATAAGATGAGAACAATAACAAAGTGTTCGTAATGTGTGCATCATACCACTATCAATAACAAAACCTAATTTCTTCCTGCCATCCATATGTTCAGCATGCATTTAAGATGCGAAACGTCGGTCATGGATACGTAAGTCTTGGAAAGAGAGCACGTTTCTTGGCCAGAATATAAAAAGACACAACTTCTAAATTCTAATGATCGTGAACGCTTAAGTTTAATTAATACTAAATCCAGTATGCATTGGAAACCTACTACAAAGACTTGTGGCGACAAAGGTATTTTGAGGTATAGTCTATAACACAAGTAGATAACAATGATTCGTCACCTCAAATGCACTTTTCAGACAGTCAAGTTCCTTGTCCAAATCATTGATAGCTTGATTATATGCCTGTGTAGGTGAAGACTGGCTTGTCGTGTGGATCTGTAAAAACCAACACATAAATCAACAACCACATAAAAAGACATTGCAGTGCTTGAATAAGCATTACTCACAACTTGAATCAGACAAGCACAAAAGGCATCTGCATGATACAGAAGCAGGCCATCTTCATTTTCTAATATCTATCACTATAAATGCTAGCTCATTCAATTTCCCTCACTTCCATAAGCAAGGGAAACCATTAATTGGATCTGATGTTCCTATAAGCAAAACTGCTTACCCAAAATTCTCCATCAGACATGCACATTCGAACAATCTAGTCTAGATAGCAAAAATACACAGAATGAAACTAATGTAATGTAATAATACTGCACACAAAGGAGGCGGCTAAGACCAACGAGACATGATTTTACTTCAGCAGAAAAACTGGAGAAAATAAAATGCTAAAGCAACAAGTTTGTTCTTATTTTTCATGCATAACTGCACAAAGTATATAATGACTCCAGCTGAAATAGTTTGATCACTTATAATGACTCATCCATTCCCAACAGCCAAACATGTCCAGCAGTCAAAACAGCATATTAAACGAAGGAACCGCTCAACAAAAAGACGAATCATCCTCTTCAAGTACCTCAACAACACATGGATAAGAGTAGATTCAAGCAAAAGTATTCACCTTCACCCCACTCATGTTTCTCATCTCAGATCCTCGTTCCATATTAATAAGATGACACAAGATTTTAGGAGCCAAACAAGGTGCGGAAACTTATTCTACAGTAGGGGATTCGCTCATAAACATCCAGTAAAGCCTATGCACCTTCACCATTTCAGTTTCCTCGTTATTTCTAAGTTCAAATCAAACCCCGGAACCCAGGAGAGATTATGAAATCAAAGCATCTACATTACCACCAACACAAGCATCTTTATTTGCAAGTTAACACACACGCACGCAAAGGAGAGGCAGAGAAAACTGACCCTGACAATGATTTTGTACTGGAGAGGATGAGGCAGCTTGTAGCCAGCAAAAAGCACATTTGGGTCGCGATGCAATTGCCTACAGAGAGAAAATCAGCATTAAGAAAAATTTTTTTTTTTCAGGTAAGCTAAAACAAACCCAGAAAAAAAAAACTGAGAACGACAAAGCAGAGAAATTGTACATGCGAAGGATGTTTCCAATGGTGTGGTCTTCTCTCTATGGTGAAAGTTGCCGCATTGATAATCTTGGTGTCCCTCTCATAAGAAACCCTACAATTGTGAAAACCCCATCAAACAGAATAAAGGGTAGAGAGAAGGCTGGATGATTGACTGAAATTACGGGGAAAAAACAGCAGAGAGAGAGGAGACACACTTCTTGACGCCCTCCGGGACAACGAATCGCTCGTATCGGTCGGGAGCATTCATCACTCTCTCTCTTTCTGGTAAACGCAAAGCATTTCATAAATTGAAAATCACAAAAGTTCCATAGTACATGGTAGATCAATTCATTTTACATCGATTATGGAACTGGGAAACATTCAATGCGAAAGCGAAAACTGTTAATACTTTTCCTTTTCTTTAGCATAAACTAGAGTACAGTGAGTAGTGGAAGCCAAGCTCACAAATTAAACTCACATAAACTGTTACCATACTAGCATTGAAATTGGCATGTCAAACTCACAAATTAAACTACAAAAAGCACAGCAAAAGGCAAATTAAACAACAAACTAAGCTTACAGATCGGAGACAGGGGCTGGAGCGCGGTGGTGGTGGCTGTAGACGGCGTCAGCGGTGGTTTCTAGCTGTGGTGAGGTGTTGCGGAGAAATGGAGAGTCAAGGGAGGGAGTGGAGAGAGAGAGAGAGAGAGAGAGAGAGAGAGAGAGAGAGAGTTAGGGTTTGTCGTTGGGAAGGGATGGAGCAACGCTATGACTTTGGCTCGATTCAATTCGGGCTGGGGACAATATTTATGAGTTCATGGACAGGTCACCCATGTAGCATAATTTGAAAGAAAAATTTAACCTTTTTTAAAAAGGAAATTATAAAAATAGGAAATAAATTTTTAAAAAATAATAAATATATTTATAATAATTTAGTCTGATAAATTTATATTTATGATATAATTTGTAATATGAAGCTTTTCGAAGCGGTAAAAAGGAAAAAAAATTAATTTTATAAATAGTTCGACTAATACACATTACTATAAAAAAGATCGAATTAGAGGAAATGGAAAGGGTGTTTTGGCAAATTAGTTTAGGGTCTTTGTTGTTCATAGGAAATGGACCAAATTGAGAGTAAAAAATTATCAAGTTCAGCTACTTGAAATTCAACACACTCATGTTGATCATGTCAAAAGTTTCACATTATAACATTCTAAGTTCTTATGTCAAAATTCACCATAAATAACACAAATATGTCACTAATACCAACTTAATCACCACCAAAACAGTGCAAACCTTCTCCTTTTGTTCCAACAATCTCACAGAAGCTCAATTCCCTGTTCTTAGAAGATCCTCAATCTACAAATAGGATTTTGATTTTGTAGAGGCAACAATGTTAGAGAGATAAATACCATATGGTGATTGAGGAATGAGGAGATTTAACAACAAAAATAATGGGTTGAGAGGAATAAGGGGAATTTATTATTTTTCCCATAAAAAATCAAAAAATGTTGACCGGTTTTAGTAGAGCCCACGGATAGATTTAACTAAGACCATGTTTGGTGAAAGTGTTTTTTAGTAACGTTTAGTGCTTTGACTAGTCAAAATACTATTTATTTATAATTTCATTGTTTGGTAGTGTTCCATATTAGCGGATAACGTTCACATTGGCGTTTTACAAACTTTATTAACGTTTCGTTGATGAGAATAACGTTCCACTTATCCTCATTCCGAGTTATGCCCTTGCCTCTATCTATCCGACTTTTAGATCGTTGTTTTACCAACATTAGGACATCCCGAGAAAACCTAGTGGACATTTCTTTCATGGGCTCATTTCACAAAATTAGAGGCTTCGGTTGTTGTTTCCGATCAAAGAGGAAAGAGTGTGGAGCGTGGTTTCAAAAGGTGAGATAGGAGAATCGAGGGGAAACTATGGCGTAAATTAGAGATGAAGTTGATGCTCATGCTACGAGGAGGCGGCTCATCACCGCCACGGCCGAACACAAAAGAGAATAGGACTTTGGGGGAGAGAAGCTTTAGGAAGAAGAATGTGATGGGATTTTGTGACTGTTTTGATTTTTAAACAACCAAAATAATAATAATAATATATAATTACGTAATTTTTTATCGATTTATGTTCATCATCTAATTTCAACGAAAGTATTTATAAATAACTAATTAAACAACTACCAGCTGACAATTAAAATAAAATAACTATCACTTAGTCAACGAGTTATCCGCTACTCAAATAATTAACTATCCTCCAAACAGTTAATTTTAAAATTAATAAGAAATTATAAACACCCCAAACAATATAAAAATTAGAGAACAAAAGTAAATTTTTCTTAAAATTTGAGGATACATTCATCCGAACACCCTTAATTATGCCTAGGGTGAGTCACTTCTCTAGAAACATTTTAGGGAAATTTACCCTTATATGCTTTGGGATTTATAGTTACACTTTAGCCATCCTAAGATATAAAAAGACAATTTTATCCCTTTTTAATCTCTCTCTCTTTCCTCTATCAGCTTCTCTCTCTCCCCCACTATCTCTCTCTCCTCTGTCAGCCCCCTCTCTCTCTCATCTTTCAACCTTTCTCTCTCTCTTCTCTCTCTACCCCTCCTACCTTCCTGAAGAATATTTTTTAATAAATAATAAAAATTTATTTTATTTTTAAAATATATTATTTTTTAAAAAGATTTATACCTTTTTCTTTAGATAAAAATTTATGTTATTAGTTAAATTTTAAGAAGTTTTTTAATAAAGAAATAATTTCACATTTTAAATTTTACTCTTGTTATTTAATTTTCTTTATTTTAGTATAATTATACATTTATTTTATTATAAATTAATTAATTTATTTTAGCAAAAAAATCTATTTATTTTTATCATCTAATTTAAATAAAAATATAATTTCAATTTATTATTATAAAATTTAAAATTTTAGTTTTTTCTTATTTTAATTAAAATTATTTTGATTAAAAAATATAAAATTATTTTATTTAAATCCTAAATCTTAATTACTCAACCCTAAATATTAAATGAATAAAATTAAGTATAAATATTCATCTTAGATAACATAAAAATTAAACATTATGATTAATTATAAATGACTGTTCATCTTTGGGTTTATTAATTTAATATTTTAAGTTGAGTAATTAAGGTTTAGAATTTAAACAATATTTTTATATTTTTCCAGTTAAAATAATTTTAATTAAAATAAGAAAAAACTAAAACTGAAAATTTTAAATTTTAGAATAATAAACTTAAAATTTTAATTTTATTTAAAATTAGATTAAAATTTTTTTTGTGTGAAAAATAAAATTATTTGTTTATAATAAAAAAACACATAATAGTACTTTAAAAGTTTTTAGTAAGAAAAATAATTTTTAAAATGTAAAATAATTTTTATTTTAAAATGTAAAATTATTTTAATTTTTAATAAAAAACAAAAATATATATAAGAGGGAGGAGGTGAGGAGAGAGAGAGAGAGTGGCAGAGCGGGGAGGAGAGCGGAAGGGGGAGGCTGACAGAGACAGAGAGAGGGAGGGGGCTGACAGGGAGAATAAGAGAAAGAGGAAGGGGTATAATTGACTTTTTGATGACTTCAAAGTAAAAATTTTGATAAAAAATGTAATTACAAGTGTAAATCTCCCCACATTTTACTTCAATTTAATGTAATCTATATAAAAAAATATCATATTTGTTTTTGTTTGTCCCTTAGTTCTGTTGCCTTGCTGGATACATCATCCATCCTAATAGCCGAGCCGCTCTCAGCTGGGTTAAAGTAGCCATTGTCATTTGCCGATTTGCTCAAACACCTCCACCGTTTTCTCAATTTCACCATCCAATCACTTCCCAATTCAACTGTTATTCTAACTGTTCGGGAATCCTTCTCTCTCTTCCAGGGTTGAATCTCATCAATTCGCCACTCCAGTACCAGCGGCGCCAAATTTGCCCTTGTACTGCTTTCCAGGTATTCTTTTCTACTCTCATCCGATTTCCCCTTTGTCGATTTCTAGTTTTCTTGGGTTCCAATGTGGGATTTTGTTTTGTTGTTAATTACTCTTTCAACTTTTTCAAATCATCTAGTGAAACCCAGAAGAGAATAGATATAAATTTTGATTTGGGAAATTCTGATTTGGCTTGATTATAGTCCAGAAGTAATATGGATGCTAGCAGAGATACTGGAGGTAGAGTCTTCCGCAATAGGGAACGGGCTTCATATGCTCCTTACCAAAGGGATCGCCGCAGTTTCAGGTATTGTGTTTGTATCACAATTTTGATTCAATCTTACTTTGTTTTGCGTCAGATAAATTCTATCTCCTTGCCCTAGATTTGTTTGACGTTTGAGTTCCTGCCCTCTAGTTGTAAATTCTGACCATTTGGGAGTTACTTGTACTGAGTTTTGCATTGAACTGAATGATGAATGAACAATTCCTTCTCTATACGAGTGACCCTGTTTTGTTGTGCTAATTATACGTGTTGTAGGTGCAGGGACTTCTGAATAGATCATTGGTATCATGATTGATTGCCAGTTTCTTGTTTCCCTGAAATGCATGCTTATAGCATACTCTTTATATTTTTGGGAGTCTTTAATATATAGTAAGGAAAAGGAACGACAGAGATCACATAATTGTATGGTAGTATTGTAGTGGATTCACATTTTTGGTTCTTGAACTTGCTATCTAGTCTGGCTCCTGGTTCTATCTTTCTGATCTGATAAATGGTAAAAAATAAATCTTCTACTAATTGAAAATTGCTAAAAGTTGTCTAAAGTTGTATAAAGATGATGTTGGGAGCACATATGTATGGATAGTGAAGTAGCTGAGGTTCTTGATTCTGTAAATATCATGGATAGTGAAGGATGTAGATTTCCATCTCGATACCATATCAAATGCTATCACCCCCTTGAAATAGTTGCCGAGAAGGTTGTCTTCTTATGGAGAATCTTCCAGAATCAGATATTGAATTGAACAAGAACTGTCAAATCGGAGGGAGTGGGTGATACAGAGAGAGAGAGAGAGAGAGAGAGAGAGAGAGATACCGTGAGCTGTGATGAAGCAAGAGGAGAGTGACGAGTGTTTCTCCTTGACATACTTGCTGAGAAGTTTGTCTTTTGGACGCATAATATTCCAAAATCAGCAACTGACGACGGATTTGACATACTCTCCGGTGACTCGGATCAAAATTGCAACCAAAATTTGTTTAGTTCCAGTTCGAGAAGATAAAATTCGTTGAGAAAAACTCTCAAATCATATATAATAAGACAGATTCTGGTCACAGATCTAAGGAATTGAGTTGCCATAATCGAGAGCACTGGCTGCAAAGAGAGGATGAAAGAATTGAGGGAACTGGGCACTTGGCAATAACCTACTTGACCTGATTAGGTGGGGCTGTGGATGAGTACCATAATTAGGGGTGTGGCTTAGTCACCTTTGAGCTTAGCTTGAAGCTCGCTGATCCTCTCACAGTTTGGGCTCAGATTCGGGCTCGAATGGACATTGCATGGTTCGGTGTTCTACTTCTTGTTTGTTTTTCCTTAAAATTTGCCAAAGTTTAAGGTTATAATCAAAGTGAAATTCTAGGCTTTTATCTTGGTTTCAAGAAATGAGGTTGGATTTTTTTCTTTTTTGATGATCCTAATGGTAATGTCATACTCTCAGCACAAGCACTTAAAAACGAAGATGAACTAATAAACTAAGCTACGAGCAACTCAGCTTGATCTTGGTTTGACTTCAGCTCGAGCTGAGCTTTGATTGAGCCAAGTCTGTGGGCTCACCGAGTCGGATCGATCTCGTTATAGACCTAGTACCATTGGCAATGACCTATTTGACCTAATCGAGTGGGGCTGTGGACTAAGTACCATTGGTGAGCCTCAATGATGTCAAAACCTAATAAGTGGTCGTATAGGTTTTCAAGCAGGGGTCCTAGGGAAGACAAGACTCAAGAGTGAGGATTTTGTGAGAAGAGTGGGAAGTGAAAGCATAATAGTGCATTATGCCCAATCCTGTGTTGGAATACATGATTTTTATAAAAATTATTTGGTCCTCCATCCAGACTTGTGGATTGACAGAAGGCTGAATCAGAGAATTTTTGGATTTTGGATTTATCAAATATAGTCAGTCTTGTCCTTAACCAATATTCGATTAAATAATGCACAGCCTTGGTTGTTACAAACATATAATCCGATGAAAGTGAGCCTCATGGGAAGACTAGTGCTCCTTGTGCGCTAATATTCTAATTATCTTGAGGAGTTGACTATTCAATAGCACATTCTCAGTACATGTCTTATGAGATGAGTTTCAATGATACATAAATGCTTCATTTGATAATGTGAATGGGATACATCCAGTCATGTAGCTAGCTTGGATGTGCTTAAAGTGTCATACCCAAGAGATGTCATTCAATGGATGTATCTTTTACATGTCAATATTGTGGCACTAAGCGAATAAAGTATTAGTAGAATGAATAAGAGGATTTGTCTTTGGGGGTTGGTTTTGCATTAATTAGTGAAAAGAAGATCATGAGAGAATGATCATGGTAATTGTCTTCTTACTTACGTTAGCACAAAGTAGTTTCCATTTGTAGATCATTTCTGGAAACATTAGGGTTGATGATGTTCATTCAATGATAAATAGTTCCTGCAGTCTCCAATCATCTAACTTTGATTCTCCTTTCAGCGGGAGATCTGAGATTTGTTATCCTTTGTGCAATATTTGTAATCAGATTGCAGCCATAGGGCACTAAATAGAATAGAAGAGGTGTTGACTTATACAGTTCATTGAACAGTATACAATGGATACAATCATAGTATAGATACCCTGTTGCAGAAGCCTGCTCGTTGGAAGCTGCCTGCCATGCATTTTGACTAGGCAGACATACTATAAATGATTGTTCCCAAGGCCCTTTCTGATAACCACAGAAAGTAATCGGTCCCATTTTGACTTTCTTACCCAAACTGAATAGCAGTTTATATTCTGTGCTGATTAGAAGAGAATCCAACCCAGCTGCTTACTTCAGTTCTGATTTCTAGGAGGTTTAGGGATTTTTTGGGGATTTTGGTTGACTTCAAGTAGATTTTGTTCACTCTTTTACTTGTATACATTATCTTTTGAACCGAATGCCAATGCATGCTTCGATGTTGCTTCATTTGCTGGATGTTGCCTTGAAGGCAATAATTCACTCAAACTTAGCTCCCGTGCGGCGCTAGCAAACTACACTTGAGACCCTTATTGAACTTTCTAGTAAGCCTTGGAAGATGCTTAACTTAAGCTTGGAAGAAGCTAAATAAGCAAGAGAACACTAGAGAGAGAGTTTGGGAGAATGCTTTGTGTATCACTTGAATGCTTGAATGGATCTCTTGGATGCTTACAAATGAGCCCTAAGGGGTATATATATTTGCACACCTTCTCAATGGATGATGGAGATTGATTTGATCCTACGATCTAGATCTATTTTCTAGAATCCTCTACACAAATATCTAAATTTTCATATAAGTGTAGAAGATTATAGAACATTATGGAACTTTATGGAATAATAAGGAAAATTTTAGAGGATTCCAAAGCGTCCCGTGGCATTCTCCCCCAATCATATAAGTGTAGAAGATTATAGAACATTATGGAACTTTATGGAATAATAAGGAAAATTTTAGAGGATTCCAAAGCGTCCCGTGGCATTCTCCCCCACCTAACCCGTCGACGTCCTCGTTACCTTCTTGTCCCCAAATGCTTGATCGGCGTTGAAGAGACTTATGGCACCGAGCTATTTTTCGTCCTCTTGCTTCTCGTATCTCATGACGAGAGGTGCTCCGCTTTAGACCCGATGAGGTTCGTCGCACATAAGGTAAGATATCTTCCCCTTAGATGGTGCCTCCTCCCGAGATTTTCCCTTTTCCTTGTAGGTGTAGGGCTTGTCTCTTTTGGGAGAGTTGTCCCAATCTCCCTCACCTTTGTAATCGTTATTTGACTCTTTTTCTTCTTGTTCGGAGGGCTTGAATTCGTACAAGGATTACACAGCGCCAATAGCGGATACAAGGTCTTGCACTCCCTGCCTTTTAAGTTCCATCTTGGTCCATCCACGTAGGCTAAGTAAAATAGAGCATCTTTCTCCCCCATACTTGGTATTTCCAAGAGTAGTTCTTAAAACTCCTTGACATAATCCCGAATGTGACCCTCCTTGTGTTGGAGTTTTGACCTTGGCTTCGTGTTCAGCATCCTTGTGATGGAACTACTTCTTGAGTTTCCCCTTGAATGTCTCCCACGTATTGATGGGATAGAATTGCTGCTTGTAATTCCCCTTGAATGTCTCCCACGTATTGATGCTAGTAGACCTCTTTTAATGTCGTCGAAACCACACCGCCACCACGGGAGAGCGATGTTTTTAAGAACAAAGAAGCATTGCTTATCTTTTGAGAATCCTCCTCGATTCCATTGCTTCGAAATAAGTGTCTAGTCCCCATATGAAGTTGTCGATCTCCCTTGCGCTCCTAGCTCTTGGCTCCATTGAAGTTAGAAGGCTTGGATGCCTCCACCTTCGGTGTAGTCGTTACTCCGACAGACCCACCATTGGTCACTCGTGGCCCTGCACAATTTAACTTGTGCTTTGAACTCCTCTATTTACTCTCGTTGGTCATTGAGAGCGACCTGGAGTTCACCATCCTTAGCATCCTTAACCTCAACTATGGCTTTGAGGGCTTCTATCTCCGTGGCAAAGTTTGTGGCTACCGCATTTAAGGCCCCATGCATTTCTCCCTTGAGCCTTGAGTCCTCCTTGGAATATGGCTCTTTGATGCGATAGTCCATGATCTCGATTAGCTTCCTTAAGTCGATGATGGAGGCTTGCAACAGAGCGAGCCTTTCCTCGAGTGCGACAATCACTTCCCTTAACGTCTCTCGGCCCTTCTTACCACTTTGTTGTTGGCTCCTTTCGGTGGCGCTTGACATTCTTTCCCAAACTTAGCTCTAACCAACGGTCACGGGACGATAATTAGCTCAAACTTAACTCACATGCGGCGTTAGCAAACTATACTCGAGACCCTTCTTGAGCTTGCTAGTAAGCCTTAAAAGATGCTTGACTTAAGCTTGGAAGAAGCTAAATAAGCAATAGAACACTAGAGAGAGAGTTTGGGAGAATGCTTTGTGTAACACTTGAATGCTTGAATGGATCTCTTGGATTCTTACAAACGAGTCCTAAGGGGTATATATACTTGCCTACCTCCTCAATGGTGGAGATTGATTTGATCTTACGGCCTAGATTTATTCTCTAGAATCCTCTACACAAATATATAAGTTTCCATACAAGTGTAGAACATCATAGAACATTATAGAATTTTATGGAATGATAAGGAAAATTCTAGAGGATTTCGGAGCGTCCCGTGACACAATGCATGGTTTGATGCTGCTTTGTTTCAAATTTCCTCCTTGCTGGATGTTGCCTTGAGGGCAGTAATTACAGATTGAAGTCTGAGGCCTTGCCTAAGTTTAAAGTAAGTCATAATGCTTCTTAGACCCTAGCTTTGGAGGAAGTTATGGCTAGCGAACAGGAATATGTGGCATGCCATGATGTCTTGTTCTTAAGTAATTACCCTCATTTTAAATAAGAGCAAGGAAAAAGAAATGGATTTGTGCACTTCCAGAAAGTGAGATGATTGTTTAACCTTTGTTGTCCTTAAATTGTTCTGTGCTTGTTTGCTTACTAAATGTTTGAAGAGGTTATTAGAATAGAAACAATATTGCTTATTAAAAAGAAGTGGTGTGCTGTGTGCTTTGAGCTAAGAAGCACATACATGTAATTCTGGCTAGCATATCCATTTCTGACACATATTTGACAAGAACATGACTTGACGTGTCACAAACAAGGGGAAAAACAAGTCTTCGAAAAATTCAAAAAATGAGTATTGACATGCAGTTGATGCTAGTAATCTGTGAATCTCATGTACTCGACATGTGTGGGTGTGAACCTGACTTTGCCCATTACTTCCGAGGACTTCGCTCAGAATCTGGCACTGGCATCGGAGCAGCTCAGTGTGGTTTTTCCCCAAAGCCCCCTGATTTCACTTCCCTCCTTGCTTTGACATATAGGACATTCGAATAGGGGAAAGAGATATTTTCTCCAAGCTTTTCACCGCAAATTGAAAAGTTGAGCTTTGGTTTCAGTGAAGAGAGATAAAGGTAGAGATAGTCGTGGACTTGGTGTAAGAGTCTAGGAAATTTAATTCTTGGTTGGTTGTTCATAAAGCTGTACAGCAAAGAGAGAAATGAAAAAGACAGCACAGGTTGTAGTGTATGAGCCAAATGAGAAGAGTGGATGCTAGTTGTCTCATGCAAATCAAACTTCAACTTCTCTGGTTTTTAAACATTTTTCCCTAGTTGATCAACAAAAAAAAAAAAGAAAATTTCTCTGATCTTTCTGCTTGTCCCAGTTTAAGTTACTAATGCCTAGTGAAATTGTGTATTTTTGCTGTTTCCATTTAATTTATAATATTATTTAAGCAGAAAGAAATTACTAGTCAAATATGTATTTAGAAATAAAAAATAGAGTTGTAACATGCTGTATCCTGTTTTTTAAAATCACTTGTCACCATGTCTGAGACGTTACCCTGTCCGTGTAAAAAGCTCAAGGCGCACAAAAGCGCGAGGGTAGTAGGGCCCAGGGTGCAGGCTTTTCAGACACAATGTGCACTTCTATGCAAAATATTTAAAACTCATTCACAAGCATATTTTGTAGAAACAAGTTAAATAAATGCATAAAAAAGTAATTAGACATCAATATAACTACTAATACTACAAATAGCAAAGATATGTTATATTATCATCATAGTTTCCTCAGACACACTTACGGTACTAGCACGGTCCTGCAAATAGCCTTGCATCCTTGAGGTGCACCTCGAGGAAAGAAGAAAAGAAAAGGAGGTAAATATAAGGCCAAGAAAGAGTAAACATATAGCATTGCATCCTTGAGGCGCACTCATCCCCTCCAAGGTGCTAATGTGGGAGCCTCATGTTGAAGCACACCCCGGCAGGCTTTTTAAAACTAAAGGTGTTATGTATGTGTCTGTGCTTCTTAGGCTTTGAGTTTGTGCTTGAATGAATCTTCTTTTCAGCAACATGCTCACTTCAGTTAAAATATATTTAGTTCTTGATTCATTCCAAGTCAACATTCCTACTTTTATTTGTCTTTTTTTTGGGGAAGAAATCACTAATGATTAATAATATATATCAAATTTGCTTTTCAGGTCAAGTTATCTGTGCAAGAACTGCAAGCGCCCAGGGCATTTTGCCAGGGAATGTCCAAATGATTCTGTGTGCAACAACTGCGGACAAGCTGGGTAAGAGTGTAACTCTGATGCATAGCTAGTCTATCCCTCCCCTCTTATTCAATTGAGCTGTTCTTCGTTTGCTGTTCATTGTGATCGAAAGATTGTAAAGTCTTCCTATAAAAATCGTTGCTAAATACCCTCAAAAAACTTTTTGTTAGGAAATTATGATTTTCTTTTTTTCGTTTGGAGGAGGGGTTGGTGTTTGATGGTTAGTATGAAGGTTACTTAGATATTTGCATGTAGGCATTCCTTTTTTTCACAGATAAGTTTGTTTTTTCCCCTAGTTATCTCCCTCCTTGCTTGGTGCTGAAAATATTTGGAGTATGTTGTCTTTGGGCATTTTATTTTATTTTATTTTTTCATTTGAATGAGCCATAGATTGTTGACATTTTCCATGTTTTTCGGAAGCTGACCTTATTTTTTGAGTGCTTAGCAAAGGCTCAGATTGACTGAGGCTTATGAAAAACATCAGGGACGAGGAAGCACAAAAGACAAGCTGTAGAGGTTTAGAAGATATTCACGCGAGTGCAAGTAAACCTTTATATTATGAATCTTATACAGTAAGCTAAATTATCAGTTGAGCTGATGCCTCTACACCTCCATTTGTGGGGTAAGGATTTCAGGTCTCCATTTAAATACAAACCTTTTAGATGGAGATTGGAGACTTCTATGTGTTGTAGCTGTGAGTCTGGGCCTATGTTTCCCCCTGCCTTGATACCATTACTACCCGTACTCCATGGATGCAAGTGCCAAGAGTGATCATGATTCAACCAATTTAGATTGCATTAGTGTCCATCGAACTCAAAAATAAGTACCAAAATGAAACTCAACTTCCTCTGAATTACAGAGGGTAAACCTTTCCAATCCACAAACTTTGAAATGATATGGTGGATTCTTCCTTTTTAAGAGTCTCGTACTCTAAAGAACTTAGTTGGGGTCCAATGATTTTCAACCTTCGAGGCTTCAAGTCCTTCATCCCTTCAAGTCATAGGGACAGTTATAAAAACAAGACTTGAAATGTAAGTGAACTAGAACACTTTAATACAGAAATGCAGGTTATAAGCTTAAACCTGCTAGAATGAATTTCTGGTGGTTCAAGAGCATCATTCTCTCTAATCCAAATACAACTTCATCTTGCTAAATTCTTAGATGCTTGAATATGACATGCTGAGATCCAAAATATCTACCTCTTTCATTCTGAATATTTCTTGACTTCAGTGGGACAGAGATGCAAACTTCAAGAAACAAGTTGATTTAGTATTGACTCTAAACTTACTATACAAGAGAGTTTTCTTGGATTTTTATTTTGTTTATTTCTTTGGAAACATTTTTGTTGCCCATTTATTGTTAGCGAACAAAAGGACCAAAATATGAAAAAATTACATATGGGATCATTGTGGTTTGGTATAATAATTTATGGGACCAACAATTTTTGATAAATAATTATGGAACATATAAGGTTTAGTTAAATATTATGGGGGACAAACTTTATTTTTCACTGAATTTCCGGTTAAAATCAAGTTTGTCCCTGGAATAGGTCCCTCATAATATTTAACCAAATCTCATATGTTCCATAATTATTTATCTCAAATAATGGGTTCTGTAAATTATTATACCAAACCACAATGGACTCATATGTAATTTTTTCCCAAAAATACTTCTTAAATGGCTGGCACTTTTTGTTTTGACCATCATCCCTTTATAAAAGAGAAAGTTGTGGGCACTGCTACTGCTGTTGCTTGTTTGTGCTGCTTCTGTTACTTTTCCACTTATCTTCACTTATTTTTCATTTGCTTTTTTTTTTTTTTTTTCCTGCTGGAAGCCTATTTATTGCTTTTAGATACCAGCATGTTTGAGTAATGAGCGCTTCTTTCTGGCAGAAAACCATTAGTGAAGGCGATTGAGGTTACAAAGCTGTTACTTTTCCAATTATGGCTGAGACCATCTTGTACAAAGCTGTGTTCAGTGAGACAGAGCTGGCAATTTTAGTCTCTAACCCATCATTGCTGATGCTAATTACATCCTAAGCTAACCATTAGTGAAGGCGATTGAGGTTACATAAACAAATTAAGCAAGAGTAAGAAGCTAAATAAATAAATAGGTAAAACAGGTGTAAGAACAAACAAATCAGTTCTAGTTAGCTCCCGTAATGTTGATTAACTCTTCTATTACCCTTGATTATATTCAAAACATGAGTCGTTAGTGTTGGACCAAAGTAACCTTGGGTTTGAGGAGCTTAAGATTCCAATTGTCATTCATCAAAATTAAGACCATGCTTGAATATGAAGAATCAAGTGAAGTAGCTTACCAAAGAGCATGTTGACATGCTTGCTTGTGTGCTTAAGATTATTCCTTGTGATTGTGGAGGGTTGACTGCTGTGGACTCCAATTCTTTTTTTTTTTTTTGATAATACTCTAATTCTTACTTGTTAGATCAAAAAGTTAAGGCCTCATTGATTATAATTAGGTTAGCTTTTTTATCATCCGGTTTGGATAAGTTTGATCATCATTGTTCAGAGAGCTATTATATTTTTTTTAAAAAAAAAACAAAGAAAAAAATAGGAGAGTCAGAGAGAGGGAAAATAGCCCAAGGTCATTTGCTGAAAGTGGAAGTAGGTAATACTCTTGACAGCATACGACATTCAGTGGGAACTTGTGCACTAAACTCATTTTCCCCTATATACCTTTTCACCTGTCTACAAAAGTACATAATTTCCAAGATGCTCCCCAAATAGAGACTGAAGCAGCTGCATTCGTAACAAAATTTCTCAAAATAGTTGCACTGACTATGTTACAGCAGAAAATGTAACTTCAGCAAGGGGACGATAGTTTAAGAGATAGCAATAATCCAAATTTTCTAAATCAAATACAACTATCAAATAAAATTAAAATGAAAAATTCTTATATGATTCCTAATATACTACTATATTACTGCATAACCCAATTCCAAATTTCTCATTAGTGCCCCTTTATCTTATCATTCTCTCACTCTTAGAAAAAGCTTGATCATGGGTTTCTAGTGAAGGGTGGATGAGCATCAAAATAACTGAGGCTTTTGTACAAACTTCTGGATCTACTAAGATGTATGGTGCATATACCATCAGAGTGATTTAGGATGGGTAGACCATGGTCTTTGATGGAGAAGGCATAAATTGCTCCAGGTGGGAAAATAATAGTCCATTACTTGGGTGTCGATGTCCAACAATAAATCTGCAGGCTGCATCCATGGTGATGCACAGTAGCACTGATGTAGAATATATAGATTTCAGTTACGAAATAATCTAATATTTAAGAAGCTTTCAGTTGTGTTTCTTATTCTTGTAGTAATTATTTTTTACAGACAATATTATAGTAGGCAAAACTTTGGATATTTGCTAGTGTTTTGTTGGATTTTATGTCCCAATCTATTTAGATGATAAAAAAAATAGATGTTTTTGTTCTTTTGTAATTGGATCTTATTTCTTTTAGGTTTCCTAAGTTTTTGAGGTTTTTGTCCAAAATTCACGGCTTAGTTATTGTTGTTTATAGTCAAAGGTCTGAAGCATCCATGGGGAAAGATAAAGTCCATACGTGAACCTCAATCAAACCTTGAGAAATCACATCCTCATTAACCATGTAGTCCCTCGAAGTTGTGGTTGCCTCTATTTATGTTGCAGGCCTTTTGAATGCCCGTAACAGACACTTCTGCTATCCCTTTTCTTCTTTTGGTTGCCTCTATTTATGTTTGAATTTTGGAACTCTTTTATTAAAGAGTAGATTACCGTAAGTCTCAACCTGTAATTCAAACATTTACATATTATAGAAGGGAACTTCATTCTGCAGTCCATGTTTGGTTAGTCCACCATGGAAGCAAAATTGTGAGATTTTTTTTTTTGAAAATTCTAATAAAAACCTTTGGAAATAAAGCTGGTGAAACTGCACTGCATTGGAAATGATTAATGAACATTAGCGACTCAGGTTTATTGCAAACTTAGGATTATTACAGATGAATCTCAGAACTAATGTACGAGCCCATAAAACTTATATATTAGCTATGTCCACTTCATCATATTTGCTCGAAAATCTGTAGAGAAACTCTAGGTGCTTTGAAATTTTTAGCAGAGCCTTATGATTTGTAGATGAGAACTGAAATTTGTAGGGGATCCCTAAAACTCCTAGAAGGAGGCTTTAAAGTTTGTGAAGCCCGTTCAACTTTTAGAGCTTTGAAACTTTTAGTAGAGCTTTGAAAGTTTTGGTTGAGCTCTAAGATTAGTCATGGAAATTTCACGGAACATCTGAATTAATTAAAGATTAAATGATCAGAGCCATTGTCATCTTTTGTTTCAGTTTTATGATTTGAACCTGTCGTTTGTTCTACAGCAGTCTCTTCCTAGGCTTAAGGATTATTAGATGAATATATATCTCCATAGTATTTGGAATTTGCATATCTAAACTCTTAGGAGAACATAATTCATAGCAATATATGCTTGAGTATGATTACTTGGCTGAGACATTCAAGGGTTCTTCTGAGTTCTGATCAACATTCATCAATAAGGGCATGATCTTTAGGCAGTAAGACAAATAGACATCCTATATGATTTACTGAATTGTGGAGTTCCATCCAGAAGGTTTTGCTGGAACTGCATGGATTCAGACCTGTTTCCTTTACCTGTTGTTTCCCCAGTTTGCATTTCTGCTCATACTTTAGATTGATATTTTTCTCAGCTGTGCTACAGAAAACATCCGAGTTTGAAGTGTGTGAATGTCTAGTGAGTGAACTTTGGTAGAAGACCAATTTTGCTTGCACATTTCTCTCTCCCTTCTTCACTCCCTCCTCTCCGCCTGCCTCTGTTATCTTTTTTGTTCAAGGTCTTCTAACTCTGCACTTTGTTATGAATGAACTATGAATAGAAGGGTGTTCCCTTCATCCCATTAGTTTGGAATGCGCTTTAAGGCCTACCCTTGGTTATGAAGCCAATGTAATTCCTGTGTAATATCATCTCCCAGTGGCTTCACAATCATACCAATGTGTTATGCCTTAATGCCTTGAGCTCTACTAGTGAAGGCTAACTCTTCTTATCTCTAAAAGGTCGCACCTGTCACTACAGGATTGTACCAATCACCTTCCAATTGAAATGATAAACTCAAATTGCTCTATGTACCTTAGAGACTCAATTTAGATATCATCAATAGTTGGTATGCACAATGTATGGTGTTATGCAAGACGACTACTCTGTCTCTAAATGACTGCCCGAATTCCTATTTTAGTATGTCTCCATTTAACTGTGCTACTTTCTATTTATCTTCATACCCTAATGTAATTGTCCACTTTTTCCATTGATTCAAATTGAAAAGACAATTTAAATATTGAATGGAAACTCAATTCCATTTAAAAGACACGAGGTAATTTGGTGAAACAAGTAGTATTTTCATATCATTTTTGACGTGCTTAGTAATTGCCGAAAGTTAAAGAGGACAGTTATTTAGAGATGGAGTAATTATGGTGCTCTTGGAATCTAGTGTATGTGTATCATATCGTAATAGTTCGCAGCTCATGAGCCTTCATTTACCCATATACTTGGATAGTTAGGTTGATATGTTTTATTCCTCTTATCCTTCTTGCTCAGTTCGCATGTGTACAGTAACATGAGCATGAGCATGTATATACTGTTCATACCTTCACATCCAAGCACTTGGATTGCATGACAGGATTAACTTCCTCCCATCCCTCAGTCTTTAGTACTCCCCTCCAAGCGAATTTTAAGTGCTGAATCTCCTTGGTGAGGTTCAGGTGTTGAAACGTCCCAGAATCCGAGATCAAACTTTTGTGTGCTACCTCAGGTTGTCATGTAGGCTTTTGTGGGGGATTATAAAATTGTGAGATATTTTTGGTTTTGCTATTGTTAACTGCTGATCTCTGCGCTCCTCTTCTCCTGTCCTTGAAACTTTTTTTAAAAAAAAGAAAAGAAAATGAAGTTCTTGTTAAATTTGCTCATGTATGCTTCTGATTTTGACAGAAATTACGTCATGGGTCTTGTACATGTTTGATGTCAAGGATTGTAATTTGACAGAACGCTAAAGAGTAGATACTGTTATATATATTTATGCCACCAGTTTCATGGTGACATTGAATTGCTTTTTATTCGTATCGTCTTCGATTATTCATGGGAAAACAATGCAGTTTCTTTTAAAATTTTTTCTTTTTTGGGGTGGGTGGGGGATGTTTTATCAATTTCGTGCTGCTCTCTTAACCCCGCTAATTGAGATTTTTTTCCTCGGCGGATTCAGTCATATGGCAGCTGACTGCAACTCAAAGACAATGTGTTGGAACTGCAAAGAACCGGGACATCTATCAACAGAATGCAAGAAGCAGCCAATTTGCCATTCTTGTGGGAAGATGGGGCACTTGGCCCGTGAATGTCCCAAATCTAGCGACCCGCGAGTTTGCAGCAATTGCTTCCAGCCCGGTCATTTGGCAGCTGACTGCATCAATGAAAAGGCCTGCAACAAGTGCCGGAAACCGGGGCACCTTGCTCGTGACTGCCGCAATGACCCTATTTGCAATATTTGCAACCTCCATGGACATGTGGCCCGTCAGTGCCCCAACTCACTGCTTCCTCCTCCCTTTGCACCGCCACCTATGCTTGGAGGCCCACCGCCTCTCCCAGGCCCGATGATCGGAGGCCCATTTAATGATTTCTTCTGCCGTAGCTGTGGTCGCCCGGGCCATACAAGCCATCAATGCATGTACATGGTCATGTGTAGCACATGTGGTGGTCGTGGTCACCGAGCATTGGAGTGCCCTTCTGGCCCAGTTCTTGATATGGTATATCGGCGATTTTGACAGTTTATATTACTGAATTGTAATGGTTAATTCACATAAGTTAACCTTGTTTTCCAACACAGAAGTATACAGGTTTTGAATGTGAACTTGGCCTTTTTAAATGAGAGGTTATGTGTTTTCCCTAAATTTAGACCCCATCACTTGTTTTTGCAAGGTTATTGCTTGGCACGTCTAGTCGTTTACCCTTTCTCTTTTTCTAGGGTTCTCTTATATTCTCAACACAAAATTACACAGGTTTCGAGTGTGAACTTGATTCTTTTAAGTGGGAGGTTATGCCTTCTTTTTTCCCTAAATTTAGATAACCTTACCTGTTTTTGCAGAGTTATTGGCATGCATGGTTGTCTACCCTGTACAGTTGGAAAAGGACTACCATCTTCGAACCTATCCACTTATTTAACGGCTAAGATTTTTGAAGCTGTTCAAAAAGTTGCCATTGGTAGTAAGTTATTTTAAACATTAACTGTAAAATGATCACCGTAAAAAAATCTCAAAGTATTCGGATCAGGAGACTATAAAATTGCAATCCCCAGTCTAACTGCAAGGGATCCCAATCCCAAAAGGTTGAGGTGCGTGATATCTCTTTAGAAATTATTTTGCACCTTTATGACAAATTGCATCATACACAAAAGGGGAGAAAAGAAAGGCATAGTAGGAATCAATTAGGAAATAAACAAAGTGGAGAAAAGGTTATATCAACTTAGTATGTACCGTTTTTACTATTATTAAAGGGTATCTTTCTACAAACTACAGTTATTATATATTATTGGTACTAGTTTTTCAGAAGAACGACACTATCTTTTCGGAAGAGACGGTATCTTCCTACAATTATCATACATTATTAAAACTACCTTTTTCAGAAAAGTAGAAGTATCTCGTAATAACAAATGACATAAAGTTACAAGGATCCTCTTATCTTTATAAATCCTTCCTTTTGTGGCTTTACTTTATTATTGGTGATGTTTCCACTAAATGAAATGAAGACACATATAAGTTATTATCAACTAAATCAAATATTAATGCTATAAAATTGCTTACGTTTTCTTTTTTTAAAAAAAATATTTGGTGCAAATATTTTTTTAATAGAGTAAAAATTGCTTTCGTTTTTAATTCACCGGGGAATACAAAATATCCATGGTTTTTATCACGTTAATAAAAAAATAAAAACCCTTTAGGAGACTAATATGCACTATTGCCGCATGCTAGCAGAATAATGCATATATATATATATATATATATATAGTTGCACAATATGTATGTACAATGCTGCTAGTACTCGGATAATATCTCTATGTATATTTTTAGGGAGCTTATAGTATATGATAATATTTCTACATTATATTTCTTCATCTACAAACTACTCAAAATTTAAAAAATTTAAAACTATATAATGATTTTAAAATATAATTTTTTAAAAATAACTAACAGTAAAGTAGAATTAAGATCAATGGCCATACTAAATAAAAATAAATGGATACTCCATGATTTTAAAATCATGTATTCTATGAACTTTACCTTAGTTTTACCCAAAAAAGGAAAAAGAAAATAGCTCCATGAGAATGAATACATTAGGCGTTAGGTTTGATTCCCCATTAATTGTACTGGGCTTTGCTCCTCTACTGCACCACAAATTACAAACAATGGACATTGACAGCAGCTACAGAAACAAAAGCCAAGATGAACACAACATTTACAGTTAAAAAATGTCTCTTGCAGAAAAACCACACCTTGATGAACTTCCAACAAGAAATATGCTAATACAGTAATGGGTGTTTGTTTTAAGCGATCATTCAACCTCAAGAGAAAGGCCAAACTCTTCTGGGGAATTCGCTCAGTCAGCAGTAAATCTGTTGTAACACAAAATTTGTGGCAATTCTCAAAATCCAAGTATGATATCTTCTGGTGATGCAGTAAAATCTACTATGACTTGCTGCACCTCAACTTCTCAGTTTCGAGCTGCTTCTTCAAGGATTCCAATCTTTCAAGCAAGTCTCGGTTCTCCTGTAAAACAATAAACCAATCCGTGTTAAGTTTCAGAAATCCTTTGAACCCACCCTGCCACATATGTTGGATTGAATTCCACCAAGTGCAGCGGAGGGGAGCTTTTCCCCTTATCCCTCCCTTGCTTTTAATTCTACGCCTCAAGGAGACCCTATGATCAATGAGGCCCTAATTGGGCCACCTTACAAGTTACACCCCCCTCCTTTTTCTTCCAAAACACCACCAATATATAGAAAAAAAAATGTCAGAGAGACTGAGAGAGGAATTGGTATTAGACAGTAATGGATTCAAAGAAGACTGAAATTTACCTTTTGTAGCATTTGAAACTTTTCATGAATGTTAGAGGTGTCCTTGGCGTTGTTCTCAAGAGTCTCATTTATCTGAAACATAGACACATATCTCCTCAGCAATAAATGCAAGTTCAATGTGAACTTTATAAACTATGAACTTGATATTCAACACGATGCGTCTTAAAATGACTCTGTCACAACATCTTGGTTGAGAATTAGTTGAATAAAAAGTAAAAATGATGCCAAACTAAATTGGTACAACATTGCAGAAGAGAGAAAAAATGTTTTAAAAATGCATAATCAGCTATCAAAGCTTCAATGTTTTTCCAAAATAAGATGCTGTTCCAGAAAAGACAATAAACACCATCCAAGTCCATCTTCTCCAGTCACAATGACTTAGAATGGCATATAATTTTTGATGTCAAGACAAGCCTATGCCAGGTTCTTCAAAAGGGTTGTTTGGCAAACAACCTTTTGGCTCCAAAAAGCTCTTTTTGGGCCAATCAATTGTTTGACTTTAGTTTTTTTAAAAAAAGCTAATTGAGCTGTTTGGTGAAAAATTACACTAAATGATATTAAAAAGAAAACCCTATTGAAGTCAATGTTTGAATTTTAATTTTTGTAAAGCTATAAATAATGTTTATTAATTAGTCTATCATAATTTGAGACGGCAATTGAACCTGAACCTTGGTACCCCGCCTCGACCTACCCCTAATGAGATGAATATGGGTTACTTTTAAATAGGTTGGGATGAGTTTGAGAGTATTGTTAATAATTAGATTGGGATGGAGTTAAAAAGGCATGTCCCATTGTCATTGCTAATCAAAAAAGAGAAATAGTTTTTCCATACAAATTTCAAATATACTATTAAAAATGAAATCAAGTTAATAGTAAACAAAAATATTTTCGTAACCAAAGTTGGGTAGAGGTAGAAATGTACTTTTATACATCACATAATATTGAGAAGCAAAATAAATACGCAATATTAAAATTATAATGTTTAAATAGATGAGCTATGGGCATAAATAGAATTTTACCAAAAGACTTTGTTGAAACAACTAATTTTACTAAATAACTTTTTCACAAACAGTTAATGCAAAAACTAAGTCAAACACCTAATACAAACCCCTACTGGCTAATACCTAATACAAACAACTAACAACCAAATTTCTTTTAATTATTCAGAATAACTTGCTAGTTCTGGAAGATATTCTTATCTCTCCCAGATTCTTAAGAATCTCATTGTAGGGCTCCACTACTTTCTACTATGGTAGTTCATCTGTATTATGGTTTTGGATATATCACCAAGCACTAGGAGATGCAAGCCAATGTAATACCAAGTTGCTAGTTCAAGGGCATGAATATAAATACATTAGGATGATGGGAAAAATGACAAGGTGACAGTGAGTCATCGACAATACCCCCACAAATGGAAAGGGATCACATTGTTATGGAAACAAAAGAGACTTTTAGAAGGAACAACAAATTTAGAACTTCATAAGCTCTACATCCTTAAAGGACAACACCACAAATTACTTAAAAAACTGCGTTATTCTGAAAAATGAGTTTTGAATCTTCGTCATGCCAAGATGATAAGTAGGGCATCTAAATTTTTTAAAGAGCAAGCCAACATGCTAAATTTCACGGCAAATTTATTGTTAAAAATTATGAAGTTAAAATAGGGATACAGACACTAGAAGCATAGGCAAACTTGCACCTTGAATATAGAGAATCATTGATGATTGTTCAATTAATTGGCTTTGGCCGACCAAAAATCCTTCAGAACTTAATCAAACAAGCCTTGATGATAATATGCTTTATCCATACATTTGCAATTGTGTATATGGTTGTACAAATGCTCACTATTTCATGACACCATTTTCTTTGCGGATCTAATCCCCACCGAACATGATGTGCACTCTTCAATTTCTCTGTAACTGTCATCAAGTTTGCCAGATTTTCTCCCATCTTTCTAGTATCGTTAAACTATTTGATCCTCACTTCTTTTTGAGACAAGGTGACCCTGAGTCCCCTGCGGCCATACCTCTTTGTCATAGCAAAGGAAATTTTCACTAGGATGCTTAAACGTGTGGAACCAGATAAATGTTTCAGATTCCACTGAGATGCAAAAACTGAAGCTTACCTAGCATTTGCAGACAAACTTCTAATATCCTTCAAAGGAGACATCTACCGAAGAATATTTTTAAGTTCGCAAATATCTCCAGTGTTCATGAAAATCAGTGAAAAAGGCAAGTATTTCCCGCAGGGATTCAAGAACCTAAAAAATAAGAAATTTTGAGGCATTTGGGGTCACAAAATGGCCAGTGACCAATAAATCACACACATGGCAGTTCCTTTGGCCTCAAGGAGACTAAACATTATCGAATACCAGTAGTCAATCAGATAAAACTGTGAATCAAAGCATTGGAAGCTACAAAACCCTTTTACACGGGCAGGTTTGAGCTAATCAAATCAGTGCTCAGGAGTACAGAGAAGGAGTCTGCCCGTCTATTCCTCTTTCATAAGGGCGATCTACCTTTGGTAGGAGAGAAAAGCACCAAGAGGTTGCTTTATGGGATATGGCGGTCTTGCCTACAAGAAAAGGTGATCAAGTTTGAAACAAGTACTAGCTTGGAACGAAGCTAAACTTCGTTGACCTGGATGACAAAAAGGATAAGATCTGGTTCAACTGGGTAAAGTTTACGAGACACACACTGGCTACCAGTGGCAGTGGAGCATCATTTTAACAAGTAACTGTGCAAGACTATAATTTTCACATGGTCAGGGATCAATCTAAACCAACATAAAGCTACTAACTTCGAAATACAATTGGAGGTGTTGGACAAGGGAGGAAAAATGAAATGCCCACTCCACCAATGATGTCGCACTCAATAGTCTTAACCGGTACCACACCTTAAGGAAGACAACGTACCTCAGTAAGCTCCTTCATACATTTGTTGGCTCTCTCCCTTTCTTCATCAAATCTATATCTCCACTCTGCAGATTCATCCACTGCTTCTCTGTTGGCAAGATCAAACTCTCTCCTAGATGGAGCAATTAACACAATACAATTAAGAATTGTAGTTCAAATTTTATGAAGCAAACTGGAAATAAAATATCAACATATTTAACACAAATAGCACAGGAAGACGTGGTCAATTATTATATTTTTGAGCACTTAAGTTAATGACATTGTTTAATTGGGTAATAAGCTATTTTTTCAAGTATATCATTTCGGATATGTCAACAAGCTTCTCCCATTTTATCACTACTATTCCCTTGTATGAGTCAAGCACAAGATCAGTTTCAGAAGCTAATGTTCAGAGACGGCAATAAGAGTTTCTACAGATTTCCCTCTCCCTTTTGTTTCAAGATCTTCAAGAACATGATTCACATCCGTTAACAACTAAGATATATAATTAAACTTCCTATGAAGATTAGCCACATTGTGGACAAACTCGATAGTGCAATCAGCCACTTTAGGCTACAAATATTTTTGGCCTAATCATCTTTACTGATTTTGCTGTGCTGAATTTCATTGCTAGTCAGAGAAGACAATTCTTATTTCCCATCCAAAAATTGATAATCCCCATGAGGTTGAAAATTAAATACTTCTATGTCCTACACTTTCACTTCTTGAGCTTCTCTTTAACAAACTTAAGTTTATGTGCAGAAAAACAAAATTGGCAAAGCGTGTAACCTGTGCCTCATCCCAGTCCACAAACCTTTGAAAAGATCAGTGAAACCCACAAGATCAAGCCACATATTCTAAAACTTAAAAGCAGTATTTACCCTCTCCAATAGGACCAACTTCACTATTTCTAGACAAAATGGAAAGTAATCAGATAAAGGTATAGGTAGTCTTTTCCAAATCAAGTTCGGAAACTTTTGAGTTTAGAAGTTAGGAATTTTTTTCAAGCTAATGGTGATCAAAGAATACTGATATGTCTTTCAATGAGGAATAAGTCACTAAAGCACTTTTTTATTGCTATAATGATGAGGCTCATAGATCAGATGACATGACTATGGAGTTTCTTCAAGCCAATTGGAACTAGATGTGATAAGAATGTTTTATAAGTTTTTCTCTCTAGAGATGTAGGTGACCAGCCTTGATGCCACTGTACAGTCTTATTCCTAAGAAATAAAATCCCGGGAAACTAAGAGATTTTCAGCTTATTAGCTTAGTTGGTTTCGTTTACAAAATACAAGCAACTTTCCCACGTGTTAGCACAAAGATTGAGAGGTGTGATTAGGGATTTTACTCCAGAGAACCAAAATGCCTTTGTTGGGGGACATCAAATTAGAGATGTTATCCTTATTGGAAATACGCTTATTAATTATAGGATCAAGTTGGGGAATATAGGGGTTTTGTAAGTTGTTATGTTTGATATGAAGAAGGCTTATGACCATGTGAATTGAGACTCCTTGATTTATGTGATGAGGATAGGTTTTGGGGAGAAGTGGATTATCTAGATTCATCACTTCCTCTCCATTATTTCTTTTGCAGTTCTTGTGAATGGTTTTCTAACAAAGTTCTTTTTGGCGGCCAGGGTTCTCTTTTTTTGGTTGGCCATGGAGGCTTTCACTAGGATGATAGAATCAACTTGTAACGTTTGGTCTCATCTCAAGGTTTTCAATGGGCCGACCAAACTCGACAGCTATCACTGTCTCTAATCTTCTTTTTTGGTGCTGCATTTTATGATAATGATTGTGAGCGGATAGCAAAGCTTACTTCTGTTTTACTTCATTTGAGGCAGTTTTGAGTACAACTGCGTGCTCTATCTAGCCTGTTGGATGAGTGGACAGCGTTCAGTTGCTTGCAGATGTTTCAGGTTGCACCATTAATTCTTTTCCAAATAATTACCAAGCTCTCCCTACAGAAACAATTTTTAAGGAGAAAGCCATTTTTAATGAGGCCAACCTAGAGGACTCTTCACAGGATATGCTCAGATGAGAGCAGAACTCCAAATGGTATTTCAGGAGGACAGATCTTATTATTTGAAACTCGTAAATATGAACCAACCAGTAACCACAAACTCAGAAATATTCAAAAGGAGGTTTCCTTTGCAAGGTTATGTGGAAGTCTATGGCCCCTTTATAGTTTCTTCTTTTCCTTTTCCTTTGGGAAGCATCTCATAGAGATATCTTGACTTGAGATAACTTACAAAAGAGGGAAGGGTGCTCTATGAGCAACAGGATTTGGAATCGGTGCATCATTGTCAATTCGCTGAGGCACCTTGGGAGTTTGCTGTCAATTGCTTGGGCATTTCTTGAGTTGCTTCTACTTCCATCAAGAACCATTTCTTAGCTAGGGAAGGTCTCTTTTCGTAGGAAATTCAAAAAGACGAACGCTATGGCAATATCTCCTGTGTTCTATTGGAGCATCTGGAGTAAAAGAAACAAAAAACTCTTTGAGGGTGTCAAAAGATCCCTTCCCCAATACAGCTCCTTTGAAAGTCAAACCAAAAACACCATGACAAAACCACTTAAAAACAAAATTTTGGCTCCTCCTCAATGATAGTCTGATAAAGCAGTATTCAGAAGAATTTGTAACTCAACGTGAAATTCC
Source organism: Talinum fruticosum (assembly GCA_021018815.1). Lineage (NCBI taxonomy): Eukaryota > Viridiplantae > Streptophyta > Magnoliopsida > Caryophyllales > Talinaceae > Talinum > Talinum fruticosum. Next base: position 548,634 of record JAITYX010000124.1, on the reverse strand, counting down.
AGAGGGCAACAACAAGGTAAAATACAGTTCTATAGAGCCAATAATATTATCAAAGGTACACGAGCTCAGCTCCATACACCAAAACTACAGCAAAACACCAAAATGGGTAAAATAAGCAAAGGAAACCCGACAACAAGATTCTAAATGCAGCCAAACCACCTCAGGAGAATTAATTAGTGATTGGTGATGTTGCTATCAAATAAATATTGCTATTAAATAAAGGTCCCCACATCCCAACTGAAACTTGTAACAGCCAGTTTTGTTTGACATTCAACAAACGATCAGGAAAACTTATGAAGCATTGTAGTCTTACACTGTTACGAGTCACATGAATACACAAATTTGAGAGTCGTTTCCTGGGTATAATTCCAATTAATTCAATCACGCCTTAAACCAATTCAGGCGGGTACTACAATCACGGATTAAAACTACCAATACAGACTGAATAGCGGAGAAATTTTCACTAAAAATCATCAAAGAAGCAAATCCCAGATGAAAATTTCACAGCTAAGTCTACATTACACGATCTCATGATCTGGATGGTAATTCGAACTAGTAGAAATGAAAAACTAAGGAAAAGAAAAGAAGGGAGTTTGAGAATGGCACCTTAGCAATTCAGTATCAGAAGAAGAAATCCTATAATCAATAACCCAGAGCCTGAAGTAAACGGCAGTGCCCAGAACCATGATCAAAGCCAATCCGAGCAGGAGAGGTCTGTTTGCAATGCCCATTTTCTCTCTGTTTCTCTTTCTCTCTCCTCCGATATGGGAGCTGCTTCTCATTTTCGAGGCTTGGGCTTCTCGGGGAGAGCAGTCATACGACAGAGTTGTCAGATGCCTGGGCTACACCAGTTGCGAGGCCCAAATGTTTAACTTTTCCATCGCGGTTATTCCCACAAATCGAGTTGTAGGGCATTCCCAAGCCTATATTAAATTAAAGCTATGCGCTCCCTTCAATTTGGGACATTGGGTAAAAATATTTTAGGTTTGGTATAGTTTTGTCATTTTTCTACAAAATGATATAAATGCTCATAATTTTTTTTATCCCAACTCTTCTAGTGAGAAAAATGGGCATTAGTTTCAAGAAAAATACTCAATTTTGCTTCACATAAACCTTCCGACGGAACCATACAAAGAATGTCGTCATGAGTATGTAAAGCTTTAATATTCATAAAAACATAATTCTGGGACAAAAATACTAGATAAGCTCCATGAATGCAAAAACTATTATTTAATTTGAGTTAAAACCAATAAAACAAGACCCATTAAGGAACAATAAATAACAAATCCGATGAAAATCAAGTTGAGTCAAACAACTACTTGTGAATTGAAATCTAGACACTCAAATTCGTCACCATAACTTTTATTTCTCCTAAACCGACAAATCAAAGGAATCGATTCAAAGAAGATTTTATTAATAACATGTCAAAAACCAACAATCATTTCAAAGCTACATCAGCTCACTAATTACCACTCATCGATCAGATTATATTAGCAGAGAATAACAAGTATCAATATAAGTTTTAGAGTACAATCAAATACTACATAATAAGAATCATAAGTAAATGGAAGCAACAAAAGTTCCCAAATCTCCAAAGATCTCAACATTATTGCATTCAGTTATATAATAATTACGACATCCTAAAGATAAATTCAAAGCTAAAGATTCGGTATTTAGTAAATTTGAACGCAACAAGGTAATAAGAGAGACAAATGCCATGAATTTGGAGTTGATCGATCATGGAAGCCATCTTCACTTGATCTTCTTCAGATAGATTGCTCAAATCTTTGAGCAGCCCCTTGTCCATTTTTGCTACCTTCTCACATCTATATATTATATGATAACAATAATTTGACAAATGTTACAACGGAAGTAAATTTAAGGAATAAAGAGAAGCAAAATTGTTGATTTTAGAGGACAAGTAAAATTTTACTGTATATATAATATAATTAAATAAAAAATTATCTTTTAGATCATTTATATTATCAATTATGGAAAAAAACAACCACAACACCTTTTTCATCTCACGTCTTTGTCTCTATCTCTATCTACCCCTCTCTATCTCGTACTACTAGTCCTTACAATGCATTCAATTTTTTGTTTTACAATAATACAATTTAAAGCTCTTTATCTGTCCCACTTTCCCCTTCTTTTCCTCTATTGTAAGCTTGATTGAGCTCTTTTACATAAGCACCATAAAATCCTTTAATTCATTATATTTTCTAATTTCCTCAATTCAAATTTCACCCCATCGAATCTTTATGAATAGGTCTCAAATTGTAAAAATTTGACAATATACACATTAAACAAAAAAATCATCAGATGCTTAACTACAACACACATGTCTCTCACAGTCTTACAATAATTGGTGTTGAAAAACTACTATTCCCTTTTTTTTGAGGGATTTTGTGATGGGAACACGGATGTGGCGAGGGAGGGTGAGAAGTTCGGAATGTAGAGGGTTTGAGGAGGATGTAGCCTTTTATACGAGGGTACTCATAGAATACAAATCTTGAAATGCTGACGAGAGAGTTGAAATGTTAATATTTCTAACGTTTGAGTGACGTCATGTTAGATGCTATCTAACAGTTTGTGACGATACATTAGCGAACACTCGAAAAGATAGAGTTTTGACCATTAAAACACTAAATACTATTTTAAATACTAACATAATCTATATTATTGTGTGCATAGCACGGGTCTAGACTAATATCCTCCGAAAATCTCTACTATCTCCAAATTAGGGTTTAGGGATATGGGCTCGTACATTTTATACATTGAACAAAGTGCTAATCGATTTTTTTAAAATTTTTTTCGGTTGGTTGGGTATTGGATTGGATTGGACTTTATCTTCTTGTTACTTGAAGAATTATCCAATGTTGAAAGGCATCAATTTCTAGCATGTTTTTTAAAGTTGTTTTCCCCCTCAACTCAAAAAAAATAAAATAAAAAAAGATTTATGTTATTTTTTCCCAAGTGGACCCTAAAATTTAAGTGGCTTGGAAATATTATCTATTACTTATTTGCTTGTTTTTCCTTCTCTTCTATAATTTGGGGTGTGTTTGTTTGAGTGAAAAATATCTTCTCGAAAAATTATCATTCTATTTTTCGGCGTGTGGTAGTATAAGTGGTGGATAAATATTTTTCGGGAAAATAATTTCCCTCAATCAAGGGAAAATAAATTTCCTTTTATGAGAAAGGAAGTTAATTTTCCTCTCCTTCAATCAAGGGAGAATAAAGTTTTATCAATGCGAGTTGAAGTTCTAAATTTCTCTTGCTATGCCACCTTAAAAGGTTTTTTTTACGATATTTGTTTCTTTTTTGATTTCTATTATTTTATATATGGAAAAGTTTGATCATGAGGAGATGTACAAACTTATCAAATTTAGGTGCTCAACATATATATATATATATATATATATATATATATATATATATTTGGGTTTTGAAGTTGAATTAGTTATTTACTTTTTGTTTTTATTTTTATGGTTAGTTTTTGCATTTAAGTAGCTATTTTAGAAAATTATTTTTCTTCTACCAAACAAAGGAAAATGTGGGTGGAAAATTATTTTCCTATGAAAAATATTTTCCTTGGAAAATTTTTTCCTCGCAATCAAACACACCCTTGGTATAAAATTACATTGTAAATAGGTGATCTTTCAATTGTTGTTCAAAATGCACGTTTGTCTTTCTAATAACCCTACATAGATATTGATACAAATTATTTATGAACTATTTTTTCCAAAAAAATACATTATAAATAGGTTATCTTTTTACTAGGACACTCATAAACCAAAAACTAAAACCCTTAAATGCAGGATTTTTATTTGTATATAAAACAGCCTTAAAAAATATGTATAGCCTAACTAATAAGGCCCAATAGCAATTTCCTCTCTCATTTTGATGCCCTAACCATCTGCTTCTCACGCAATCACGAGAACCGGATTTTGATCGCTGTCTGTCACTTCCCGCAGCCTCACCCACGCCCCACGCTGTCTCCTCTCAGTCCCTCGCTCCCTGTCCCTACCCACCGACTCTCGAGCCACTGCCCTCCGCCGACTCGACGGCTTGCTGCCGGCCCAGTGCTGCCAGTCGCGGAGACCCCATCTCTTCTCTCGCTCGTTGTACTCTCTCTCTTAGTCGCTCTATCACGGGACGACGGTGCGTGCCAGTGTCGGCGACTCCTGCTGCTACCGCCCAGACGCCGCCCACGCCCGCCTACGCTTCCTTTCCTTCGTTCACTCTCAGATCTCAAAGGTTAGTGGTTCCAAATTCTTTTAAATTTTTGTACTATTAATATTAGAATTTTGAAGGATTGATTTTGTGAAAGTGAAATATAAATTCGTGAATTGTGAATTACTAAAGTTAGTTATTCACTTGATATTAGTTATTTGAGGGTTGGAATAATATGAATAAATATTTAATAATGAAAATATTCTAGCATTTGATGGTATGGTATGATTTTTAATTTTTAATATATGCTTTGCCCCTATTTGTAAAGCGACACCCATACATAAAATTCTAGCTCTATCACTGTTTGGGCCTGACAAGGTTTGCAACCATAGACCAGCTGCGTGTCTCAGATAATGCCTTTTCCCCATCAGAAATGAGAGGACTGATTTCAATGTTGGGAGATTTAGTGTCCTCATACTGATGGCATCATTTTCCAAGCATGCATTTTTCCTGTCTGCTTTCTTCAGATAAGCAAGGCACTTAGAAACAATCTTGTTAATTTTCTTCCTAGACACCAAATAACCACAGATGCCTTCATCACTGTTACCCCTATGGAGAGATGATTGGAGATCTAGAACTGCCTCTTTCATTGGGGAAACCATATCCAGAGCAGTGCTAGAGGAATCCAGCAAGGCAAGACACCCTTCTAGACTAGAACCTCTTCAATGTCTATCCTGCAGAGTCCTTTCTGGTTGTGTGCAAAGAGATCAAGTCATTCATCTGTTCCTACAAACCCTTGATCCCAAATAAGTATTGGCAAATGGATGATGAGGAAGAGGGGCCGGCTTGAGAGGCCCTTGGCCTGCTCAAATGATCCTCAGTGCTTGCATCGAGTGGGTGAGATGTGGATGGCAAACTGAATGATCGAATGTGGAGAGAATCATTTGTAATTGCCATTTGTCTAGCTCTTTGATCAAAGTAGTCTTAAGATTATTCCTGAGAGGAAGAGAAGGATGCTCAAAGTTTTGGCCAACCGAAGTTATATATATAATGTGCCAGGGAACAAATTAAGCTGAAAATTAGAACCTTAACATGGGTTATTTTATTGATCCACATGGAGGATGCTGCTACAGATTCCCATCTACACCGAAGAGGATTAAAAATTAGATATGCACAATATGCATGCTGTAGAACAGCAAACACTGTAGAGACACGCATTAGGAATTTTGGATCTCATTACTTGCTGAAGAATTTCATCGAATTGGTGATAGTATTTGGCCAACAAAGAAGAAATGAAGAATATGGACAGCCTTGATCTAGATATCAAAATGGGCTGAAATTCAATCATGTTTTTCCATTGTTTGAAATTTTGAAATCAGTTTATGAAAAATGGATTTGCCAGAGGATTCACTGATTCCCTTTAAGGTTACATACTATTCTGAGAGGTGACATTTTTATTGTGCAAAAAAACAGTTCAGAGTTTATTTATATAGAAGGATCTGAAATTTTAAAAGGAAATTGTGAGAAAGGGAGATGTTACTCGTACTGCGCTTGTCCCTAAAGGAAAGCCTGGGGACGGGAGGCAATGGTTTAAATAAATTAGCAGAGAACAAGACAATGGCAGAGAAGAGCAAACAGTTGTATGAACATGGAGAAATAGAAAGGAGTGTGAACTCTCCTGAAGAATAGTAATACAGAGAAGGAAATTTTACTGAAGTATACACTTCTGAGTTCTGAACTAATACCTGCTATGAGCCATCACTACTGACATGCACAATTGGATTGATAGTGGATACAGAATGCAATGCTTGAGGGCACTCTGACAACTAACCTAATAATGTGTTATATTGTGCACAAATCTACATTCAGTAGTTCCCAGGAATCATCTTTTTCTTGAATTAATGTTGCGAATAAGATGCACCATTAATTATCTAAAGGGCACAGTCCTAATACAATGGTAAGGTGCAAGACAGTTAAATTCATGCCAAGAATAACACTTGATTAAGCTTGATTGGTTAAGAATTATACCCCGCTCTAAAACCACTTGTAAGATGAAATTAAAGAAAATATGCAGAAGCAATTTAGGATAACAAACACAATATCAAGAATTTAATGGAAATCAACAAATAGTGAAGAGACAAAGATTTAACGTGGAAAACCCAAATTGGGAAAAACCACGGATGTCACGAGCGTAAACAACTCCACTATTATGAGAGAGTATAAGAATGATCTCAAATCTCGAGACATCCTAATCTCACCCCACTCTCCTCATAATAGCACTCTTCAATTGGATGCTCTTCAATTGGCTCTCCCCGATTTTATATCAACGCTTGGATGATTACAGTGACCGATAAAACCTCCTTTAAATAGGAAAGGAAACACCCTAAACCTACCTTGTCTTCCACTGTAATTACATAGCCATAAAACCAAGCCATCAATGCAAAAAACGTTTGAAAACGGACGAAATCGAGCACCAGGTGAAGGGACACACACGGCCCATGTCAAGCTATTCCTTCGCTTCTCTGGCCGTGCAAAACGCTGTTCCTCATGCCCCCTTGGGCCGTGCCACGAGAAACTTGATACCGAGTGAATGTACAAATAGTCTCGCTCTTGAACTTGATTTTGGGCTATCATCTAACATGATTATTCTTTCATCTGATCCATCAACTTGGATCAAGGGGTCTTTGTTTTTCTGGTTAGCAACAAAGCCTGCACTACCCTATAATGCATAGAAGAAGAAAGAGTGAACAAAAGGACACTTTGTTTTGAGTTTTGATTACGATTGCCACTTTATTTTTTGTTTTATGTTTTGATTCCAATTGCCATTTTGTTTTCGAATTTGGCTTCCAATTGGAATCCAAATTTCCAAAAGAGTGGCAATTAGAATTGAAATTGAAAAAGAGTGGCAATTTGAGTATAAAGAAAAACACAATGGCCATTGGAATAAAAATTTAAACCGTAGTGGCACATTTATCATTAAATTCGACATAGATGGAAGAAATTTAGCCATGTATAAAGATCTTCGCTGCCAGAGTAATGTATAAAAGATTAATGCATCCCTTTTTTCATCTAAACTAAATAAATTCCAAATATTAAAATTGTTAGCCTTCTATGACCCTATTAAAGTTGAATATATGTTAGCCAAAAAGATTACCTATTCCAATGTATTTTTTGAAAAAAATAGTTCACAAATAATTTGTATCAATATCTATGTAAGATTATTAGAATGCATTTTTTTTATACAAATGTGCATTTTGAAGAACAATTGAAATTGCACTAGTGACATGCGGCTTATAGAAAATTTCTTTAATAAAATATCCAATCAAAGATGGTCTCCATTGAAGAATTAGTGGTATATTTATTAAAATAATGTCTATACCACTTATGGAAGAGAAGGAAAACCAGTAAATAACTAATAGAGAAATTAACTTATTTTAGGGCCCAATTGGGTGAAAAGAAGATAACTTTTTTTTATTGTTTTGAGTTGAGGGGGAAAACAACTTAAAAACATGCTTGAATTTGATGTCTTTCAACATTGGGTAATTCTTCAAGTAACATGAAGATAGAGCCCAGCCCAATCCAATTACCCAGCCAACCAAAAAAAAATCCATTAGCACTTTGTATAAAAAGTAGGTCCCCATATCCCTAAACCCTTATTTGGAGATTGCAGAGCTTTTCGGAGGATATTTTAGAAGGTAGCGAAAATGGACAAGGGACTGCTTGGAGATTTGAGTAATCTATCCGAAGAAGATCAAGTGAAGATGGCTTCCATGGTCGATCAACTCCAAATTCGCGACAGGTTTCTCTATCTCTTATTACCTTGTTGTGTGCCAAATACTCTATTTTTAGCTTTGAATTTATCTGTAGGATGTCGTAATTATTGTATATCTGAATGCAATTATGTTGAAATCTTCGGAGATTTAGGAACTTTTGTTGCTGCTGTTTACTTTTGATTCTTGCTATGTAGTATTTGATTAACTCTAAAACTTGTAGTGATACTTGCTACACTCTGATCGATGGGTGGTAATTAGTGAACTAATGTGGCTTTGAAATTATTGTTGGCTTTTGACATGTTATTAATAAAATCTTGTTTGAATCGATTGCTTTGATTTGTCGGTTTGGGTGAAAGAAAAGCTATGGTGATGAATTTCAGCGTCCAAATTTCAAATTCACATTGTTTGACTCAACTTGATTTTCATTGGATTTGTTATTTATTGTTCCATAATGGGTCTTGTTTTATTGGTTTTAACTCAAATTAAATGATAGTTTTTTTTATTCATGGAGCTTATATACTATTTTCGTCCTAGAATTTATGGATATTAAGGCTTCACATACTCATGACGTCATTCTTTATATGGTTCTGTCGGAAGGTTCATGTGAAGCAAAATTGAGTATTCTCCTTGAAACCAATGCAAATGCCCTTTCAGGTTGCTTTGGACGTTAAGGGAATGATATGCTATTTGCATTTGTGGAGACCTGGATTGGAGTAAGGAAAAAGAGGGTACCCAAAGGATAAAACTATTAGTGGGTCGCCCTATTATACAATATATAATAAACACAGTCGGTGTTGATCAATTAAAGGGTCAGCAACTCATTCTCTATCAATCTTTCCCACAGTTGAATGGTCCCTAACCCTCTCTCTCCATTCACTCTTTCCTCTGTTTGTGTCCTCTTGCATTTCCTTCCTCACCAGTCGCCAACCCTTTCCCTCTCTGTTCTCTCTCCTCTCCCTTTGTCCTCTCGCTTTTCCTTCCTCGCCAGTCACCGACCACGACACTGTCGAAGGGCCCCCAACCATCTCCCTCTCCGTTCTCTCTCTCTTTTCCCTCTGTCCTCTCGCCTGTCGCCACATTTGACTCGCCCTCTGTCATCTCTCAGCCAAAAACTACCACCACACTACTAATTACAATTCATTCTTCCAAAATCCAACTGATTGTTCCATTAGTAGTTTTAGGAGGAGATTCTGGAGATATTCATCAAGGCAGAAACTATTAGAGAGGAGAGAGAAAACCAAACCAAAAACAGAGGAGAGAGAACAAAAAAAGGAAGAAAAATTCCAGCAAGAGAGAGGGGGAGGAAACAAAGAGCCGGCGTTTGGCTCCATCTCCACATTTTTGCTTACCCCATCAACAAATCTTATTACACCACCCCTGTTTCCATTTGCATTTTCCACCAAAAAACACATCTTTGCTGAGCATAAACGAAACTACAACTACAGTGATATCAGTGTTCGTAGTAGAAGCCTTGTTGATGAAAAGAGAATAGTCATTGACCTTGTTTTTTTTTTTTTTTCTATTTTTGGGCGGGTCAGGGTCGGTTGGCACATGACCCAGCTTGACCCATTTACCTTTTGTTTGCTGACCTGGCCCGACCCTTTTACAGCCTGCTGGCTCGTTGCACAGCTCTCATTGAGGCCAGTCTCATCTCATGTTTCCGTAGAGCATAGGGGGTGTGTGCATTGGAATTTTTCACAATCCTTTCTTTCGCCCCAATTTGGTTTGTCATCTTATTAGATTAAGTCATGAGAAACAGGAAGAGAATCCTTCTTAAGTTGTGTATTCTTGTGAATTATTGTATTAGTGAGAGTACCACTTATGTTTTTCTGAATTGATGGTTGCTAGTTTGAGGATGTACAATTCGCTTGTGGAAAGATGTTTCAACGACTGCGTGGACAGCTTCACTCGCAAAACCTTGGCGAAACAAGAAGAGAATTGTGTTCGAAGATGTGCTGAGAAATTCTTGAAGCATTCGATGCGGGTTGGCATGAGATTTGCTGAGCTTAACCAAGGCGCTCCAACAGCAGATTGAAGCTTCCAAATCTGAGCAGCTCAAATTGTTCACCTTGTTTTTGTTTGTTGAAAGTGATGGAGATAACCCCTCCTGTAAACAATAAATTCGAGGGTCCAAACTCATGTTTACTCTACTCTTGAAGTGGTCTTTTGAAATTTTGGTAAATTCAATTGGTTTATGGCCGCGGTATGAATCCAGTAGAGGACCAATTTCTCTGTATTGTCTTTGGGAGCCCCCTGTGCCTTGTGGGGGCATTCGATTTCACTGCAATAGCTTGACATTAGTTTGGATCCGCATGAAATGGATGTAGTAATGTAAAAGGGTATTTCAAAAGTGTCGCAAACAGAGGAATGATGGACAAAATATTAATGATCTTGCATGTAATGACCAATGAAATCATAGTAAACTAGGGTAAACCCTATATGCAAAGAAAGCATAGTAAGCTAGTGTATGTAATATGTTATTGTTTTAGTAAATGAGTATTTTTAAACGAATATTTGCAGATATTATTTTTTAAGAATTATTGTCTGTATATTATCATACTGGTGATCCGTTAGCTAATTAAGAACATATCGATCTTCTTGTCAATAAATTATTGTTGATATCTTATGGAATATGTCCCTAAATGCTAAATTTTTCCATTGACATGTACCAAAAAATTGTACATTAAGGAATGATACATATAGCATCTTAATTTATGTGTAAATAAAGATGTTGCAAGACTATAAAATCCAAAAATAATTTAATAAAGAGAATTCAAGAGGCATGCAATAAATGTTATATTCCTTCTTATAATTACAATGTTTACATAAAAAATTTTCATCTCTAGTGTATTCAACTTTTTTTTTCGTATTTTGGTGCGGCCCTCTAATGTATAAAATGATCTTTTATCATAATCTTATAATATCTCTAAATCCTAATTTGTGTATGTGTATATATATACTTATTTTGACTCTTCAAATGTTTTCTTTGAAATTGACTTAAAGGTCATCCCAAATCAAAACTGACTTAAAACACGTTTGAAATAACATTTATATTAGCATGTATAACAATTTTTTTTTTAATTTCAACTCATTTGAGCTATAATAGTTATAGCATATAATCATTTCGAGTTCATGTCAATAGATTTTAGTTCATTTCAAATCATTTCAACTATAACGTCTAACCATTTCAACTCATAATAAATATAATAGCTATGACAGTAGGGATGAACATGTCTAGCGGATACCCCGGAACTTGATTGAAAATCGGTCAAACGGGTAAGGTTCGAGAACCGGAATTGTTTAAGGATCCTAAAATTCAGGAACATGTCAAGTAGGTTCCGGTTTCGATTCCAATAATCAAACCACGAAAAGAGAAATTGGAACCATTAAGACAGTTTCGAGTTCCTAGAACCATGGGTATCCAAAACCGTTAACAATGTTCTAGATTTTCAACTTTTTTAATTTTCAATTTTTAATATGAGATCTACGTGATTTCACTTTTGAATTTTCAATATGAGACCCAACCTACAATTGATTACTAGTAATTCCCTCCACTTTTTTTCTTTTTTATAACAATAATGTTATGACAAGGTACTCTTAAACCGGAACTCGGACCCCGAGGTTCGGGTTCTTAAAATTTAGGTGCCAGTCAAACATGTTCGATTGAAGTTTCTAAAATTCATGAACTGGTCAAACATGTTCATAGTCGGGTTCCCAATTTTGAGACAGGGTACCTTATATGGTGAACCCGCGGGTACAGGAGCACCGTGCACACCCCGGCCTAAACCAAAAATACACGCGACCCGGCCCAAATGTAAAGAAAAAGTGATGCAACCGCAAACAAAAAACATGCAACCATCGGATTAAAACTCCTAACCTCCTTGATAGCAAAACAACACTCCTACCAACAGCCCTTTGGCAACTTTCTAATTTATTTTGTAACAAAATAAAAATATACCATATTTATATAAGAATTAAAATCTAGATATATGGATAATTTTTTACAACACTTTTTTAGTTTTCACTTTTTAAAAAAGAAATTTACTCTGATTCAAATTTTAATATTCACTACAAAAATTATAATATTTACTAAAAAAATAATTCTAATATTCACTAAAAAATAGTTTGGTGTTTAATAAAAATGTATTAATGTTCACTTAAATTTACTTTAATATTCATAAAAATATACTAAACATTAAACACTAATCTATTATACACTAATAGCTAATGTAGTATACACAAAATTTCTTGTAATCTGCAATAACAAAATTAAAACTAACAAACATTATTCTTTATATAAACCTTAACACTAAATGTTGATATATCATATTCACTAAATAACGTTCGAATGTACACTAAAATACTAAAACTAATAATTTGACAATATACTTAATATAAACCTCAACACTAAATAATATTTTATCATACAATAATAATATTGTAATATACACTAAAAAACTAAATCTGATTTGATAGCGTTCTTGAGATAAACTTCTAACATTATTAATCTATCATACACTAAATAACGTTCTAATGTACACTAAAATTATAAAAAATAAAACTATAGATTTAAAAGCCAAAATGTTCTAGATTTAATGTTTAATACTGAACACCGATGTATAATACATTAAATGGCATTCTAATATACAATAAAAAGTAAAAATTTTAAACCGAAACTACTATAGTGTTGATATACACTAAAAAAATTAAAAACTAAAATCACATATCTAAACCTCAACACTAAACTTTATCATATCATAAACTAAACAATGTCCTAATATACACTAAATTTTTTTAAAAAAATCACTAAATACTATGCAATAATACACTAAAGATCATTAAAAACAGAATACCTATAACACTAAATGACAAACACTAAACACTATTCTATACCATTCACTAAATTGTTTGATAGAAATCACTAAATATTGTACTAAAAAACACTAAAAATTATACTAAAAAACATTAAACATTGTGCAACAATACACTAAAGATCATTAAAAATATAATAGGTGTAACACTAAATGACAAACACTAAATACTATTCTATCATACACTAAATTGCTTGATAGAAAACACTAAACATTGTACTAAAAAATAGTAAAGTATAAATTTAAAGCTCAACATTAAATTTTGTTCTATTATACACCGAACAATATCTTAATATACACTAAAAACTAAAACATGAGACGACAATATTCAAAAGGCAAGAACTTAACCAATTAATTAAATTCATTAAAAATAAATAATGTCCATTAAATTAAAATTTTTTAATAAAATTACAGATAAGTATATAATACAAAATATCTTATATAATACATTTTTTAAAAATGCTAAAAGTAGTTGTTGATTTTCAATGTTGTTTAAAATATTAAGAGTAAAAAATAACTTAAAATTAAAGGTTAAAAATCGTTACAAAAATAATTAAGTTAAAAATAAAAAACACAAATGAGAAGATATTGTAAAAATAACTAAGTTAAAAATAAAAAATACAAATAAAAAATTATCTTTGTATTTTTAATTTATTTTTACAATACACTAATTTTTTTATATAAAGGTAAAGAATAAAAATATTACAATGTTCATTAAATCAAAAGTAAGGAAATATTACAAAAATATAAAATAGCTAAATAAATTATAAAAAAAAGCAAGATTTTTTTAAAAAAAGATAAAATGGATAAAAATAACGAAAAAACAAGCAATAATTTAGCATTGAACCCATAACCTCACACATAACAAGTATCTAACCACTATATTAATTACTTACATGTTGAAAAAGTTTGGTAATAAAATATATACGAGGCATTGACAAACCTTATATAATTATGGTGATGTGTATGTTGATCCTACACCCAACGGTTTATCTAATAATTTTTATCCAAAATCACTTATATCTAATGACAACTAATTATTTTAATTTATTTAAATTCATTTTATCTTATTTTAATTTTAAGAGCAATTTAAAAGATTTCCTTATACCTTAGGTTTGGACATGACATATTGAGTTCCCAAAAATAATAATTGATTCAACAAAATCTCCAATCCCACGTGACAATGTGACATCCACCTTTCTTTCACCTCCTGCATCCCATTCCCCATCCCCAAATGACGAACGTCGATGTGCCGATAAATAAACGTAGTGGACTCTCACTCTTCCTCTGTCACTCCCTTTCTCTCCACCTCTCCCAAATTTCAACTTCCTGAACTCCAATTCGTCACAGATGGCGATTACCGTTCCTTCTCGTCAGCTTTTTATCGATGGGGAATGGAGAGAACCTGTCAAGAAAAATCGTATCCCCATCGTCAACCCTTCCACCGAGGAAATCATCGGTTAGTTACACTTTCTGCCAACTTTTCTGTCGATTCGATTCTCATTCTTTTAACTTTAATCTAGATTTTCTTTCTCTTGATGATCTCTTAAAGGTTTCACATGGTAGTAAACAGCTTCTGGTTCCTTTTCTTTTTCATGTCCGACTCTAAAATCTATTCATGATGATTCTATTTCTGTGAGATTCGGAACTATCATTTGACATTTTCGAATTTAAGATTGAAATTGTTCAATTGGGTACTCGTCAAATTCAATTTTTCGCGCCGCTTTTGATTTGGATAGTCTCCATAGATCTTATGATGGTCGTCAACTGATCTTACTGATGTCCAGAAAAAAGCCGGTGCTATTTAAACTTTTGAAGTTTTTGATTGATCTAAATGTATTTCTAGTTCTTTCTTTCTTCAGTTGTAATGACGTAGATTGCAAGATGGTAGTAGGAAGTCGCTGTTAGATACAGAGGAAATTGCAGGGTTGAGTAAATATTTCGTGTCTTGATCCTGAACTTGAGAATGAAGATACTAATCATATTCTGAAGTTGAGATCAGGGTGGTTTGATTCAATTTAAATATTTGGCATTTGTTGAAATGTAACTGTAGGTGATATTCCGGCTGCCACTGCCGAGGATGTGGAGCTTGCAGTGGCCGCAGCTCGTAGAGCCCTTAAACGGAACAACGGCGAAGAATGGGCATCTGCTTCAGGGGCTCATCGGGCAAAGTATTTACGTGCTATTGCTGCTAAGGTATCGGACATATGGCTTATTGGAGATAGTGCTACTATTGCGATTCTATTTATTGGCTTTTTAATGCTGGTTAATGATTTAGAGTGGAGCTTACATTTATTGGCAAAATGACCTCTGTATTGAATTATTGTTTTTCAGCAAGAAATTAAGTAATTGCTTTTCAGGCAGATCAAAAATGTCTTCTCCTTTTTGGCCCGTTAAAAGTTTTAGATGAGCTAGAAATATGTTGGACAGTGAACTTATTTTATGATCTTAAACTGAAATTTAGGTGTAATTTAGGGCTCAGCCGTCATAAATAACAGCAAAGATGATGGTGTACAAGTTTAGCAAATACTGCAGTTATTTCCGGCCTTTCAATCCTTCCCTGTTAATTACTCTCTCTATCATGAGTGTTATTACCAGGAGCTTCTCTTGTTCACAGATTTGGGTTAAATTTACAGGAGCAAATGCATGCAATTTGAGCATGTGGTTGACTGTCAACACACATCCCTTAATATCTCAAGATTATTGTTGCTTTAAGTGAGCAGCAGTTTTGTTTTATTATCTTCGGTGTTAAAATTAATGATATGCAGGCTATCGACTGTCTCCTATTCTATTGCTATTGTCTTTAATATTCTATGTTATGAACATATCTATGAATTTTGAGTGTCTGCTGTGATTACAATCAGCATTTGGTTAGAGAGAGTTGGTGCTTCTGAAATTTGTTGGCACTTGATACTGCCGTTTCTTCTGCAGATAACAGAAAAAAAGGATCAAATTGCAAAGCTTGAAGCCCTTGATTGTGGGAAACCATTAGATGAAGCAGCATGGGACATTGTAAGCATAGTTACTTACAATTTTAGATGTGTTGTGGTTCATTACATTGTATCTTTCCTGACATGCACTTCGCTTCACATGTTTCAGGACGATGTAGCTGCATGCTTTGAATATTATGCTGACCAAGCAGAAGCCCTTGACGCTAAGCAAAAGGCTCCAATTGCCCTTCCTATGGACACATTCAAGTCTCATGTACTTAAACAACCCATTGGTGTGGTTGCATTGATTACTCCCTGGTAAACTTTTTCCACCCTTATAAAACCCCTCCCCTCCCAAATAAAAAATAAAAAATAAAGTGGAGAAACCCTTCATTCTTTTTGCAAGGCAACACATATAGAAGATAGAGTAATATTGGCCTATTAGCTGAATGAATGGGCAATCTTCAACATTGACTATGTAAAAAGGTTCCATGCTTTCGAGTATGTCCACCATAGGGAATGTATCAGATTCAGATATGATCGAGTCCATCTCTATAGACTTTAGAATTGGTAGGTTTTGTTTCTTGAGGCTAGGCCAGGAGAGTGTTCATGATCTTCAAATCAAATTGAAGATTGTGTAAAAAATATTGTCTAACATGTTAGGGTCTATTGTTACTTGTTTATTTGTCTTTTTTCGCCCCAATTGTTGTGCTAAGAACTTGGGAATTGGGATCTCAATATCATCACTAACTTTGATGCTTGCTAATTTTTCTTTTGTTTGAAGGAATTACCCACTTCTAATGGCCACATGGAAAGTTGCTCCAGCTCTTGCAGCTGGGTGTGCTGCTATACTTAAGCCATCAGAATTGGCGTCTGTGTATGTATCATATTAACTTGATTAAGCCATAACTTCTGTTACGTAGCATGGCTGATGGTTACGTGAAACGAAAATTTCTCTTTTTCAATTGCAGGACCTGTTTGGAGCTGGCTGAAGTCTGCAGAGAAGTTGGACTACCTCCTGGTGTGTTGAACATTTTAACTGGATTAGGTCCAGAGGCTGGTGCACCGTTAGCAGCTCATCCTGATGTTGACAAGGTTTAATAAATAAGCGTTTGTAATTTCTCCTTTTTTTGTTTGTTTGTTTAATGATAATGGGTAACCTTGATACAATTTCTGTTGAATAGGTTGCCTTTACTGGGAGCACTGCTACTGGAAGTAAGATCATGTCTTCTGCTGCGCAATTGGTCAAGGTTTGTTTGGAAAAATGCAATCTCAAATTTTGTTCTATGGATGTCATCATTTTTTGTTCTCATATTGACTTGCCTGCAGCCTGTTACGTTAGAACTTGGAGGCAAAAGCCCTATTGTTGTGTTTGAAGATGTGGATCTTGATAAAGGTTAGTTGCTTTTAGGTCTAATGAGAATGGTGATATAGTTACCTGAGTCAGTATTTACTGAGCTTAATCCGTGAGCTCAGGAAAACTTTTTGTTGAAGAAGTTTTGTAGTTGTCAGTTTATACTCTAACATCTGATATGTTGTTTAATTGAACAGCTGCTGAATGGACTGCTTTTGGCTGTTTCTGGACAAATGGTCAAATTTGCAGTGCAACATCTAGGCTATTGGTGCATGTAAGCATCCTCATATCAGGCAACTTTGCGAGAATTATTGATCGATCGGCAATTAAATAATAACTATGTCCTTATATTTGTAATGTAGATGTTCTACTAAACTTCTAGCTCCTGCTTTGTCTTAAAGATTGATTGTTTACAAAATATTTTCAGGAAAGCATTGCATCTGAATTTTTGGATAGGCTTGTTAAATGGTGCAAAAATATAAAGGTTTCTGACCCATTTGAAGATGGATGCCGTCTTGGACCTGTTGTTAGCAAGGGGCAGGTGTGGACTCTTTCTTATACTTTAGCCTTCTCAGTTTTAGCCATGCAGCCATCTAATTGTTACTTTGTGTGATTCAGTATGAGAAGGTGTTAAAGTTCATCTCAACAGCCAAGAGTGAGGGTGGAACTGTTTTGTGTGGAGGTTCTCGCCCTGAGGTATGGACTACAATCTAAACGACTTATTGGTCTGAAGTGCTTTAATGCTAACTTGATTTCTCTAACTATTTCGATCCCAAATTTCACAGCATTTGAAGAGAGGTTATTTCGTTGAACCGACCATCATAAGTGATATCTCCACATCTATGCAAATATGGAGAGAGGAAGTTTTTGGCCCTATCTTATGTGTTAAAACATTTAACACAGAAGAAGAAGCCATTGAATTGGCAAATGATACCCAGTAAGCTTTTTGTAACGACAGAGGTCTCCCCTTGAAGGGCTTGCAGTTTATCATAATTGTGCTTCTTTTTTTTTTTAAAAAAATACAGTTTATACATGATCTTGTTGGAGCTGCTTATTTGAGTGTCGGCTGTCGCAGGTATGGTCTGGCTGCTGCTGTGCTATCGAAGGACCTTGATAGATGTGAAAGGATGACAAAGGTGAAGACTACAGCCATTTCCTTGAGTTTTTTATTATTTCCAACAATAAGCCTTAAGGAAAACTGCTTCATGCTTGATTCAATGGTTCTGAGTTTCACCTACTTTACATTGTATTTGTAATTTGACTCTGCAGGCATTCCAAGCTGGGATTGTTTGGGTTAACTGCTCACAACCATGCTTCTGTCAAGCTCCATGGGGAGGCACCAAGCGTAGCGGGTTTGGACGTGAACTAGGAGAATGGTGAGACAGTCCCTAGCTCCAAATTTTAGGATAATCTTGAAGTTTTCTTGGGGTTGTGTGATTTGTAATCTAAAGGGTTCTTTAAACAGTGGCTAGAATTGCATTAGTGATGGTAAATGTAGAACAATAGTTACTCTTGCCTATGCTACTTGGACTCTTCATTTCACCTCTAGTACCACTGAGACTTTCTGGTCAAATATGGTATAGAGACTTGACCCTTAGTTTTGGGCTAAAAGTGCATGAAAATTTTTAGAAAAGTGCAGAGTCTGATGTGGTCATGTTGGAGACTTGACTCACCAACGTGGGTATGGGTGAATTTGAGTAACACTGATCCTAACAGTAACATAGAACCATCAATTCATTTGCATTAGCTAGATGAGACTTTCTACTTTCCACCTGAGACTGTCATAATTGTTATTCAGAGTATATG
Source organism: Talinum fruticosum (assembly GCA_021018815.1). NCBI lineage: Eukaryota > Viridiplantae > Streptophyta > Magnoliopsida > Caryophyllales > Talinaceae > Talinum > Talinum fruticosum. The sequence continues at coordinate 529,727 of JAITYX010000124.1, read as the reverse complement.
CTGTGTATTATATTTATTACTTTATAGCCTTAATCAATCATCTCCAAAAGACAATGATAGATTACATATTTACAAGGATGGTGATCCCAGTAATATTTTATAAGTAAGGCCTATGAGTATAAAAACAATTCACAGAATTGAAGCCCAGACAAATATGGAAGCCTAGTCATTTGATTGGGTTCAATAGAGAAGATTGGGTTCACTTCAGCTCTATGAAGGCGTCTTATATTTCTTTTTATGTATATATGGATGAGGATTAGTCCGTATACATATTGTAGAGGAGGGTTGCATACTACTAGCACTATCTTGTGATACACAAAATTATAAATATTTAGAGAAACAAACTATTTGGTCATCTGCCTTTTTCATCCTCACGATGATGGCAATTATCATTTTAATTGAAGAAGCATCTAAAACTAAAATGATACATTTTCGTTAACTAGTTTAAAATTCAAATATGTATCATCAACTGGAATCCCACTATGTAGGTCCCCCTCCCCCTTTTCTTGTTTTAGGGGGAGGTGGGGATGATGTAGCAGCGACCCCTTGGATTGAAAAGAGACTGTTTCTGATGGACCATGGATTAAAACCATTGATAACCTTCTGTTGAAGATTCAAAACTTTTGAGATCATATATGCGAGGGTCAACTGTTAATCTGCCCATCCTGGAAACACCTAGAAAACCAGTAAATAACACACCTTTGAGCGTGTGGAATTTAGGCAGCAATCATCTTTGTGCTGATATCTTGGACCTATTTACTGACTCATCATAGTATTGCTAGTGCAACAATAGCTTTTACTTTCTTTGATTGCATGATAACTGTGTGGGACATTTGATTCCTTGAGATGTTGGGTTCTTGGTGAGTTCACTTCAGGCAGCAATCATCTTTGGTGCTAATATCTTAACCTTATTTACTCATTCAGCATAGCATTGTTATTTCAACAATAGCTCTCACTTTCTTTGATTGCATGATAATTACGGCTACTACTCCCAGTGTGGGTACCACTTTTGTGGGGTGTGGGGAGATCCAATAGTAGGCAACCTTACCACTATAAGCTGAGAGACCGATTCCAAAGGACCGACAAATAAATTTTTTAAAAAAGAACATTTTGTTGAGGTGAAATCTTTGAAATGAATTAGAAAGAAAATGGGGTTATAAATAAAGATAATAGGTTTTTGGTGAGTTTCAATTTTAGAGCCACTTTCCAGAGATGCCTCATATTTGAAAAATATTAATTACATGATACAATTATTCTTTTCCAGAGTGTGTATTAGGGATGGAATCCTTTGAATTTGATAACATGATGAGTCACTTCAGATAAGTATTATTTTTTCCAGAGTCCACTAGGGTTTAATTCCTTTTTGTGTGGGGAATGGGGAGAAAATGTTTACTTTTATGCAATAAGCTAGTTGAATCTAACGACTTCTTTTTATACCTGGTAAATCAGAGTTCATGAACGATTTATAGGGCTTGTCAGATCAGATACACTAAGTTAACAGAATATTTGTTTGGCTCCACTTTAGCTTGGGTCATTCATGTTTGGCTTAGGCTGCAGTGTGCTAATTAGTTGTTTCTGGTCTGCTTTTTTACTCTGTTGTTTCTGGCTATGGTAATAATTAGTAGCCGCCAGAATATGGAAATACGAATGGTGTATGCTTCTGGCCGTCTTTTACCTGTGATTATGTTTTTGTTTTTGCTTTGTGTAGTATCAGTTTCATCTCTTATATGTATACAACTTTTTGCAGGGGAATTGAGAACTACTTGAATATAAAACAAGTGACACAATACATTTCTGATGAACCATGGGGATGGTACAAATCTCCTTCAAAGCTTTGAAGACTTGACTAAAGACAAGGCAGTGCAGTGGATGATGTACCAACAACTATAGTGAAAAGAGTGGAGTAGGCTTTTTATAACCCTGGATTCACGACATGCCAAAAACCTTATGTATGACCAATAAAGAGAGTGTAGTGATGTGAATGTATGAAAGGGACTAAGGGATTGCAACTCATTCTGTGTATCCCACGAACGAATACTTTCTCTCTCTCCTAGTCTACTTTCTGTTTGCTTCATGAAGAGGGTGTGGAAATTGGTAGTTTTATTAGAAGGGAAGTCCATGTTCTTCTATGTCTATTGTGTTTGACCCCCATGAACTTGAGCCCCATTTGCTTTGTGCTTGTGCAAGTATGTGTCTTTTTTAGTGGGTTGTGTGGGTTGCGTCTTTTGGAAATTGTGCCCCCAAAAGGGTTGCTCGTGAAGTTTACCAATAGGTGTTGAATTAATTTGTAAAGGATTTAAAAACTTCTTCGGACAAAAAACTGTTGGTTTGCTCTCCTCCCCCTTCTCTAAGTATTTCTCCTCTCCTCCCTCTCTTTCCGTCTGTCTCTCTGTCATTCTCACATATTTCTCTACAATTATTTTTAAAATAAAAATAAAATGTTATTTTATTTTTAAAGCATATTATTTTGTTAAATTTTGTTTATTGTTTTTCTTTAAAAAACATGAATTATTTGTATTAAAGATAATTTTTTCTAAGTTTTTTAACGATAAAATTATCTAACATTTTAAATTTTAGTTTGTTGTTCAGTTCTATTTTTTATAAGTACCATCATGAATTTCTTTCATTAGTTTGTTCGTTAGTTAGCATTACTTACAACATATGAATTCATGCATGTTAATCTAGAAAACATATATACAACGTAATATTCATTGGTTTTTTGAATAATAAATAATAAAAAATTTAATTAAAATTTTATCAACTCGATTCTTACAAACAAGACAAATATAGTAGAGAAATTTTGTAAGAGTTTGTAAATTTTGTAAACGATACTCTGGATAAGAGTTTGTAACCCTATGATTTTAGAAGTGTTGTCTCGGGTTTACGTAATGAAACTGTTGGGTTGAGGGGGAAAAAGTAATATATTTATGAAATTTTAGAATTACAGGCTACTATTTTGAAAAAGTTATCTAAAAAATTATCTATAATATGAATAATTAGTTTTTTATTTAAAGAGAAAAAATAAAAATCTAAGAAAATAATATTCTTTAAAAATAAGATAACCTTTTATTTTTATTTTAAAATTTTGTTTTAGAGAAATATGTGTGAGAGAGAGGGGAAGGAGAGAGAAAGAGACACTGACTTTGTAAATGATAAAACAAACTAACCAAAAAGTGTTGTTTACAAATTAATTCAACACCTACGCTAAATATTCCGCATCCCTTTAAGGATGTAAGGAAGAAAATAGTTAAAAAGAATTTTGAAGTTAGAAATCTTAGGAATACTTGTCTAGTATTTCAGCATAATATTTTGGAAATAATTTTTGGGGTAAAAAAAAAAAAACAACTAAAACCTATATGGGTAAAGATATAGGCTGGAAAAGAGTAGGTTTTGTCTTACTCGAGTGTTTTTTTTCTTCTAATAAATTATATCGCCTTTTATGTCTTTTTAATTAGAGTGTATTTACGACTCATGAGAGATGCGACTTTTAGTTTGATGACTTATCTCATCATAAGATAGAAAGATAATTTACTAAATTTTTTAAAATTAGCTAGAATTTTAGTAATTTTTTTAGGATTAACTAGAATTTAGTAGAATGACATATTCTTAAATTTATGATGTGGATATTAATAAAATGGATGGTAAATATCTCCTCCTTCTCCCCAGATTATATTAAGCACCCACTATTAGAGATATACGTCTACTTCCCAACCACTAATCATGCTTAAACATACATGAGCTGACATTACTGTGTTGGTACGTTAAATATATAATGCACACCAAAAAGAATGCTGACATACACTAAACATAATATTGATACACACCATATATATTCTTCTTAAACATAATATTGATACACATGAAAAAGAATAACTATATAAAGATTCAATTTTTACTCTAGATAAATTTGGACAGTTAAATATACTTAGTCTTATAATTTGTATGCATTGCGTAAAATATTATAAACGATTTGATTACTTAACTTTCTGGTTTTGTTGTTTCTTAGTATAGTCTAGAAAAGAGATCCATAGATATGTTATAATTTTTTGATCATGATTGATCTGCTGATTTTGATGTTTTAACACAAAAAACTATATATAAAAGGTCAAAATATATTAAATAAATGTTTCAAAATATATAACAATTCCAAATTCATAAAATCACATTATAACAATAATAATAACAACAATAATAATGGGCATGTATGGTGTAGTTTATATTGTACCAGTGATTCTCCAAAAGAAAAAAAAAAAAATTATCGATGAGAAAATGATTGTCCACCCCCATGGCCATGACCAACACATGAAAGACCCAAAGCCAAGCCCAAATAACACCCAAATCCAACGGCCCCAAACAGCTAATCCCCGTCATTGAGCCATTCATCAAAACCCTAATATTATAAATACTCTCCGGAAAACCCTAATTCTCACTGCGCACTCAATTTCCCCTCCCCTCTCTTCACCTTCCCTGCCCTCTGATCGCCGCACCCTCTCTTTCTCTCTCCTCCTCCACCAACCCCAACAATGCCGCCGAAGTTCGACCCATCTCAGGTGGTGGATGTCTTCGTCCGTGTGACCGGAGGAGAGGTCGGTGCCGCCTCCTCCTTGGCTCCCAAAATCGGTCCTCTGGGTCTCTCTCCTAAGAAGATCGGAGAAGACATCGCCAAAGAAACCGCCAAGGACTGGAAGGGGCTTAGGGTCACCGTGAAGCTGACCGTCCAGAACCGTCAGGCCAAGGTCACCGTTGTTCCCTCCGCTGCGGCCCTCGTCATTAAGGCGTTGAAGGAGCCGGAGAGAGACCGCAAAAAGACTAAAAACATCAAGCACACTGGGAACATATCTCTTGACGATGTCATCGAGATCGCTAGGGTCATGAGGCCCAGGTCCATGGCTAAGGAGCTGAGTGGTACTGTCAAGGAGATTTTGGGCACATGCGTTTCCGTTGGGTGCACCGTTGATGGCAAGGATCCCAAGGATTTGCAACAGGAGATAACTGATGGCGAGGTTGAAATCCCAGAAAATTAAAAAGGTTAATGATTTTGGGTCTTTTTTTTGAGATTATTAGGGTTCTTAATTATCAAGATATTATATGATGAGTTATGGGTCTTTCTTAAAAATGGTTGAATTTTGGGCACCCATGAGAGAATGTCAGTTTTTCAACTTTAGAGATGTATGGTTTCCTTTGTCACTCTTTTATATATGCCCAACTGTTCTGGATAATGTTCGGATGTTTTTATAGATTCTCCAATCAGTTTTTATTTACCAAATTTATTGCATTTTCTTTATGCAGGGATTATGTGTTATGCCATTTGCTTCAGTTTTGAGATCATATGATGATGATGGCTTCATTGCTTGAGTTCATTTTCTGTAGAAACTTCAGTTTACATAATTTGTTATTGCATTTTGAGTATCTAAGTTAGAGATTGACATCGCCGATGGAAAATGTATTGGGGTTTTCCCTATTTGTTTCCAATATGCTTATGGTTTCCCTATCTATTTCATATTTGTGGGTGCCATTCTTTTGATATTATAAAGCTCCTAGTATCCTAGTGTCCTGTGTTTATTAGTTTTGTGGGCTTCATTTTACTATGTGAAGCTGAAATTTATGCGAAACCTTTTAATATCTGGTTGAGCTTTTTGAGTTTTCTGTTTTGGGTAGAGTTTCAATTTTTTGAAAAGTTGCATTAAAATTTTAGGATCCCTGAGTTTTTTAGAGTTCTGAATTTCAAGTATTTTGTACTGCTTGTAGCTTTTCTAGCTTCTTGTACAGCATCATGGTGATTTCTCTGATGATATGATTTGATTGAATGATTTGGATGCCTAAACCCTGGGTGATTGATTATGGTATTTCCTTTCATCGCCTGGTTTTGTGGGGGTGATTTTTACTGATAAGATTATGCCTTATTCCTAGTAAAGAAATCACGTATTGCCTTTGTTTGTATAGGTTGATTGTGTGCTACTGTCATTAAGAAGTTCAGACCAGTTTTCTGCATTTGTTGTGGCAAATTGTAAGTCATATTTCTTAGGTGAACATGATTTGAAAAATCTGTGTTTCTGTGTCCCCAAAGTTGGTAGTAGGAGAACGAATGGGTTACTCATGTTGCAAGATAACTCACGGTATAGACCACATGAACGCAGTCTGAATGCAAAATGAGAAGGGGCAAAACTGAGTGATGGACTTGTAGTGGAATATTTGTATCGACCTGATTTGATTTCAGATTTTCGGGTTGCTTTTAGCTTCAGAACGTCTATTGTTTGATAAATTAATGGCAAGATATGATAATGAATTGATCTAAACATCAGTGCATGAAAATGAAAGTTAAAATTCCGCTTACTCAAAAGGCAAGGATTTTGGCGTCCAATACCAATAGAGTTAGTAAGGGTTCAAATTATTGATAAGAATTTCTTGAATGTAATGTTTGGTCTGGTAAGTTTATAATTGAAATAGTATTTTTATTTACTTGTTTTGTTATATGAAAGTTTTGTAATAAACAGTATGTTTGTAATTGTCATTATCGCAAATTATATAATTATGAGTATATTACATAATCTTGATATACTAATAATAAATAATAATAATAATTATTATTATTAATATTATATTATATGATTGATTGATTAATTAGTATTTTAAATATATTGATAAAATTAGTAGTGAAAATTAACTAATATATTGGAATGTAATTAGATGAAAAATATCACCAAGAAGATTTTAATGATAAAATAAAAATCAAGTGTGAATATAATTTATGTACTTTTGATTAGTAAAAATAGTAATGGTTTTGATTTGGCACTCCGTCCCATGCACTATTCTGTCTGTGGTTGAATCAGGTTTACATCAGATTTGTATAAAGCAGAATTGATGTATCCATCCATAAATATTTTTGAGCGCGAGGACTATTTGATCATATTATCATAACTGATTTCTTTTAGTAGGCTTCATTTCAACTTCTTATTCACTTATTGTTTTTCTTTGGTCATTATCAATGTTAATTACTATAATTGGTATAATTCGTAATTCTGAGGAGATTAATTGATTAGATACTTGTAATTCGAGCTGATTAAATAATAATTTCACAAATAACCATTATTAAGATTATATATAAACATTGTCAAATTTGGTTTCAAAATTTACATTTGCACCTCCTACATGAAAAACAAAAAAGGAATCCTCTATCATTAATTTTAGCCATGCAATGTCACACCGTATTAGGGGGATTCTACTATCCATTCATTGTTTGCTAAATTTTGCCTGTTATTTTCTGTCTTTTGGGTAAATTTTTTTGAGTTTTGGTAACCTTGCAAAGCTGTCTTTCTCCATCACCACTCTTTCCTGAGGCAGGGAATTCCTCTGTGCACATATAAAAAGGCAACCCACATCTGCCAATCTCATCATCTTCAAAACTGAAGTCCCCATTTCCTCTGAAAGTGGTGCACAAAACACTGCGCTGTTCTGAACAACAATTCCTGCATCTCTCTTCTTTCTTACAGTAGAAGAAGAAGAGAGATACAATAAAGGCCGCACCCTTACCTTTGCTGTGCGAGCATTGTCGAGTTGTGGAACTCGATTCGAGGGACTCGATCTCAAGAACATTCATCTTCCATACATACAAAAATGGTTAGGAAGAATCCGATTCTGAACTTTGTCATGGAGGTTGCTCCCTCTCCCATACTGTATCCTCGAAAGCCTTCTCTCTCTCCCGCCCTCGAGACCATCAGGGAAGGAAAGGCTGAGGGCAGCGAGGATGATTCAAAAATTTCACAAGGATGCAATCATGCCATTAGAATGGCTTGATTCAATGACTGGGGTTCACAAAATGTATAGATTAGAGAACCGGCCATCTCCATATGGGCATATATATGCTTTTGCCCTTTCGGAGGAATTGAGCCTTTTCCCTTGTGATAGTTATCATCAAATACGTATACATTTTTCGTTTTTAAAAAAACTTGGCTATGCCAGGCCTCTATGGCTTGGATGGCAAGGGGACATTATGGCAGGAATGCGATGACGGCCCTATAAGTGTAACATACTTATGTTTTTTTTTTTTTTGGCATTATAATATGCACACTTTATTTATGATATGGGAATCAGTTATATATCGTGAATATAAATATTTTTTTATATTGTGTGCTATTTGAATTGGCATGTATATTAATATCTATTTATGTTTTCTATTCTTTTCAACTCATTTAAGCTAATTTATGTTCATTTCTACTATTACAACTCATTTCCATTTCAACTATAATAGCTATTTCTGTTCGTTTCCGATCATTTTAACTCGTTTCTGCTTATTTATATTCATTTCTTCTCATTTCTGCTCGTTTTTGCTACAACAGCTACTTGTACCGATTTTATCAACCATTTCGAGCGGGTCCTATAAGGGTTATCCTATAGTTGTATATCCTTTTCGATTTTATTTAATCTAGCTTGAATATTTGTAAATTAATATATGCAACATGAATTAGTTTGGACAATGTGCATATTTCGTTCATATACTGTGAGCGAAAGTTGATTTGTTTTTTCCAGCTTTGGATCAAAATTATAGGGTGGCTACAATTTGCCTTCTGTTCAATTTATATTGGAAAAGTTTTAAAATTTGGACAAAATAAATTCTTTAATATTTAATTTTTCTGCAATAGATAAGTCTATATTCGATTAAAATTGGGTTTGATTGATAATAGAAATTTTAAAAAATTATAATAACATTTAGAATTCAAATAAAAAATTTATGATTATACCCAGGTGTTCACTGGGCCAACAATCACAAAATGGGCTGATATCGTTGGGCCTGGTCCATTCCATGGGTTCCTCCCTCCCTTTAAGTCCATAAATACGGTAATACCCTTCATAATTAATTAAACTAGTATTTGGCCCAGGTAAAGAAGGACCCGCTTACCACTTTCAAATAAAACCTTGTTCTATTTTTCTCCCTCCCCAAAATCTCAGAGTTTCTGATAAATATGTGCCACCTTCACACCCTTGATGCTCCCCTCATCGCAAAAATCCATCCAATGTGTGATCGCTGTTACTAAGGCAACTATGAATCTCAAAGACCATTCATGGGTCTGATAAAGATTTTAGTTTTAATAGAGGATATATAAGGATATATATATATGAGGTCAGACTTCCATGTGTACGAAGTTAAGAGAGGTTTGATTGGTGGAGTAAACTTGACTCGGTTATAAGCATTTTCAAGACCTTTATTTTATGGATATGGGTTAGCATTCACTTTCACATTCCAACACATGGAACACATGATTCATATATATATCTCTTTCCTAGATGTGAATATGGGTTGTTCGAGTATAAGAGATGCAAATGCTAGATTTATATATGAGGCACTTTAGGCATGCATCGAACCTTTTAAAATTAATATGAAACAATCTGCTTTATGCATGATTTATATAAGGTATAAAACAAAATACAATAAGAAAAAATGATTCAAGCCAAGCCTAAAATCTAAACTATCGAAACCTTATAAGTTTTTTTATTTTGGATGGTAAGTACGAAGAACATTAGATAGTCTTTCTCTCATGGGTTTTACCTATTTTATCATCATCAAACATACATAAAAACTCTTGCGAATGAGAGGATGTAAAAGTAACTTTAGAACTCATAACACATCCTAATTTAGCAATACATTCTGTCGTCATATTACCCTCTCTAAAAATATGATTAATTGAACAAGAAGAGAATAATGAAGCATAATTCGTATATCATGAATCAATGATTGGATCCTTCGTGTGAATGATACTGTGCATTACCTGAATAACTAACTTATTGTCTCTTTCAACTTGTATGTGTGTGTAACTCTGCCTCAAATGCTCGCTTTAATACCATCTTGCATAGCCATATAGCTTTAGAAACAAGTATATAGGTGCCTTGTGCATGAATTGAATACCTACTTAAATGAGACCTCCTTTTGAATCATGTATAACATAACTTACTGCTGCACCCACCAAAGGAAATGTGTCGTCAAAATTGATTTTGATGAAATCGCCTAGGGGAGAATTCCACCCGTATTAAGTAGGTGGGCTTGGATATTGGAATCAAATGAAATGATGAGGATGATGATATGTGGTGAGAAGAATGAGTACATTGCTTGCCGCTTTGCCCAATTATGTTTTGCCCAAATGAGTGACCCAAGGGTTTGGGTACATCATTCTGGAAAACAATGTCATTAAGAGACTTCCAAATGGTCCACAAAATTACTACAATTGTGGAAATAATAGCCCCTCGACCAACAAAAATGTTGTGCAAGGATTCTCTAATCGTAAGAAGAGGGTTAGAGAAAGGATGATGATGAATCAATCTATGTTGGATAACTATATCCCAATCTTGACCTACGAAAGGACAAGTGGCAAAAAGATGTTCCGTATTTTCAATTTTTGACGGACAAACCGGACAAGTAGGGTTCGGTTGTACGCCACGATGTAATAAGTTGATTCTAGTCGGTAATGAATTATGACAGAGTTGCCATAAGAACGTCTTAATTTTAGGCATACATTCAAATTTCAAATTCCAATTAAACTTCCACACTAGTTGATCAGGTTTTGTGGTTATCATAAGCTTTTTAAGTGACAGATTTAGTAGAAAATTAATCATTTTCAGTTAATCCCCGGTAAAACATATCCTCCATTTCTCGCAAGGGATAAAAACAGTTAGAACATAAGGGATGAAATGTGCATACCTGAGGGAACCTTAATCATAATCAATCTATAGTTCACCTTATTTATATTTGTAGGAAATTACGCAAAAAAATGTGCATACCTTAGTGTAGCACATTAAGATTCTAACACAGAGTCATGCTCGCACGCACAAAATAAAGAAAACAATTACTCATAGAAATTTTAATCTTGGCATGTATAGATAGATATAGAATTAGAAGAATCAAGACTATTCTTTTTTTTTTTTTTAAAAAAAAAATCATGTTGGTGGAGTTCACGTGTACTAATTAACTGTTTAATTGGTAGTTGGGAAGTTTCATTCTTCCTCCAATTTGGCTTTTTGACTTTTAATTTCAATAGCCTTCGTCTTTTTATTTAATTTTAATTTATAATTTTATATTTTTGTATAATTTTTTGACAATTTTTTACAGTTGTTTATGATTACTTATAATTTTTTATAACTATTTTACAGATTATTTACAACTTCTTATAACCTTTTAAAACTCTTTATAACTTTACCGCTTATAACTTTACAATCTAGCAATTTCTTAGAGTTAAATGAAATATGACTGTAGGCTGCACTCACCACAATTTTGATCTCTTTTAATTTATTAATTAAAGGGTAGTTGATTATTACCTAATCCGTGGCTGCTACCAAACCTTGGACTTGGACCCATTCCCATTGAAGAGGTCGTTTCTAAGGCCGTCTATCCAAATTATTAGATGACTTAATTATCTTTCATGTTTTGGCTGCCATTTTTTTTATTCACAATCATTACATATCCCCTCCCTCCCCACAAAGAAAAAAAAAGAAAAAAAAAACTCTCAACAAGTTATCACATTGTACATGCGCTTTATATTAATTATAATGGAATCTTAATTATAATAATTATTCTAAAAATCCAAGTTATGAGATGATGGGTCTTATATAAGACCTAACAACTCATTGCCTCTTCAAGCAGACATTAATATCCATCCATCCATCCATCCATAAAATCATGGGTTTATTTCTTGCAATTGTCATGGGCATTCTGCTCAATTTGTTTGCAGGTCCTTTGCTTAACATGGACTTCTTATAGCCTTTTATTTGTGGGAAGAAATTGAACCTCCCTTTTCAACATTTCTCCTCCAAAGGGTTCATCGAAGAAACAAAGAAAGGCGAGTTCTGAAGGAGATTGTGATTCAGTTCTTCTATATGTACCCATGGATTTGCCAAGATAAATGTCTCAGAAGCTTTTGCTGGCAAAATGGCTGACGTGAGTCTCTCTGTGTTAAATGTTCATTTTTGCTTATGTGTTTGAATCCTTCAGGAAAATAAAATTTGATTTGGTCAACAAATGCTCTATGTACTGATCAAATCTTAGGGGTTTGCAGAGACCCATAGACCATAGAACTGAAGAGCATTGTTTACTCAGTTTCAATCCCCCGCTTGGAAAGACTTCTATTAATGATGATCGATATACACATGCTTAACACATACAGTAACCGTCTGTTCAAGGAATTCTGTCTATTCAGACTCGCTTAAACCATGTCACCCTGGACTCGAATCCACAAGCTTGATCTGCAACGCCTACCTCGGTGGATATATACTGTAGCCCCCTCCCACCCCCCACCCCCTCCGGAGTTCCTAGTGGAGACCGTTTTTTACTTTGCGATCCTGGCCTAAATTTCATCAAGCCTTGGTTTGATAAAGAATGGTTCCAACCGGATCTGAACCTATCTGGTACAAGAAACAAGTGCCACAGCTTCCCATTAACTCTCCATGGGCATTTGTGGTTGGGAGTTTCTGTCCATTGTACTTTCATTAATTAATCTTCCCTTTGGTTCAGGGAAGATAAAAAAGACGTAGACAACTTGGAACTGAATTCTCTACGATTAAAGCCTACACTTAACGAGATTCTAGTTAATCCGATCTTGGCCATTGTACTTTAACAGTGGCATGTGTTTTTTAAATTAGTTGATGGGATGGTTGGTTGTCTTTAAAAATGTTAGACAATGTTAGTAGTAGATCTTAACACTAATAGTTTTACGTAAATAAGTTCCAGTTTTGAAATTTTATTCAAGATTGTAGTTACCCCATACAGGCAACAAGTGTCCTTTTTGTTTTTTCGGAATTGTTGATGTTATATATAAGAAAGAAGTGCCACAATAACCAGCTATCCATTAAATCTCGATTTGTAGAGTTTTTTTTTGGGATTTGGGGGGGGGACATGACTAAGTAATAAACCAAACCTACAGAGAAAATCTCCTCCTAGCTCTTCTAACTAGCTGATGTGCTTCCTTGGAGAAGACCTACTTACTGTAAAAATAGAAAACAATTCAAATTTCACAAGTAACCTACTAATTCTCTCATTCATTATTGGGCATCGACCCTATCCATCACCGCTTAGTAGAGGTCATTTCATTTACCGCTGCAATCCATGTTGTCCCTGCTTCCAATGACCTTTTCTCCCATGCGCCATATTTTGCTCTCTTGTGGTTGTTCACCTCGGTTGTAGATGATGCCCATGTTTTGCTTTCTTTTCTTCTTGGCTCTTGAATTCCTTGTTCCTTGTGTAAAGCCTTCCATCCATTCATAAATCCTTGTTCAGCTGTTATGAAAAACACCCTATATTCAACCTTTTACCATTAAACAAAACATTATTCCTTCCCTTCCAGATTTCCTATAATGTAACAAAAAACAACACCCCTTCTTCATCCTCCACTCTATTTTATCCCGGGTTAGAAGCTAACCAATCCAACATATATCTTTCTGTCCCAACATCTCTGGAACTTTCCTCTTCGAGTCCCAATTCTCCACCTACCCATATCCTCTTTACAACTTTACAATCTTTGAACAAATGCGCCCATGTTTCTTCTTGCCCTTGCAGAAAACACAATCCATCCTTCCTAATAATCCTTTTTTTTTTCCTCATGTTATCCCCTGTAGGTAGAACATTTTGAATCAAGCTCCACTCAAACATCTTAATTTTAGGAATGCAATTTATAGCCCAATACCACCCCCATACCATGCTCTCGTATCTCCATTTCCTTTCACTTATGTCTTTATCAATCAATGACACATATCCAGATTTAACCGTGTTTTCTCCATCCCTAGTATGCTCCCTAATAATGAAATCTTCATCATGCTCTTTTCTCAAAGGAATAACTAAAATTCAACTCACGGTCTCCTATGAAAACCCGCTCCTAATCTTTTCCACATTCCCTCGCTGCCCTCTTTCTTCAACAGGATACAAACTGTCAACCCTTCCCTAATATCCATTTGTCTTTTACAAATTATGATATTATGCAGCATCCTTACTCTTGACATATGTTGGGTATACAGACCCTAATGTGGATTCGGGCTCGGGAAATCACATTGCGAGGCAAGAAACAGTGAGCATGACCAATAAGCATCGAGAGCGGACCATGCTGGATGAAAGAAACAAGGGGCAACCGGCCAGAACCGAACACGAGCTGGTTGTGTCCAGTGACACGACCCGTGCTAGTGGCTTGGCTCTTAGACTGCTCGACTTTAGCCGTTTTTCTTCCGTTTTGCTTGCATTAATGCGTGTAGTTGCTCGGTTTATGGATATAAATCAGTGTACAATCCTCCATTATTGTGTATATAGCAAATTTGTAAGGTGTAAAGCTAAGTTAGGCTTGAAGTGGAAATTCCTTGTAAAACTACTCAAATTTTTAGTGCATCATTCGTGGTTTTTTTTCCGGTTTTGAGTTTTTCTCCATTAAAATCTCTTGTCCCAATTTTGTTATTCTTTTGTTCCTGTTTTATTGTGTGTGAGTGAGCTTCCAATTCTAACAAGTAGCATCAAAGCGTGGTTAGATTAGAGAGTTCACATCAAATATGGAGAGCGGTAAGGTGAAAATTGAGAGGTTTGATGAAAAAGACTTCATGTTCTGGAAAAAGGAAATCAAAAACTTGCTATACTAGGAGTTGTATCAACCCCTCGGAGAGAAGCCCACTAAAATGGAGCACAAGGCTTGGGAGGTACTCGATCGACAAGTACTAGAGATAATACGAATAACGTTGGTGTGGAATGTGGCATTCAACATGATGGGTCAAACAACGACGAAGGGCTGCTTGAGGTGTTGTCCAACATGTATGAGAAGCCCTCAACGATGAATAAGGTATACCTTATGAGGCATTTGTTTCATCTAAAAATGCATGACAGGGCTAGTATAGCAAATCATATTAATGAGTTTAATATGATTATTTCAAATCTTGCTTCGATGAAAATTAACTTTGAGGATAAAGTTAAGGCATTGATTTTGTTGTCTTCGTTACCCAAGTCATGGGATAACATAGTTTCTGCGGTTATTAATGCTATATGGTCAAATGCCTTGAAAGTCTAGGATGTGATCTTGAGCGGAAGCATTCACAAGAAATATATGGTAGAGTCATCGGAAAATGCATTTCATATGCGGGGTAGGGAGAAACATGTGAATCAAAAGGGTTGATCAAAGTCCAAGGCAAGGGGTCGGTCCCAAAGCCGGGAGAGGTTGTTTATTTGGGTTGTGGTAATAAAAGACACTTTAAGAAAAATTGTCCTAAAATAATTGATGACTTGATTTCAATGGATTCGAGTACAAGATGTAGGTGATGCACTTGTGTTAAGTGTTGAAAGTCTTAGAGAGTCTTGGATTGTGGATTTGGGGGCATTGTTTTATTTCGAGTCTAGTATAAACTTGTTTCACAATTTTGTTGTTTGAAATTTTGGCAAAGTACTTGTTGCTAATGAGAAAAGTTTGGATATACTAGGCAAGGGGGATATTAGGATCAAAACATTTATTAGGGGGTTTTGGACATTGCATGGTGTTCGGTTTATTTCGAGATTAGCTAAGAATTTGATTTCGGTGAGTCAATTGGATAAGTCGATGTATCTAACAAAGTTTTGCAATGGGAGTTGGAAAATTATTAAGGGGGCATTGCGTGTAGCAAAGGGTTTAAAATCTGGCTCGTTATACTCTATGGAGGGGTGCGATGACTTAGTTGCAAATGTCGGGATGAATTGTTCCAGGTAGGAGTCTACAAGGGGATAGACTCGATGTGGGTTCTGCTATAGTGGGAGTTTGTGAAGATAAAGGGAAATTTAGGTCTACAAATGGGTCATCGGGTGCTCCGCAAAAAGTGCAAGAACCGAGAATAATGAAGAAGGTGACGTTGTCAACGGAGGTAAAGCCCAACGGTATAAATTGCTTCTTCATTATGTTTTGTTGACTAATACCAGTGTGCCAGTTCCGCATGGAAATACAAATGGGGTGGCGATGATAAAGGGCTTGAGAAGGGCTTCGATATCGGGATTCTAGAAATGTGCTAGTCCAAGGTGAAGATGCCGAAATCACTACTACGGATATAACTTTTAATTACGGTCCATTATGACGGTTAAAAGGAAAAACTATCATGAAAAATAAGGCGGTGACATTTTTATAAATAATCGGCTTTTTATAACACCTATGATGACGATTCATTGAAAGAACTGTCGTCACAGGTGGAATCAACTTTTGACTACGGTTCTAGAAAAGAACCGTAGTCATAAGTCTGTATATATGATGACGATTCACCAAAAGAACCGTCGTTAAAAGTGGAAAGCTCACATTTAACGATGGTTCTTTCATTGAACCATTATTAAATGTCTTTAAAAAATCATATTTTTAGGGCCAAGTCTTTTCATTTGTAGAAACCCTATTAATACATACCTCTTCTTTGTGTCTTTCTATCTCGCTCTCTCTCTCTCTATCGAATGCTACCCGTTGAAATTTCCCTCCTCTCTCGGGTCTCCCATCGAACACCCCACACCCTCTCCCTCTTTGTGGTCTCCTATCGAATGCCCCCACCACTCGAGTCTTCTTGTTGTCTCTTCTCGGACTGGAGCTTTTCCAGCTCTCTCGCATAGAGTATCGAAGCCTCTGCTTTGACAAATCACGATTTGTAGAAAAATGGGGAAAACATCCATGTTGAATGTAAAATCCCGACCCTAAATCACACTATTTATTTTACTAATTACAAAATTTATATAATCGAGCGCGCGCACTTCAATTCGATATTTTATATTTAAATTATTTTTATATGTGTATTATGCGGCTAAGGCGATGAAGTGGCCTCCAACAAATAAATTTCATAATAATGATAGTAAACCTACGAGATATGTTTAAAATACAAATTTAGGAATTTATATGAATATATATAACGCCTATAAATATAAAGGTACATAATTATAAGGTTATTAGAAATTATATTTTAAACGAACCATTACATTTAAAACAGATCGAGCAACTTATTTACAACACTATTATACGATAAACGTAATAAAATAAAATCATTTAAGGAAGATAAAGGTGATATTATTAAAGTGCATTTACTTAAAATTAATTAAGCATCCAAATTAAGAAATAATAATAGTAACAATGTAAGTAAGCTATGTAAAACTAGATAGATAATAAAATAATAAATAAATAAAAACAAAATAAAAATAATGACACTAATATTTTGAAAGAAAAATCCGGAAGGGATTTCTCTAGAATGTATATGCAGCCTCAAACATTCATTTCATTCTTCACACACACTCATCCTCTCACCCGTACCTCTCTCGTCTCCCCTGCCTCACCGCCTCACTGCAGCCCGGATTCCGGCCACCGGACGCCACCAACGTCGGCCGAGGCCGCGCCGGTGCCGCCCGCACCCTCTTCCGCCCTCGCGCTCTCTCTCTCTCCCTCGCGTGCCTCTGCTTTCCTCCCCTTGCTCCACCTGCGGCCCTGCTCTCGACCACCAAGCGCCACCAACGCCGGCCAGCAGCCGGCACCGGCTTTGTCGGGAAGACGCCTAGCGTCTTTCCCTCGCGCTATCGCTATCGCTCTCCTTCTCGCTGTCTCTCGCGCGGGCGAACGCCCTGCCTCACCTCTGCCGCGGCCTGCTGCGCTGACCAACCACCAGCCGCGGCTTGGCCGTCGGATCTCGACGCCGGTGCCGCCCTATAGTCGCCGGAGCAACCGTGCACCACCACTCGCCCTCCTCTTGGCTTCTATCTCTTGATTTTGAAGGTAAAACCCTAAAACTCATATTTGCACACTTTATTATTTACTTAGTAGTTGTAATTGTAAATTGAATCATCCGAATTAGAAATATGTTGGTGGAGTGAATTTAAAGATTGATTTGGAAAAATTCGAATTGGTGTGGATGATTGAGGGTTGGTATTTAGATGGATTGATTGTATGAATGTGAATGAATGTGATTTTTTGGAAAATTATGAATTAGTGAATGAGATTGGGGATGTTTTATTATAAAATTTAGCAATTTGATAGAATTGTTACATTTTGGGAATGGTTATATTGAGCACACGAAGGGGAATGTGTATGTAGAAGTTGAAATTCGATAATGTGCAAGTGTATAGGTGTGAGAAAAATTTGAGCTCTAGATATACCTAATTGTGGTTGTGAATGAGAATTGTGTTGAAAGAATAATGTTCATCGCCTTAAAATGGTGTATGTATGAATTTTGGGCAATTCGAGTAAATTGTGAAACCTTCATATGGAAAGGCATATGATGGGTTAATTAATTACTTAACTATGAGTTTTGGATGCAATGCAATAAGAAGTAAGGAGTTAAGCTAGGGACAAGTTAATAAATGTAATAACCAAGATAAGCGAATGATTATATATATATATACCTTTTCAATCCACGTCAACTAATGAATTGAATTACATAGATAACATTAGTTAATTGATTAGCGTAATCAATTTCTTTGATTAATATGCGTTGGAGTCCATGCTCGAAACGAGATTAACGCAGATAAAGTTATGTAAGAAAAACGTAGTTAAATGATTACGTAATAAATATAGGAAATGAAATAAATTATCAACGCTTATGCAAATTCAATCATTGAAACTCAAGAGAAAACACTATTAACAACAAAATCTATTGAAACAGAATTGAGGCCACTTCCGTTGCCGAATGGCTGGTGACTCAAATTTCTATAAAAGGGGAGAAACAAAGGCTTTAATTCAGGTACGTGCATTGCCTGTGCCCTTCGAAAATTCACATACTTCAGCAAATCTCAACATTTCTTATATAAATAACTAATAATGAATCATTTTCAAATCAAGTTTTGTCACCTAATTAAGTGGTACTCGCTCAATTATCAATTATCAATTATCGGGGTTTATGCCCTTCAATTCCACCGCGCGGCTTCAACTCGGGTTCTCGGTCGGCCGGGAGGTGTGCACCTTATCAAAGGTCGTATTAATTATCAAGGGGTTCCACTTTCGGATAATAACCAGGAAGCAAGTTTTACTCATATTCTCTCCCCCGATTTCAAATTAAAATGAATTGAAATGCGTGCGCTCAATTAAAATGTTTTAACGAAATTTTATAGTGCAGGAATGTTCGTACTGAGTTTTGACTCACTTTTCAAAATATTTTACTTGTTTTTGTTTTAGGGAAAGTATTGGTGAACAATCAATTAGCTACCAAGTCCGATGAAGGCCAAACATAGCTGGACAAGTGGTATATGTGGTTTTGAAGGTATCTAGACGCTCACGAGTGATTTCACCTCAATCGTGGCCCGGAGTCAATTGGAAAATCATTATATTTTGCGTAATTTCCTCATGTTAAACAAATAGGTGAGACTGTATTGAAGTATATGCAAGCCAGCCACTAAGTTATATTTTGGGTCTTGTTCAACATGATATAAAGCTTAACTATTTGGGTACAAATACTTATCGATATCTCTCTCCTCGAATAATTTCATTTTTTTAAAATACCTATAACCGCAATTCGAAGAAAGAACCGTCGTTATAAGTCATCTTATGACGACGATTCTCTTGAAGAACCGTCGTTATAGGGATTTTTAGGACGACAGTTCTCTAGAAAAATCGTCATCATAGGCCTTCTTTTACTACGTTTTTGAACCATAGTAAAATATGCACACCTACGATGACAGACCACATAGACGACGCCTAATAATCGTAATTAAAGGTCGTTCTAAACCGTAATTAAAAGTGGTTCCTGTAGTAGTGAATGTTGAGGTGGTGCAAAACCTCGGTTGGTCTCTCTCAATGACGAGGTCGGGTTTGGGCGAGTTAGAAAGATACAATAAGAAGGTGAGCCACTAGTCTCCAAGTGGGAGAAGGATACGGCCAAGATAAGGACGACGATGAGAAGCCACGGAATTCGAGGAGAGAGAGAGGCAAGGAGAAGTGTCGCAGCAAGAGTAGGAGGCGGAGGACAGAGAGGCGCAATAGGGATAGGGATAGGGATAGATGAGAGAGAAAGCATCGGAGGGACAGCAAACGGCGGTCTTGTAAGGAATTGAAGAGGAGAAGTTCTGATTGAGATGAGGATAGTGTATCCGGGTCATCGGATGAGGAGTATTCGGAGCGAGAGAAGTCTTAGGTTGATGAACCGGAGACTGTTGTCGTGGCTATGCTTGGAGGAGTTCCCTAGGGTAGCTGGAGATCTCAAGAAGGTAATTTGACGTTGTTAAATTTTTCCAATTGTTTAGTGAGATATTTTGTGTGTAATCGAGAATTTAGTTATAGTTGGTATATTTTATTTTTTTAGATCTGGCTTATTTTTCTTTGTTTGTTTTTCTAATGTTCAAATCTACTCTAATGTTTGAATGCGAGTCTGTTTACGTTGTTTGAGTAATTTTCTGTTCATTTGCGTGGTGACTGTGTTTTGCTATTGGACTCTTAAACGTTGTATAATTTGAACAATCCGAGCCTGGAGTTCGAAACATCTCTCTCCCAGAATAATTTAATTTTTTAAAAATAATTGTACATATAACTATAATTCGGAGAAAGAACTGTCGTTATAGGTCATCATATGACGACGATTCTCTTGAAGAACCGTCGTTATAGGGATTTTTATGACGACGGTTCTCTAGAAGAACCGTCATCATAGGCCTTCTTTTACTACGCTTTTGAATCATAGTAAAATATGCACACCTACGATGACAGCCACATAGACAACGCTTGATAATCGTAATTAAAGGTCGTTCTAAACCGTAATTAAAAGTGGTTCCTATAATAGTGAATGTTGAGGTGGTGCAAAACCTCGGTTAGTCTCTCTCAATGACGAGGTCGGGTTTGGGTGAGTTAGAAGGATACAATAAGAAGGTGAGCCATTAGTGTCCAAGTGGGAGATTGTTGGGTATATGGAGTCTAATGTGGTTTTGGGCTCGGGAAATCACATTGCGAGGCAAGAAACGATGAGCACGACCAACAAGCATCGAGAACGAACCGTGCGGGATGAAAGAAAGAAGGACAGTCGGCCAGCACTAGACACGGATTAGCCCTGTCCGGTGATGCTCTGCTGGGCACGGCCCGTGACGATAACCTGGCTTTAGGAGACTCGGTTTTAGCCGTTTATCTTCCATTTTGCTTGTGTCAGTACATATAATTGCTCGATTTATGGCTATAAATCAGTGCACAATCCTCCATTATTGTGTATGTAGTAGATTTGTAAGATGTAAAGTTAGATTAGGCTTGGAGTGAAAATTCCCTACTCAAATTTCCAGTGAATCATTCGTGGATTTTCCCGGTTTTGAGATTTTCCATATTAAAATCTCTTGTCCCAATTTTGTTATTTTTTATTCCTGTTTTATTATTTGTGAGTGAGCTCCCGATCATAACAACATAAACATCATTTAAAAGTATCTATTGCTCCACAAAGTCCCCTCTATCCCTACAATCCTTTCTTACCCCTGTTTTCCATTTGCATGCTCTTTGCGGGGGATGTTGATCCTTATTTAGCTCTACATACTTTAGCTAGAAGTATATAGATGTGTGTGAGTTTGTTGAGGAGACCCCACCCTTCCGCTTGGGAATTCTTGTCGAAAATGAGGATACCAATTTTGAATAATTGTATTTAAGGGTTGACCATCAGGAGAGAATATATATTGAAGATAAATCCAAAGGAGGGAAAAAAGGCATACACCATGTAATTATATCAACACGGTAAGGACATTATTGTATAACAATTTTATTTATGGACATCCATATATATTTGCTTATTTCCAGTAACTATAACTTGTTTTTTCAGTATTTCTAACATTAACACTTTCATGTAATAGATCATTATTCGATGCGGATGAAAAGGACTAAGTTGTCTAGTGAAAGGGAGAAAACCTTTTCAAGTAAACAAGTGATTTATACCCTTTTTAGTCACTAGTATCAGCTTCCATTTCTCAACTTGGAACTTTTTGGTATAAAATCAAATCAAGTGATTTATACCACAAAGTTCCAAGTTAAGAAGTGGGACCGAGAATAGCGACCAAACGTTAGAGTTGAAAAAGTAGTAAGTTGAAATTTTTGGTATAAACCACTTGTTTAGCAAAAATATGAGACCATGACAACGATAAACAAGTGATTTATACTCTTTTATGTTTGTTATGTTTCTTGTGGATAAGTTGTTGGTTAACGTTTTCATCGGTTTTATGTTGTCCAGTCTACCCTGCAAGAACTCCAAGCAATGTATTCATAAGAGGAGCATCACTTTGGGATCATGACTAAGAAAATAGAGATTGCTCGATGAAATGTCATGTTTGTGTATTCCTTTTCGGTATTTATTCCCAAAAGTCCATCTCTTGGTATTAGAATTTTGTGGTTTAAATGATTTCAATATTTATGCCAAATGGTTCATCTCTATTTACCCAAATTTATGATTTTTAGTAGATTGAGTTATGTGTTTGTCTTTATAAATATATTGCTTGCTTGGAGTTTGTGCATTGGTAGCGTGGGCAGCAAATATGA
The DNA here is from genome assembly GCA_021018815.1 of Talinum fruticosum. Taxonomy (NCBI): domain Eukaryota; kingdom Viridiplantae; phylum Streptophyta; class Magnoliopsida; order Caryophyllales; family Talinaceae; genus Talinum; species Talinum fruticosum. The sequence goes on along the minus strand of JAITYX010000124.1, from coordinate 507,312 downwards.
TGTATATATGTTGTCCGGACTACCGATGCAATAACTCCAAGTAAGGAATATCGTCATAAAGACAACCACATAATTAAATCTATTACAAAAGCATCAATTTGGATAAATAAAGATTTTTCTTTTGACATAAGCATTGAAATCGGTTTATACCACAAAGTTTCAAGACAAGAGATGAACTTTTTGACATAAATACTTGAAATAATAGTATTCTTTGTATTATAATTCACATCATTGTAATATATTCTTTGCTGAAACTTATTGTGAAATATGAAATTGTTGTCGAACTTGTTAAAGATGAAACTGTTGTGGTTGTAGTAATGTGGAAACTTTTATTTGTGAAACAATTGACGCTATGGGTGGGTGCTCAGTAAATTATTGTTGTTGTACGTGTATATTTTCTGTTTGTAAAAATTATATAAGGGGTACAAAAAAAAATATAAATAAGAAAATTTCAAACCTATTACTACGGTTATAAGTTAACAACCGTAGTAATAGGTCCGATGTAACCTATAACTATGGTTGTTAGTTAAGAACCGTAGTAATAGGTCTTGGCCTAAAATTTTGGCCAGCAAAGTGGGGGTTTGGGCCAAGACATATTACTATGGTTTTTTGATAAACCGTGGTTATAGGATATCTGTGAATACGGTTATTCAAAAGAGCTGGAGTAATAGGTAATCTTTTACTACGGTTTTGAACTGTAATAAAAGATGCTCCCTACAATGACGAACACATACACGACGCCGGATAACCGTAGTAAAAGGTCTTTCGAAACCGTAGTTAATAATGGTTTACGTAGTAGTGTATTTCCATCTATTGTATTTACAATTATCTGTTATGGGTGGTGTAGGATTTTTTTGACAAATGCTTATGTAATTTCAGAACGGCAAGAAGATAATTATTAAAGTTTTTATTCACAGTTTCTCCACTTTTATAAAAACATTTCCATATTGTACCATTCTTGAGTTTATAGACAAGATGTATTAAAAACATTGTTGTTATTTCTTCCAATGACATATTTCTAGTTCAAGTCAAAACCGTCCCTAACTATCTAACGAAGAACATTAACAGTATGTCTTTTCTTCTGAAAATCACTTCTATAACCAGCCACACTCTCTCTACAATTAAGTATTCAAACTGTTAAACTTATGAGGTTTTTTCTCCTTCTTTAGAAGTATCAATTTTTGTGTTTTATGGATAACATTACCCATGAATACAAAAATCATCAAGAGTATAGCACTATAACAAGCAAAATTATCACAATTCTATAATGCCAAATTAATCCATAAATCTAGGTTTTCATCGTTTACACTAATAAAAAATAACATCATGATCATAATAAATGATTTCAAATTTATATGAACTAAAGATGGTTTGTTAGTACGTACATGATATATCTGCAAGCTAACAAAAAATTAAAATTATCTTATACGTTGATTTCCTATTTGCATATTCTTTATATATACTTATAAATATATGGGACAAAAAATAATGTTCATACATTATTATATGTAAGACATTCACATAAATAGAGGGAAAAAAACATATAATAATACAATTTTTTAAGGTATTATTTTAAAGCAGTTTGTGTGTAGCACAAGTTTAAAATTAACTATATATATATATATATATATATATATATATATATATATATATATATATATATATATATATATATATATATATATATATATATATATGAGGCAGCCCGCCTTTTTTTATTTTTAATTATATATTATAACTAATGAGTGTTGAACACATATTATTGAAGTTATTTTGTAGTTAATTTTTGCCATTACAAGTTATAATTAGTAAAATCTTACTATACTCAATTGAAATATCAACACTTTACTACTCTATATTATCGATAAATAATAAAAAAATCTTTCAGGTCTTGTAAATAACAAATTAGTATTTTGAGATGTAATTTTTCTTACAGTTTACTACCTTACTTTTTAAAATTTTTAAGATAGTAATCTGTTAAAAAATAATACATCAGGTATTACAAGAAATGTTGTTCGCTTCCACATTTAAAAATGGGTTTTGCCACACTTATATATCATAGCATTTGTCCCTGCTCTTAGGCAAGCGTGGTGTGCGGAAGTGTGGGGGATATTCTCCGCGCTTATTTTATGCGGCCAGAGCTGACATACCCACTTTTATATTCGTGTGCAAAGACGCTATTACATTTATAAGTGGTGAAAGTCTCGCATACAAGTGCGAATATGTCAACCATCTTGTAAACATTTTCTGCGCTCTATTGCTTATAAGTGCTGCAAACTGTACATTGTTAACTGCCTTTTAAATAATAACTAATTTTGGCAGGTATTCTTCTAGGCATTTTTTTCAATTTTAATTTTATTTAAAATTTTAAAAAATTTATTATTGTTTGTAATGTCATACATTATTATTCTCATAACAAAAATAAAATATATAATAAAATATAAAAATTATTAAACTAAAATAAAGTATAATAGCATTATCAAATTATCGTCATTAGGAGTTCACAATGACACTCACAAGATAGAAAACGAAGAGTTTAAAAGCATTCTCATAAAAAGTATAAAATACATATGTCTTGATATTGTCGTAAAACCTTCAACATCTAACAAATGCAAGTTTGCTAATATAATATCTTTTATACATAATGTTTGTAATGGAATAAAAAATAAAGAGAGTTTCAAAACTTCGATGTCAGTCAATCTCTAAGAACATCCACTCTTTTTTCCTTCTTGTTGTATATTGTCCTTGGTTGAAGCCTAAATATGAACATAACTCATTATTAAAATAAGAATAAAACAATACATTTGGTTCAATTGCCACCAAACAACAACATTGTACAATCTCCAATGCAAATTTATATTGCCAATACAAATTCATATATCTTAATCAACATTTCAAGATCTCCAATAATATCATATGTAATGGAGATGATAACTTACAAATGCAACTTTGTTCAATTTCGAACGAAGAATAGCTTCCAACATATTCGATTCAACTCTGTTTTTACATATTCCCGCAGCCTACAAATAAAACGTATATGTTATAAATATTATAACAAATATACGAATGTTAAATAAAAAAATTTATAATTGTAATCCAATTACCACTCCTGTTAGTTAGTAAACAATAAGATTCTTTTGAACTTTGGGACGACTATATTGTTGCATCTCCTTAGGATGATTTTTGAGCACTCGTATCAACTAATATTTCTATCGCATGCTGGTTCAACTGAAAAAAAAAATATTTATATGATTTCACAACACAATTAGAACAATATAATCAAATATCTCACAAAATATGTATTAATGTCACTAATTTAAAGTAATCTAACATATATACTTGTTGCAGGACATGTTGGTTTTGCCTTTTATTATCCTGTATTGAAGTACGCATTTGGACAGAATCAGCTTTTCTTGCAACTTCCACATGGGATCGAACACCACCATGATTAAGAGTTTCAGATCTGATATTCTCATTGGATGACTTTAGTAATGGATAATAATGAATGTCTCACAAAATATGTATTAACGTCACTAATTCAAAGTAATCTAACGTACTAATTTATTATTTATAAGATTTGAAGGATTTTTTTTTATCATTTGTTAATACCACATCATGGTATTATTTTATTATTTACGAGGCTTGAGATATGATTTTTCTAGTAGTTTACTATCCTACTTTTTAAATTTTAAGGGTAGTAAATTGTTAAAAGAATCATACATCGAGTACTAATTTATTATTTACGAGGCTTGAAGGATTTTCTTTTTATCATTTGTCAATACTATAGAGAAGCAAAATGTCAATACCCAATTGAAACTAGAGTCTGTTGTTTTTCAAATGAATTATGCAAAGGCTCTTGATCCGGATGGCTTTGGGGCAGGATTTTTCCAACAACACTCGGGATGTAATAGGAAATGATTTTATAAATTGCATTATAGATTTTTTTTTTAAATGGAAAGTTATTAAAAGAAGTCAATCGTACTTTCATAACTCGATTTCGCAGGTTATAAATCCATTTTGACTTCACATTTCGGACTTATTAATTCGTGTAATAGTCCGTATAAAATTATTTCCAAAATCCTTGTTAATAGATTAAGGCGAGTTTTACAAAGGGTATTTAGCCCTTATCAAACTGCTTTTGTTTCAAGTAGAGATATTCATGATAATATTCTTTTACCACATGAAATTATCAATAAATTTGGCATTGTTAAAGGTAAATGATGACTTAAATTGGACATGGAAAAAGTATATGATTGAATAAAATGAGATTTCATATTTGCATGTTTGAAGTATATGGGTTTTCATCAAACCTGAATCAATTGGATACTTGAATGTGTTACATTAGTGTCATGTTCTATTATTATTAATGATGAATCTCTTGGATTCTTCCGACTAACTAGAGGATTTAGACAAGGAGATTTTCTGTCACCATATTTGTTAATTCTTCGTACGGATGTTTTGGCTTATATGCTTTACCTTTCTGCAATGCAATGCAGCCTAAATCAAGAATTGAAATTAAAATTTGTCTCAATCACATAAAATCCTGTGTCTACTATTTGTCAATAATATTCTTCTCTTTTGTAAGTCCAATCACTAAATGTGTTTTAAACTAAATACTATTGTGAATGAATTTTGTAATTAGTCGGACCAATTCATTAATTTTCAAAAGTCTATTCTAGTTTTTTTTTTTCTAAAAATGCTACTTGTTGTAGATAGATCCATTATCTCAAGCGAGATTCATTAAAATCAATTTTGATGGATTGAAGTCGTCATTGTCACTGTTGGAGGATTTGTGATTAGAAGTTGGATGGAAGATTTATTCAACTCGTAGAAGCGTGCGCTATGCGAAATAGAGTACGTGTAGCGGTACATGTAGATTTTCGCTCAATTGTTTTTGAAAGGGATAATCAAATCATCATTAAAGTAATAAAAGGCAAGACACAAGTTCCTTGGGAGGTTTATTCAAGATACATGAGGTTATCTTAGATATTGTAGCCAAGTTTTTATCCGACATACGTTCACAAAGGGAATCGGATCGTAAATTGGGTGGCTAAGTTTGACTTTTTTATTTCTTCGTTTATGACTTGGTTGTCTTTTCTTTTTCTTCCTTTCTCTCCATCCTAATGAAGAATAATTTAGATAAAATCTTTACGGAAAAAATTACCGATTAATTATTTCACTAACCTTTTCAAAAAAAAAAACCTTTTTAAAAAAGTAAATACTGAATTCAAGTGTACTATTCTAGCCAGTTTTAAGATCCTTGTGAGCCCCATTTGAGAAGGAAACATGCATGTGAAACGCATGCTTTTGTGGAGTAATTGCAAGTTCTGCCGACATTCACCACACATGCCATTGTCTTTTTTTTTATTTTTAGGTTAAATTTCACGAAAGTGACAAATTTGTTTTTACACCGAATGCATGAGTGTAATAAATTATCGTAGCCTAACACAGCAAACCGACCACTAAGAAGTCAAAAACAACATTATTATTATTATTTAATTTTTTAATAGGAGTAATATGAAATTCGGAAGTATTGGTACAAAATAATACGAATTTTATTTTGGTCATACATGAGACAAATTTTAACATTATTTAATGATTTTAGAATATAATTGAGTTTGGAGGCCGAAATTCGTTGAAAAGTTAACGTGTTAGGCGGAGCTAAAATTTTAACCTTATATTTTTAGATTTAATAGCCGCATAAATAAATTTTTTTAGTTAATTCTCCAATACATGGAAGTCGACTCATGTGGCCATTAAACCTAAAAATATAAGGTCAAAATTTTAACTCTGCTAATACGTCAACTTTTTGACGTCGGTTGTATTGTAAAATCATTAAATATGAGCATTATTCTTAACCAATACCCAAAAATTCATAAAAAATTCTTATTATTCGTTCAAAATCATAGATTATTGGGTGACATGAAATTGAGGTGGCAAAATGCATGGAAGCCGATAAATAAATACAGTACAGAAAGAGTAGGCATCATTGGAATTCAAAGGCAGACAAATTGATGATGATGCTGATTGATTATACAGTTCAATGCAGCAGCATTATTATTATTATTTGTTTCTAATTTCCACACTTTGAATTAAAGAAACTTTGATTAATGGGGAGGAGAGAGAAAGGACAAAGTAGGGGGTTGAAGGCCACGTGGCAGGAAGGGAGAGGTTGGAGGAATCATGGGAAAGATAAGGTGTGGCTGTGGCTGGCTGAGTTGTCTTTGGCCGGTGCTTTGCTGTGGTGATAAGTGAGAGAAAGACAGAGAGGGACGGTGCTTCACAAACATCATGAGATTTCGACACCCTCATTTCCCTTCTTACATCTTCAACTACCCCCATATAACCACTCTCACAAAAATTTTTTAAAAAAAAAACTTTTGATTTAGAAAAGTCTGCTTTTTTAATGGTTAAAACGGTACAGTATGTCATTCGCTATTATTGATAACGAATTTTTTTATAAAGTATGGTCGAACAAAGTTTTTTTTTTTTTTTTTTAATTGTTAGAATGAGCGAGTGTGGTTGAGAGTTACTCGTCTTCATTAAACACTCGAAAAAACATACTCAATATATGTGGTACGTTTGGATTTTGAATCATAAAAAAAAATCATCTACAGTTAAAAGAAATCGCACTCTTACAATCCATATTTAACGATTTAGATTTCAAAATGTTAAAAAATTAAGATTTTACCACCAGATGTAAAAAATTTGTTAAGTGAAGGTTTCATAAATATTTTATGATATATCTAACTGATAACAATTACTTTGTCCTCCCATTAGATTAAATTTAATGACAAGTTAATCTAAGCTTGGAGTAATTATTTATTTTTGTTGTAGCTACGAATTTTCAAGAAATTGAACAAAGCGATGCATTATCGCACATATTTTTAATTAGCATGTAATCCCTCCCTTTCATATTACTTATTATTTTAATTTATTTTATTATATCTGTCGCTTTATAATTCCAATTATATATTAATGAATAGTTTTTTAATTTTAATTTTATTAATTATTTTTCTCTACTATTTTCATTAATTTTTTTATTTCTAATGAAACTTTAGTACAACTTCGTATTTTAATATAAATTATATGTTTCCTTGATATTAACTTACATCTAAAAAGAACAAGTATTATAAAATGAAAACAGTATTATATTTCATTAAATGAGTTTATCTACATACAAACAATGGCATTATAGGATGACAATCTTGAAATCTACCATAATTATAGCACTTTAAGTCTCGTAAATAATAAACAAATGATAAAAAGTTCCCCAAATTTTATAAATAATAAATTAATAATTTAAGGTATGATTTTTTAACAGTTTATTATCTTGATAATTTAAAAAATAGCGTACTAAATTGTTAAAAAACCATATCTCATGATATTAATTTATTTATTTTTTATCATTTATCGATACAATACAATACAATGATAAAGTGTAAATATTTCTTTTCATGATTCCAATCATAACATGACAAATAAAGAAAGGAGTAAACAACTGGATTAGAGAATAATTAACCAATAAATCAATTAGTTAATGAATTAAACAAATGAAAGAAATGGCAACCACAAAGAAAAGGAAGATAATGACGAGATTTCCCACTAACATATCACCACACCACTACTTACCAAGGTAGAGGAATGCAAGTCCAACACCAAGAAAAGAAAAAAAAAAAATATGTGGTGGATTAAGAGTTGAAGACAAAAACAGCCAAGAACAGGTGGGCTCCTATGTAACTTGAAAACGACATCGTACCTTTAAAAACTAAGCTTCCCTAACATGGGGCGGCCAAAGTCTTCTGGTAATCAACACTCCTACAACACAAGCTTATCCTCCTTTCCCACCCCATAAATACCCTCTCACCCCCACCACCACTCACCAGTTAGCCATCTCCATCTCTCTCTCTCTCTCTCTAAGGAAATCCAGTCACAGCAGAGGAAATGGGGAAAGACATCGACGCGGGAGGCCCCAAGGACTACCAAGACCCGCCACCGTCGCCGCTGCTCGACTTCGAGGAGCTCGGGAAGTGGTCTTTCTACAGAGCTCTCATTGCGGAGTTCATCGCCACGCTTTTGTTCTTGTACATCACTGTCTTGACTGTCATTGGCTACAAGAGCCAGAGTGACGTGGATGCCGGGGGTGACCAGTGTGGTGGCGTTGGCATCCTCGGTATCGCCTGGGCCTTTGGTGGCATGATCTTCATCCTTGTCTACTGCACCGCCGGTATCTCTGGTACGTCCTCTTCTCTCTCTTTCTGTCCTCTGCTTTGCTATTTAGAGAGCGAGAATGTCAAAATTATCTAACAGGAGAATGAAATGGCGCAGGTGGTCACATAAACCCAGCAGTGACATTCGGGCTGTTCTTGGCACGAAAACTATCTCTAATACGAGCCGTACTATACATGGTGGCTCAATGCTTAGGAGCCATATGCGGAGTAGGGCTAGTCAAAGCCTTCCAAAGCGCATACTACAACAGGTATGGCGGAGGAGCCAACGAGCTAGCCGTTGGCTACAGCAAGGAACTGGGTTGGGTGCTGAGATTATTGGCACATTTGTTCTTGTCTACACTGTTTTCTCTGCTACTGACCCCAAACGCAGCGCTAGGGACTCTCACGTTCCTGTAAGTCTTCATCTGCCTCTATTCGTTCTGAATTATTTTATTCTTTGATTTTTAATTAGCAATAATTGTTGCGTAAATTCAGTTGTGGTACGCTATTTTTTTAGTCACATAATGAAAGGGAAGGTGATGACTTTTGAGACTTTAGTCTCTACTCTAATGTCCTCTCTAGGAAAACGACTAAATTCTAGAAAATTCATGTATTATGTTTTAGTTAGATGTGATAGTGATAAAGAAATACTTTTTCGTTTAAGTTTGAATAGTTCAAATACTATTGATGATAATGATTGATCGATTATCGGGTACATTTATAAGTAATAAATTTATTTTATTTGATCCCCCAAAAAAAAATTATACAAGTGTTAGATTATTTTCTTTTTCTTGTAAAAAGAAACTTTAAAAATATATTTTTACATAAATAACATTCAGAGTTTGCTTTAAATGATTGTTAAAATAGTCATTATAACTAAAATGAGTAAAAATAAATAAAAATACCCTAAAATTATTAGTTATTATTGCTGAAATGAGTTGAAATAATTAACTGTCATAAGTGAAATGATGTAAAACGAGGTAAAATGATTAAATTATAGCTGAAATGAGTTAAAATGATAGGTTGTTATAACTAAAATCAGTTTAAATGAGTTGAAAGTTGTAATAAATAGTGTTATAAACATTATTTCAAATAAACCCTAAATTTTAATTAACAATCTACGAAACTAAAACTTTATGTTAAGGTATAATCGGTAAACTTTAACCCATTTTCAAAGGATACAAAGTCACTGTATTTTGTAAATTAAACAGGTGAGAATTCAAGAAACATCTTCAATGTTGCCACCTAGAAATCATTTAAAACCAAAATTTTTACGCCATACAAAATGAGTGATTATGAAAATTCTGAATTTTGCTTACCTCATATTTACCAATTTTCCTACCATTTGCCCAAGTTAACGTGTAAAAAATAGCTATCCTTCCTTTCCTAGAATCTGATTCAAGTTACATTGACAACACAATGCAGGTATTGGCACCACTACCAATTGGATTTGCAGTATTCATGGTTCACTTGGCTACCATCCCAGTCACAGGCACTGGTATCAACCCTGCTCGTAGTTTTGGAGCCGCTGTCATCTACAACAACAAGAAAGCTTGGGATGACCATGTAAGTATAGTCTAACAGAACATTGCCCCTTTCGTTAGCATTGGTCCAATGGTTTATTTATGAATCTCATACAGATGTAAGCTAATTCATGAATTTCTTTGTTGTCGTAATTCAGTGGATCTTCTGGGTCGGACCATTCATCGGCGCTGCCATTGCTGCCATTTACCATCAGTACATTTTGCGAGCAGGGTTTGTGAAGGCTCTGGGTTCTTTCAGGAGCAGCTCCAACGTATGATTCCAGAAAGTCCAGTGAATGTTGTCCCTGTGAAAGCAATGATGATTATGCTGTTCGTCGCTCAGGCTTTGAAAAATGTATATAAGATTCTACGTTTTGTTTAGCACTAAGAGTTTGTCTATTAAGGTCATTGTTGGAGTGATTTATGGCACGTATTTTAATTGTGTGCCATAAGTGATGTCATTTTCATCTTTTTTTTTTGTTGTTCATTTTTCTTTGTCTTTCATCATAAATAAAGTATCTATCTAATTTTTCGTATTTTCTGGCATAAGATATTCCTAATTTGTTCACGAAATGCATCCAATCAACACAAACATTATTGGACGAACATTATCATAGTCGCTTGGGGGGTTGGCAATTACCATCCCTCCTTGCATATTATAGGAAGAATGATAGTAACTTACCATGCGTTCGTTTTGGTGTTTGTAATATCTAATAACTTGTAATAATTAAACGTTAACCATAATATTTTATTACAATTTATAAGAATTAGTTTCAGTTAATTATAGGCACTAGTAACAACTCGTATAACTTGTAATAGTTAGGAGCTAATCGTAGCATCTCATAACAACTAACAACTAATTTTTTTACAACTAAAATAAATAGATCCTTAAGCAAAACTATTCGTTTCTCTTTAAATTTATCCGATCATATCAATATCTTTGTTTGATAATATCCGTGGGTTAGAAGAATTTTGATGTCTAAGTAAAGGTAAGCGGCATCTCGTACCCTCCCGTAAAATCGGAAACTTGAACTTGAACCTGTTTGACCATAAATTTTAGGAACTTAGTAATTGAAAGACCATTCTATAATTTTCATTCATTACAAAGAAGAAAAATAAATTATTTATATTAGAATGTTGAACGCTAAATTGAGGACCTTTAGAAAAAAAATCTATTTCAAACTTTGAATGAGGAGTGGAAGACAAATACACAACGAAAGATGTGGACCGTCACACCCTACGCTGTGTTAAAATTTAAATAAAAGTACTCCTTATTAATACGTGTCTTGTAATAAGACACATGTTAGGTATTACTTTAATCTAAATTAGTATATATTATATGATATAAAATGACAAAATTTTAATGGTTACAATTATTCTTATTTACAAGTTTTTAATATTCATCGGCTCCTTCAAAAATAATAAAATAACATTGGATTAATCCTATTTGCGAAAGCATATCATATGCGTATTTTTATAACTACGAAAAATTACATATAAAAATATAATATTACACAATTTATAAGTAGTAATGACATTATACTATTCAATCAAATTATTTTTTTTATATTTTATACATGATAATATTATGTTTAATTAAAATAATACACTTAAGTAATTTCTTGTAACAAGATGCTTTAAATATCTTGTGACAAAATGCATATAATTTTGCAACAAAATCTCCCTAACATGTCAAACTTTTCAACCTCAGAATTAAATGTGCTCCCACCATCCATGCCCCATTAATTCATCATTGTTTCTTATCTCTAGTTAGTGAAGCATAATACACCAAGCTTGAAAGAAGGCGAAAATGGGGAATGACACAGACCTGGAAAGGCCAAGGGATGCAACTAAGGACTACCAAGACCCGCCACCAACGGCAGTGTTCGGTGTCGAGGAGCTGGGCGACTGGTCTTTCTACAGAGCTTTGATTGCAGAATTCGTGGCCACCCTCTTGTTCCTTTACATATCTGTACTGACTATTATTGGCGATGTGAGCCAGAGATCAGTTGAGGAGTGTGGCGGTGTTGGCCTCTTTGGCATTGCCTGGGCCATTGGTGGCATGATCTTCATCCTTGTCTACTGCACTGCTGGTATCTCTGGTTGGTACACTCCTCTGTTTTCATTTACCTTGATCGGTATTAAATAACAGGGTCTTAGTCTGAATTTTTAATGATGTTTTCAACTCCTCAGCAAAAGAATACATCAAAAATTTCTGATTAGAGAATGACATTGCCTAGGTGGGCACATAAACCCAGCAGTGACATATGGGCTGTTTTTGGCCCGAAAGCTAACCCTAGTAAGGACCGTACTCTACATGGTAGCTCAATGCTTAGGAGCCATATGTGGGGTTGGGCTAGTTAAGGCCTTCCAAAGCGCACACTTCGACGAGTTTGGTGGCGGAGCAAACTCGGTAGGTGCTGGCTACAGCAAGGCAACTGCGCTGCGGGCAGAGATTATTGGCACTTTTGCTCTTGTCTACACCGTTCTCTCTGCTACTGACCCCAAACGCAGCGCTAGGGACTCGCATGTTCCTGTGAGTCTTCTACCTCTGTAATTAACATTTGATTTTTAGCACTATATTTTTGTCTAAGCTTACTTGTAATATTCGAGGTCTTCAGTTAGTTCAATTAATAAAATCTCTACTGCATAAATTTTAATTCCACCAATTTCGACATTTGAACCCGATTTGGAAAAAAAAAAAAAACACCTTGTAGTATTAACTTGGTAATGAAGAAAGACAGTGAATTTTGATTTTTGAGAGACTAATCAATACTGCAATGCTCAACAAGGTAAAAGCTACAGTACTGATAGTGATATATGTTTTTAATGGAAATGTGAATAGTTCAACTATTGTTAATGATGATGATGATTGATACAACATTGTTTAGCAAAATATTTTATTTTGGTACTTCAATTCCTGAAAGAAAAGAAGTAGATGAGTTTAATTTTATTTTCTGTCCATGTAAGAAAAGAAAACTTAGAAATCCAATGTGACCAAAAATCGACAACCATGTGTGACAGCTATTATATGAAGCGATCATTAGACCTAATCGACCAAGACTGTTGCGTCTGAAGACTAAAGGCCCATATAATCTGTTATATATTCTAACGTGTCCCTTTATCTATGTTTGGATTTAAAATACGAATCGTACAAAGTTCCTCCTCATCTTGCATAATAATTTAGTATGATGATTGTTAGGATTCGAATTATTAAGACATCTGGTGTAGAAATATTTTGGTATCATATTTTAAATCAAAAGGAATAACTCACTCTTTCAAGGCCTCTCCTTTCATATCATTTTAAACCAAAGTTTTTTCAAAATGATTTTTTTTTATAATAAGTACAAAAAATATTAGGTAATGCTTTTTCAAGTATTCTACTAAGTTATCATCAGTAAGTATGTATAAGGGAGATGACGTAAAGGTAACTGTAGAGCTCATAATATATTCTAATTCGACAATACAATCAACTGTTATATTATCATCTCTTAAAACATGGTTAATTGAATTAGAAGAAAACAATGAAAGCATAATTCCTATATCATAAACTAATGACTGGATCCTGCATGGAGTGTGAATAGTACCATGATTTACCTGAATAACTATGTTATGAATCTACAACAAAATGTAGGTATTGGCACCACTCCCAATTGGATTTGTTGTGTTCGTGGTTCACTTGGCTACCATCCCAATCACTGGCACTGGTATCAATCCTGCTCGTAGTTTAGCTTCTGCTGTCATCTACAACAAAACTTATGCTTGGGATGACCATGTAAGTGTATTAAAGCTAACACTTTTGAAAAATAAACTACCTCGGTACATCCTCAAACGATGAAATAGTTTGGAGATTACTAGTCTTCTTTTCCATTTTTCACCTCTTATAATTTCAACTTCTTTTCAAAGTTGGTTGAAATTGGGTCTGTATGACCTACCTAGCTTATTCAATTCATTCTGAAAGAAGTTATTGACCAAAAATCATACTCCCTTTATTTCACAATATATGTCACTTTAATTAATTTTTTTATTTTATAATATCTGTCATTTTATAATTTTAATGATATATTAATGAATAATTTGTCAAATTTATTCTTCTTAATTGCTTTCTTCTCTTTTTTTTTTTATTAGTTTTCTTCATTTTCAATGAAATCTTAGACAACTAGATCTTTTAATACAAATTGTATCATGAATTTTGTGTTTTCTTGATATTCCACCAAACTAAAAACGACGAGTATTTTAAAATAAATATAGTAGTAAATTGACTTAGCTCCTTTAATTTATCAAGTATTTGGTTTTCTTTTTAGTCATTCCGTTGAATAAATCTTTTTTCATTGAGTTGAATAAATCTTATATAAAGGTGAATAATATCTTTGGTTCAAACATGGATGAATATCTGCTAACTCATGAATTTCTTTAGTGGATCTTCTGGGTCGGACCATTCGTTGGGGCTACAATTGCTGTTTTCTACCATCAGCTTGTTTTGCGTGCGGGCTTCGTCCAGGCTCTTAGTCCCTTTTGGGGCGCTTCCACCTGATTGCAAATTTCTAATCAATCTTGTTCTAATGAAACTAGTGATAATTATATAATCAGCCTGAAAAGGCGTGTATGAAACTTGGCACCTGTTTGTTTTGACTATTACAATTAGTTGTTATAGCTATAATGATTAATTGTTCTGAGATGTTACGAAATTTTAGGTTCTTAATATCTTAAAGTTGAGCTAAATGTATTTGATTTGTATGCAAAAATTTCATTCAACTATTTATCATGAAAGCACGATATAAACACAACTCAAAACTAATGTGAAAAAGTAATCTTGACACAACACGGCCGGAATTGATCAAAGTTGACACAGTTTGACTATTTATCTTGAAAGTATGTCATTAAAAGTATTTCGATTATATAATACATCAACCCAAACCTGACCTGTCTGATAGCGCTAGATGCCAGTATGCCGCGGTTGGAGACCCTTGTCGATACCAAACTAGTAGATTGGTTGGCTAATCAAGGAGCTATCCTCCACAGTGGTTTAGTGAATTTACAACCCGATTCCCCTATTTTGGGGCATTGCAGGCCAGGATGACTAGAGAATTGAATTATTAGTTCAGGTCAGTTTTTTTCAATAAAAATAAAGAGAAGGCATGACCCCTAATTCTAAATGCCCCCCTCTCCCCCAATAAAAAATGTTTAAAAAGTAAAAACTGTTAATCCGTTTTCTGTGGAAACAATTGTTTTTCACAAGATGAATTATATTGTTCATGTGGGGAAGTACCCCACTTCAGTAGCATATCAAGAGTACAAAGCATACAGAAAGACCTTGTATGGATTACAGAAATTGTAATGTGTGAATTTCCTACAGCAGATACTACTCTTTGCAATTCTAAATTTAGCACAGAAGAATCTCGGAGACTCAAGAGACTATCTACAATGTACCACCTCACCGCAGATTAAAGAGCCAACTATACACAATCAGCAGCCCAGAAGTGAGCGGGAAGCGGTTAAACTCTGTCAGATATCAAGTGAAAAATTGAGCAAGAAACCAGTGTTAATACGCAGTCATGATGATCAATGACTAATTGCAGATGAGCATCTTGTCCGAACCTCGCCTTGAGAACCGGTCAAGACTCCGAGGTTGGACATTTTCAGCATTGCCTTGGCAAATTCCCACCTGAAAGTCGATCCATCATCTGAAGCAAACACCGTTACCAACCAAGCTGTCATGGGGTCCACCATTAGTTGCTGGTCTGAGTAAAGTAAGGCTCGTCCCATGAGCAAGCTCTTGAAATAGTGTGTATCAAAGCCAGAGCCCGAGGGAATAAAGGGTGCCAATATCTGATAATATGACACGCCCCTGAGGACTCTACCAAAGTCCTGAATCTTGGTGGTAATGGACTAGAAGATGCATTTATGTTGCAACTTCTTTTCAGCTCAAGTGCAAAATCTGTAGGAACAGAAGGATCAGGTTTTCCTGTGCCCTTGAAATTGGACAGTCGTGGAATAATGAATTCACATCCGATTTTTCCTATGCTGTGTGCCCCTTAAGGAATGCAGAACATAAGTATCAGCAACACAAAACCAAACTCTAGTAAGGTCATGGTAATGCAGATATCTGAACAGGACATTACCAAAGAGGGTGACTGTTTCTTTCTCGCTGAATCCTCTCTCTGAAAACAAATGAAGTATCTCTGAAATGTTACTGTCAGGTCTTGGTATCTGCTGATTGGCGTCATTAAAGTATGAATCCTGGCTATCTCTTCTTCCAGTGAGGAGAGGGAAAAATGGGCCACCAGTCTGTCAGGGGCAAAATCAATGACCTCAAATTGTAAATGGATAATGCTCACTATATTAAAAACAGAGAACTCTTTACAGCCCTCCGGCAATTAGCATCTAGACAGAATGTCTGATTAGATATTCTTGAAAGTTTAATCAGGATATCAGCTGTGCTCGATAAGCAAAGTTACTGAGGCCAGTAGTAAATGGCAGTATGAAAATAGGAAGAAGTAGCGAGCCAAACTCCATACCAGCAGAGAAAGCTCAAAATTTTACAGAGATCAAGTCAGTTGAAATTTGAAAACATAGGATGGAACTCTTAAAAGAGATTAGGAAACCCTAAACTTCCACACTAGCCAATATACCCTCAATATTGATGTTCCGACTATCTTAAAATGCTTTCTATCTGCTAACGGAAATCAGTAATGCTAACAATTAGTTACTGATTTGTAAGGCAGACCAAGTAAGGAATTACCCAAAACAAACCTAAGGAATGTCATAAATATATTAAAAACTCTAGGTTACCGAACTCTTCATTGCACCCTACCATACCCATGTGAACACTTGATATTTAAAGACGTGGTTCAACTCCACACTTCTATTTAGCCGTGTGCAACACTTGGACACTTATTAGGTTGAACATTAATACCTAAGTAAAAGCAACATAGCAAAAAGAAGAATTATGTGAAAGCGTGGATATATATGATAAAGTTAATTCAAGACTTGACTAGAGAAATAAATTGTCTATTTAGATTGCTACTTCTAAAAAGCTTGTTAGTTTATATGCATCTTCATCATAAAACATCAAGAGAGCATGGTCTATCTGCAATGAGATCCTTATCTAGCACACAACATTGAAAACCTGTAAGAGGTGAAGTGACAAAAAATGTTTCACATTATCCATGCAGTTGACAGCCATGATAGGAATTTGATACCAAGATGATTCCATCTCTGGTGGCCAGAGAAACGATGTCTGAGCAAGAAACCACATTGGGACATTCCTTTTCTAATGCTTCTTTTATCCTGTCGATGAGCTCAAACCCCCTTATTGTACGATTTGGGATGGCGTTTCTCTCAATCGGATGATTCCGATTTCCGTTACTATCATCCAGAAGCAATGATGCATCACAACCCTGATCCAACAAGTACACAGATTTCAGCAACAGAAAATATACGGATAGCATGCCAATGTTAAGTGCAGAAGAAAGCAGAACAGCGATGGAACAAGTCAATCCCTGCAAACCCGACTCGTACATCACATTCAACACAGGACGTTTGCAACCAAATTTATTCTACTCCGACATCCCTGTATCATCAATTTCCCCTTGGGAGAGGTCACATTAAAGGATGCATTACAACAACACAGGAGAAAGTGCTTCACATTATCTCAAAACTCCTGATAACAAGAGCAAGAAAATTGCTGATCAAAATAATGTACATAGACTTGTTCACAAGAAACTGAATTAGCAGTTCTGAAACTCAGCAACCACGACAGAAGATCCAAGATCATAAGTTTCTTCTGAATGCAGAACTAAATTATAATGAATAAAGCTACTATCATAGTGTGAAGCAACAAAATGCTTGAGTTCACGAAGTACTGGAGCATATTCTGAGCAGAAAAGCAAAAGGATTCAGAAACCCCTGCGATTAAGAACACTCAACAAACATGAAATCATTACTCAATCAGTACTAGACAACTCAAGAGTTATAAACCCTAGATTAAACGAAACTCACATCAAGAAACCAACAATCAAATGGAAATCGAACCTGAACAAAGCAATCATGAAACATGAGGCGGATAAGTTGCGCGACGATCTTGGTATCATTGGCGACAGATTCTCTCATGAATTGGTACACAATTGTCTCCGCGTTGGGGCAAGTAGATCGGTAGAAATCGTACTGAAGCTGTTCATCTTGCTCCAGACGTAGGTGCGAGAATTCCGCCACAGACGAAGAAGGATGAAGGTTCAAAGCGTCGACATGGAAGGGGAAAAAGAAGTGTGAGAATGGAAGAAGAGCGAGCCAGTAGTAACAGAATGAGACCGCCATTGCAAGCTTCTTGAAACCTTGAATTTCAGGAGGGAAGAAGGTGGGCTGTTTTTTATAGTCGCCACCTCATTCCGGGAATTTCCATTTTGCACCCAAGCGGGGATTTTTATTTGAATTTGTCTTTGGAATAATTATTTGAACGCACGCCCAATTACAGGGAGCGGGGGATTTTTATTGAAAGTTGAAAAAACTTTAATTATCATAGTTGATAAATCTCAACCTTGGATTAAATATAATAGATCTGAATTATTAATTTTTTTAATCATAGTTGGTTTTATTATTTTCTCTCTTCTGTTTAACCTTTTTCTAATCTTTCTCTCTCGTAAATCATATTCATTCTTCCCTGTCGCTCTCGCTCATGTTAGAACTACACTCTCTCTCATCCTCCCTTTTGCTCTCCCTCTATTACTACATTATCCACCCTTATTTTCAAGAATTACTTAATTTTGATATCAAAAGGTAGATCATTACCCAACTGCGAACATGAAGATAATAGAAAGAAAAATAAAGAAATTGAATTGACTAAGTTTGGGTTGGAGTTTTTGTTTGAAAGAAAGAACAGAGTCACCGAGATTGGCCTCGAGTAGGAATGAAGCATGCGCACAGGGAAGCATGGCACAAATGTTGACCGTGGTGGTGGTGGGGGCCGCCTTTAGTTTGATTCCAAAGGGGTTGAAGATTTGAGGTTAAATGGTGGAGTAAGGGGAGATGGAGTAGGATTTGATATCGCGATTGGTTTCCAAGAATTTGTCCTTGAAGCTCATAATCAGGTGACTTACGGGTAGGTGTGTGTAATTCTTTATCTTTTGTTTTATCTCCAAGATTGTTTAAGAGGATCCAATTTCAATGGGAACTCCTTTATCCGGACATAGAGTGAAAGTACAGAGAGAGTGAAAGAAAGCGTGAGAAGGAAATATATTTTGTAAATAAAATAAAAAAATAAATTTAACCATAGTCAAGGAGGAATGATACGAAAAAGATCAATGGTTGTGATTTAATTTAACTATGATAGTTGAAAACATTTTCAATTATGGAAGAATTTTTCGATTTTTATTTGAATTTGTCTTTATTCTTTCAATTCTATCGCTCTACCCTCGTTAAATTCTATTATAAATACTCACTAACCCCAACATCACATTATATGATCACAAATCCTAAGAATTACTACTCTTGGAAAATCCTCAAAAGCTCTACACTTGGAGAAAAGTCTTACCTACTTCGTTAAGCATAGGGGTGTACGTGAGCCTAGCCAGGTCACGAACCCTCACGAGCCGGCTCGTATAAAGGCTTACCAAGTCGAGCTTACGGCGGACCCGAGCCAAGACGAGCCGAGTCCGGATAGTTATCCGAGTAGAGCTCGAGCTTGCAATTTTGGAGCTCGTAAGCTCGCCGAGCCTACACAAGCTAATTACAAATGAGTCGAACGAATGAACAAGCCGACGAGCCGAGCATACGAGTCGAACGAGTTAAGCAAAGAAGCCTAAACGAACCTGGATATTGTTTTCTTAAATGTGTATATTGTGATTGTTTCCGAAGAGAACCGAGTTGATGATGTGGATTGATGATTCGGAGAGATGAATGATTTATCGCTCCGGTTCCGTGGACGTTGTACGATCGATCCGAGTCCGAGTGGCGACCGCTGAACCCGCAAAAGGCGAAGCCCTAGGTGGTGGATCCCGGGAACGCCCTCCGACGCTCAAGTTAGTATCCGATTAAGTTGAATGGATCGATGAGATCTTCCTCGATGTGTGTGGGGTATTCCTTGGGAGACGAGAAGATTTCCAAAGATGGAAGTTCTCGAGATGAGTGTGGATAAACGTTGATGAATATGGATGAGTGTTGAGAGCTTAGGAGCTTGAGAGCTTGGATTATCGGAAAGATGAGATTTCTTGCCAAGTGAATATAACATAACCTCCCTTGGGATTGGGAAATGACGAGTATTTATACGAGATTTTAAAGGGGTAAAACGGTACTTTACCATGGGTTAGGGAAACCCTAGCCCTAGTGGGCTTTGGGCTTTTACCGGCTCGTTAAGGGTTATCTTGGGCCGATTCCTCCCTTATCCAATCCGATGAGGCCCGGTTGGCCGGTGATGTGGCAAGTGAGCTGGTATGGTCCGGAAATACCCGAATCATTTAGCCCCTCACGTTACGCCCGCATGCCTCCCAAGGTAGGTAGGTGGAATGTGGAGTCCATTCCGCTATGCCTTTATGACCCCAAGTTCTTATAAATAGGGGTGAATCTTGAGAAGGACAACACATTTCCACTTCTTCAGCCTTATCCTTTCTCTTGCTTAGGAGAAAATGAGCGTTGGAGCGCTTCCGGTCGAATACGAGAAGTTATGCCCTCGTTTCAACCGAGATGAGGCCGAGCAAACAGCGATGGAGCGTCGCCGGCTATCCTTTGTCGCGAAACGTTCTACCAGACTTCTCATCAATGATGCTTGGAAGCCGAGGTTGATAAATGACGGTGAGGAGTACGATAAATTGTTTCAAGCCACGATTCGCCCCGAGTGGGATATTCTTGAGGCCCGGGTAGAGCGCAACCATGATCTCTTCGTCGAACTTCGGGCCACGAACCCGAGCTTTCAGCAAGCGATGCGGCGGATGGAGGGGCCGCTTCAAGTGTTGGCTCGTCTTTTAATCTTCCTATGGAGAGTGGCGAGTCGGTGGATGGCCCTGCGACCCACTCCTTTGATGACCGGAGGGACTTGCCCAAGGCAAAAGGGAGTGGCCTCCCTGCGGAGAAGAAGAGGAACCTTCCGGCGAAGAAAAATAGGAACCTTCCGAAGGAGAAGTGATGTGGTAGCCGTGGCTCTCATTCCGCCTAAGTAGTGTAACCGTAGCGTAGTAGTATAATCATAGCGTAGTATCTTGAGTTTTATACGCTTTGCTTCTCTTGTAATGGCACGTTGCGTGTTCTTGTCTCAATGAATGAATGAATGAATGAAATTCGCTTTGTTAGCTTTTCTTCGCTTTCTATCCCTTTGTTGATACTTTGTTTGTAGTGAATGATTTTTACTTAGCCCCTTGGGGCTAAAAAGGAGTCTTGCGGGGAGGATGAGTTTTCTTGTGATCCCCTGGGGGCTCTTCGTGGAGGATGAGTCCTCCCGTAGTCCTTCTAGGGCTCTTGCGGGAGGATGAGTCATCTCGTGATCCTTCTAGGGCCATCAAGGCGTCCCAGCCCCTATGTGCCTCGGATTTGGAGAAAGTGAATTTGCCCACGGTAACGTTGTCATGGGTCTTTTACGCAACCTCTCGGCTCCCGAAGGCTTGAAAGTGCATGAACGTAAGTATCTCGCGAGGGCATATCCCACGGAGAGCGCAACCCCTAACTCGAAGTTAGGAGTGCAAGTGCCCATACGGACATGGATCTTTACGCGACCTTCCAACTCCCGTGGGCTTAGAAGTGCATGATTGTCGAGCGCGACCTCCTAACCTTAAGTTAGGAGTGCGAGTGCCCATGCGGACATGGGTCTTTACGCGACCTTCCAGCTCCCGTAGGCTTAGAAGTGCATGATTGTGTGTCCTCTAAGAGGTGTTCCTTTTATGAAGTTAGGCGCACGATTTTTAGCTCCCGGAGGCTAAGTTATCGCTTATCGTAACTTCGAAGGATGTTCCCTTATGGAGGTGGAAATGAGACTTATTAGCTCCCGGAGGCTAAGTCATTGCTCGACGGCGAGAGACGTTTGGGCTCCGAATTCATACGTTTCGTTGCGGAAATATTTTGAGAAGTTACGCGATTTTGCGAATTTGTGCGATTTTTTATTGATGATGATTTTTTTTGGAAGACTCCTAAACCCGACCACTCATACCGACCCTTAAGACCGCTCACTAACTACGACCGCTCGCTCCCACTTCCTCGGCCCGGTTCTTCTATCGGGCTCGCTCTCCTCTCGCTGGGCCCTCTCCCTCAGCCCAACTCTCCTCCCTCACTCTAAGGGCTCCTCTCTCGTTGGGCCCCTTTTTCACTTCCGCGGCCCAACTCTCTCCTTCCCGGCTTTCACTCTCTCTTCCTCCTGCTGGGCCCACTCTCCCCCTTGGCCCACACGTTCGAATTCCTCCCCTCCCTCATCTTTCTCTTTCCTCTTTTCCTAGCTTCCCCATCCGCCCTAGCTGCGCGCCCCCTCACTGTTGCCGCTGCAACTTCCCGCTACCTCTCTCTCCCTCCGGCTGCTGCACTCTGGTCGGCATCCCCCGACCTCCGGAGCCCAAGACTCACCCCGGCCTCGGAGCCGACCTTCCCCTCCCGCTCTCGCTCTCCCTCGCTGCATTCTACCCCTTTTTCGCTTGCTCTGTTTCGCCCCCTCCCCTCTCGCTCGGACTCGGTTCTTCCCGGACCGACCCCTCACCCCTCACCCCGACGCCTCACGCACACTCTCGCTCTCGGGCTCTCACTCGCTGCGCTTACGTTCGGCTCTCCCTCCCGCCGACTCTTTCTCTCTCGCCTCTCCGTTCGGACTCGGTTCTCCCAGCACCGACCCCTTACCCCGACCCGTAAGACCGACCCCTCACCCCGACCCGTAAGACCGACCCCTCCCCCAACCCCTCACTCTCTCACTGCGCCCTCTTCACTTCTCTCGGCCTCACTCTCACCCCTCCGCTCGGACTCGATTCTCCCGAACCGACCCTCCACCCCGACCCCCGAGACCGACCCTCCACCCCGACCCCGAGACCGACCCTTCCCCCAACCCCTCACACCGACCCCTCGCTCTCTGCGCTAGCCCTACCAAAGCAAAACACCCAAAAAATACCCAAAACCCTAACCCTAGAATTTTAAGTTTTTATTTTTTATTATGTTAGCATATTTTTGGGAAACATTCTCGACCAATTTTATGCGTAAAAATTTTCGGAGGGAAGGAAAAATACCGACCCCGATTTTAGAGCGAAGAAATTGTAGGCTCCTTCGGATGAAAAATATGAACCCAATTCGTAGCGGAAATACAATGGTCGGGCTCCGTTAGTTGAAACATATTGGGCTTTTTATGATTAAGAAAAATCAAAACCCATTTTCGATGAACTCGTGTTGACTCCACGTCGAGCTTAAATATATCAACTCTTTAGTGTGGGCCTTCGTAGGGTGCCTTTGATTGTGCCCAAGTCGCAATTTTACGTTGGAGGTCTTCGTTAGCTTCTCGTTTGCCTTCGAGTTTGATGTCGTCAAACGACGTTTAGCGTTGGGCTATAATAATGACCGTGCGTCTTAACGACCAAAAAATCTTCTTCGTCTTCAATTTGCAAACCATTGCTCATTTGATTTTTGAGAAAAAATGTGGGCACCCGATTATCCTTTGTCGGAATCCGTAGCTAAGCCGTCGTAGATTGAACCTTGTAGCGTTGGAGCGGTTTCTTGCTGAACAAAAGTGTTCTTCGAGGGCGTTGACCTTATGCCTTTTTCCGGTGACTTAAGGCTTGATCGATGTCTCTTAGAGATCCTCTATGATCTTATGTAATCTTCGCTTGTCGAGTCGCGTACACTCGTAATTTTTTCGTCCAAGAGGCCTTCTTTTGACGAATCTACGCATTTGAAGACCATAGTCGTTCTCTTCATGCTTGGCATTTACTTGTGTTATGCTTGGATCTTACTCGAAGATCTCACTTTGGAGTCAAGCTCGTGGCCGTATCTGTCCCCGAGAAGGAAGCACCGCAGTCGGGGAGATCCCCAAGGATGATGACGTTGACGAGGATGCCAAAGATGGCTCCGAGGATTAGCCCCCTTTCCACGACTCTTTATGAGATATGAATTATTTTTGAGTCCTGCATGCCATATGACTTGATACTCGCTACTTTGGATTTGTTTTTCTTGAACTTTTATCTTCATCCGATCCTTACTTGATGCTTGTTGGATGCTTACTCAATGCTTACTTGCCTCGTTGCTTCTTTTTATTGTTGCCGATTTTTGCTTTCTTGCCGCTTGGGGTACATGATCACCCTTCATCGTAGTTGGGTCTTCTTTGAGTTTTACAACTTGGCTGTCCTAGGGGATTGTATTAGGCCCTAGTGTTGCCCCCAAAATCGGCACAATGAAAAGCATACAACGAAAGAAACTAGCAGCGTAGGCTGCCTTAGGGGTCATATTAGCCCCTACTTTTTCTTCTAACTTTGACAAAGTTAAGAAAATACAATGAAAGGAACCGAGGGACTTGGGTGTTCTAGGGGATTGTATTAGCCCCTATTCATGCCCCTAGATCGTCTTAAAGTAAAGTATGAGACGTAAAGATGCCGAAAGCTTGCTCGTTGTATTGATAAAAGATCGAAGTCCATACAAAAGAGAGGAATGTGTGCCCCGTTGAGCGCTTTCGGAAAAGTCGCGTAAATCGTGGGTGATTCCTTTACAAAATCTTTGGGACTTGGCTGGGTGGGTCTTTAAAGAAAGGCCCCACTCCGCACAATGAGTTCGATGTCTTCGGGAGACGCAAGCTGAACCTTGACATACTCTTCCGTGGTGGTGAGGCACACCATCATAGTCTCGGAGACTTTGGTTGGGGCTCCGCTTTTAGCTTCTTACCCTTAGGATCATTATAAGTCTTCCCCTCCTCTTTCGCTTCTCCATCAAAGGTCGAAGGCTTACTACATAGCATTCATGTGCGGTTTTTGGTCTCCATAGGTCTCAACTACGGATCCATCATCAAGCTCATACTTCATGAGGAGAAGGTATAGAACGACGATCGCTTTGATCCGGTTGAGGGTGGGACGTCCAATGATGACATTGTAGGCGAGAGGGGATGTCGATCACTAAGAATTTGACTTTGATGTTTCGGCCCCGACCTTCTCTCCAACCCTCATTGGTAGGCGGATCATGCCTATGGGGTGTATCATCCGCCCTCCGAATCCGACGACGGGATTGATGAGGGAAACGAGATTATGAGGGCATACTTCAGCTGTCTTAGGCATTCCATGGTGATGACGTCTACCGTCTCCCTGTGTCGATAAGGACTCTGCGGACTATGGCGTCCGAAATCTTCAATGTGATGACCAAAGGATCCTCATGTGGGGTGGCCATGCTTTTCAAATCCTGTTCTCCGAAGGTCACTGTGGGCACCTTCACAGGTGGAGGTTGGCCGGTGATCGGGACTTGTTCGAGCACTCTCGAGGTAAGCCTTCCAAGAGGAGAGGGTCGTGCCCCTGCAAATCCCCCAACGATGGTGGCTACAATCTTAGTAGCATCGTCGTCATCATAGTGCTCATATCCTTGCCTTGAAGAACCTCCTTGTGCTCCAGGAGTATCTTTTTGAGGAAGCAATCAATTTGCCCGTTATCCGCCAACTCCCCAAGCGCCTTTTTAACGCGCGACACTTGGTAGTGTTGTGTCCGGTTTGTTCATGAAATTCGCAATATTTGTTGGAAGCTCGCGCTTCGCAGGAGTGGACATGGGAGGTGGTTTCTTGAGCATGGGATGCCCTTTGATCTTCATCGAGAATACTGCGGGGTCGGTGTTGAAGCGGTGGTCCACTTCATTTCGAGGATTAAATTTTCCATCTCCTCCCTTCTTTCCGACCTCATCTCCTTCCTCGTCGCAGATCTCGTGGCTCGAATAAAGTCGCCCGCCTTCCGGAGTGCTTCGCTAAGGTGGACACCTTTTGTTCAGCGAGGAAAATTTGAATCTTCCGCTTCGAATCGTTAAGGAAGGCAGTGTAGGCAACTCCGTCTTGCAGGTCGGAGATAAGGACGACCTCTCCATGAAACCTTCGGACATAGTCCTTAAGGGTCTCGTTTCTCCCTTGGTTAATCTTAGAGAGGTGGATGCTAGTCTTCTTACGCTTGCAACTTGCGATGAATTGTGCGACAAACTTCTCGCATAGCTCTTCAAAGGAAGATATGCTCCCTTGGGGAAGATTGTTGAACCATTTACGCGCGTCTCCCTTTAGTGTAGCGAGGAAGAATCGGCAGTGAGGTTGCATCGTCCCCGTCTTGAACGTACATGTGGGACTTGTAGTACGCCAAGTGATCTTCGAGGATCGGTTATGCCATTGTATTGATCAATGTTTGGAACCTTTATCTTCTTCATTCGGGGAGCATTCATAATCTTCTTCGAAAATGGAGTGTTGAAAGCATTCAGGTTGGCCTTGAATTGGAGCCGGAGATAGGGACGACACGGGGTTGGTGGCATGGAACTTCCACCGGGAAGGACTCTTCCTCCTCTCGGATCGAGGAGGAGTGCCCCTGGTCCTCTCCGACTTCTTGGGACCCTTCGATTTGATTGCTCATGACGCCTTTCTCTTGATCGCTCCCGCTCTCGGGCGGCGGACCGCTCTTGGTCGCGCCTTGGGGCATTGCGAGGCTCGATGAGAATTGCAGCTACGTGTAGCCGATCGTGCGAGACTAGCGAACCTTATGCTCCCGGGGGCCTTCGCTCCGTGTTTGAGGCAAGGGCGTCGCCATGATCGTCGAACCAGGCGAACGCCTGCTGTGGGTAGCATAAGTGGTCGAGGCCGTGTGCGAAGTTGCAACATTCTCATTGGCTTTATGGAGAGCTTTCTTTGCCTCGATAATCCCTCGGGCATTGCCTTCTTCGTGACGCCTTGTCGGGAGGGCACTTGGCTGTTCGAGAGCAAGCGCGGTTGGTGCCTTAGTTGATTGTTCCGGGGCTGCACGGGAAGGCATCCCGCCCGAGAAGTAGCCAACAGCTGACCTCCCTGGGGGTTGTGCCGTACCCATAAGACGGGACGTAGTGGAAGGGCATGATAGGCATGCGCTGTTCTATGGTGGCTTGCACTGTTCTTGCACTTGTTGTGCGACGAGTCGTTTTAAGGGTCTCTATTAAGTTACGAAGATCCCCTAGGGTGACATACCCCTCCCAGCTGGGCATGGCGGTTACCGGTAGACCGCCGAGATGATTCCGCATCCTCGACTTAAGGAGCGTCGCGGGATTGGCCCCCGTAGGCATTGAACGATGAGGGTGAGGGACCGGTGGGTTGTTCGTGTCGCGAGTCATCCTTGATCGAGATCGAGTGCCACTGGCGAGCATATGCTACCTTCCTCCCCACGGACGGCGCTAAACCTGTTTCCGGAGAGAACCGAGTTAATGATGTGGATTGATGATTCGGAGAGAGGAAGGATTTATCGCTTCGGTTCCGTGGATGTGGCACGATCGATCCGAGTCCGAGTGGCGACTACTTGAACCCGCAAAAGGCGAAGCCCGGGTGGTGGATCCCGGGAACGTTCCTTCGACGCTCGAGTTAGTATCCGATTAAGTTGAATGGATCGAGGAGATCTTCCTCGATGTGCGTGGGTTATTCCTTGGGAGACGAGAAGATTTCCAAAGATGGAAGTCCTCGAGATGAGTGTGGATGAACGTTGATGAATATGGATGAGTGTTGAGAGCTTAGGAGCTTGAGAGCTTGGATTATTTTAAAGATGAGATTTCTTGCCAAGTGAATATAACATAACCTCCCTTGGGATTGGGAAATTATGAGTATTTATAGGAGATTTTAAAGGGTTAAAATGGTACTTTACCATGGGTTAGGGGAAACGCTAGCCCTAGTGGGCTTTGGGCTTTTATCCGGCTCGTTAAGGGTTATCTTGGGCCGATTCCTCCCTTATCCAATCCGATGAGGCCCGGTTGGCCGGTGATGTGGCAAGTGAGCTGGTATGGTCCGGAAATACTCGAATAAGTGATTATTGAGAAAAAAGGAGCCTCAATAAAGTTCAAGTTTATGTTTTTATATTAAGTATATAAAGTGTGACTTTGAACTTAAAAACAAGAGTTTAAAAGAAGCATAGGGAACTAACGAGTCAAGGATGAGCTGAGCTCAAACTCGAGCTTTTGATGAGTCAAGTTTAGACTTGAGATTTTTGCGAGCCGAGCTCGAGCTTGATTTTGCCAAGCTTGGCGAGCCACGAGCTAAGCTCGAGCTACAAACGATACTCACGAGCCGAGCTCCGAGCCCGGCACGTTCGGGCTCGGCTCGGCTCGGCTCGGCTCGAATACAACCCTAGTTAAGCAAGCACAATTCCCTTAAAATTTTCCTTCGCTCACATCGAGGAAGATTCTCCTCGATTCGCTCACTTGATTCAAATCGCCGACTTGAGCGTCGGAGGGGTGTTTGCCGGGATCCATCCCCGGGGCTTACCTTTTGCAGGATCCGTCGCTACCTCGTGGAGTTCATTCGTACGAGCCACACCGCTATGATTGGAGCATTAAATCCGTTCTCTTCTAATCATCCTCCACATCAACACTCCGATTTCATGCGAAACATGAATCATACACAACTCTTGGTGAACTATACACATTTTCTATATTTTTGGGTATTGATATTTTTATAGCGCATGAATTTTGGTCAGTAGGGAGGAACCAAAGAACACGATTCAATTAACTCCAAGATTTGAGCAGTTGGCAACACAAAAAAAGAAAGAAGGCAAAAAATACTAGTAATAGGCTTACAAAAGATACTAGTAATAGACTTACAACATTTATCATAACGTAGGAATAATATATGACAAAATGAAGAATACATTGCTTTGTTGTATGGCTTTATGCATTTTGCCCCCTTTTTAAAGTTTTTCATCAGCGAGTTTGATTTACATTATTAATTTATGGCTTTAGTGGGAAATGCTAGAAATTCTCCTTTAACTTTATATATATATATATATATATATATATATATATATATATATATATATATATATATATATATATATTCATCAAGTGATCAAAAATATCTTCTAAATTTCATTTTACATCCTAACATAATGGTCGGGTTTGGAAGGAGGACGGTGGCGGTAGAGGTGGATGTGAAGGTGGATCGGGACATAATGGATTAGGCAGTAGTAGGAATGATGCCATCTCACACCAATTCACAAAATTCCATATCACACCAAATCACGAAATGCGTATCACATCAATTGATAGAACATACCATATGTCGTCAATTGCCCCTACACCTCTTTCCATTGCATAGAAACCAATAATACTAAATAAGAAAATGTTCAATGTCTTTATCGGAAACCACAAACCCTTTTTGTGTCCTAAAACGATGACCAAATTTACGTCCTCACATTACATCTTTCCAAATTTTTGAGCAAATTAATGTAACATTAATGGTCCTTTAGAGTTTAGGAATCTTAAATTTCAAAAGCTTGAACTCTAAACTCTAAAGCTTGATGTATGAACCCTAGGGTTAACCCTTTAAAGCTGAAACAGAAAATTAGTGTTAGAAGAAAGAATAATATATATATAAAAAGAACTATTTACTTGTTATTGTGTATGATAATTTTTATCGTATGTACCTTTATAATGCCTACGATAATCGAGATTAATTTGCTTATATTGTCTAATTAATATATATAACTAATATATTGCACATAACCATAAACCACAACACATTTGTATATGTCTATTAGCCACTATTTTATGATTAATATTCGTACATTACAGACTAAACTTTAATCTATGGGCCTTACAGTCCAATTCGAAAAAGAGAAAAAGAAAAAAAGGCTTTTTATGTCCCTTAAAACTCCTTTTTCCCCCAACTTTTCCTCTCTTCGCCATTTCTTACCATATCGCCAAGTACTACAGGTCCTCAGTCCATAGTAAAGCCGTATTTACTGCTCAAGATAGTACAGAAAAATACCATTGGACAAACTTTTGCATCTCAACCCTAATAAGTTAAAAACAAAGGGAGACAAGCTTTGGCCTTTTAGAAGCCAAAAGAAACCTAACGTAGAGAATGTGCCAAAACTAATTTATCATTGCCATATTGCATAAAAAGCTCCATTTACTTTGAGAAGAAAACAGTTCAAACTCCATGACATGGGTTTTTTTTTTTTTTTTTTTTTTTTTTGTCTAGAGAAATTACACATGAAACTACAAGTCAGTAAAACTCCCCCCACCATTCCATATCACTCACAGTTAATATGTAGGGATGAATCTTCAGCCGCCTCATTATAATTATCAAACTTGCAATGCCAACCTTGGTCCTTGCTTAAATGTTGACAACCTTCTCCAAGCAATGCGATCTTTCCAAATTTGTGATAATGATAGTGTAGGTTGCAATTTCCGGGGAACGAAATGGGCTTACTACAATTGTCTGTTCAAGATCTTGTAATAAATTTGTTCAATGAGGATAAATCCAAGGCTGGGAACTCTTTAACAGCTTCTTGCACAGCAAGTGCAAGCTTCACGGCATCATCATCACTTGGTGCCTGAAACATTTCGCAATTATCAACTGCACACGATCAACAGTTTCATGGGTGGGTAGGAACCAAATTGGAAAATTATAAATTACCTCAATGTTAAGTGGTAGAACGGGATCATGAAGTGAGAGTCTCAAGAGGAACCAACCATTGTAGCCAGAAACCCTAACCTATTTTTAAGAGAAAAATTTCATGCGAATTAATACACATAACATGTTTAAAGCATTAATACTAGCAGAAAAATTACTACAATTGATTAATAAATACAAATTAATACAATTTTATGCAATAACCATTTATTTTATGCCCCTCAAAGAAATCTTTACATGTGTTTATAAAAAAATAAACTTTCAATTCGAGAAACTTCTATTCTTATATTTCTTAATGGGATAGAACATAGTAAATATGATGGCATTGACATGAGCTATAATTTCAATTTATCATACTGTAAAAATTCTCATGGTCCTCTGGCCTCAAATTGATTCGAAGTGACAAATATTGCAAGTATAGGGATGTGACTAATCAGACTATCAGAGTCGAGCACGAGCCCTGGCTTCACTTAGCTTAGCTTGACTCAATAAGCATTCAAGCCAAGACCTGCCACAAGCAAACTTTAGTCAAACCAAACCTAAAACTAGCTTTTACCAAACTGAGTTTTAACTGATTCAAGCCTCCCTACAGGGCTTTTTCCTATATTATGATTTAAATTCTATACTAGTTGCTTCCAAGTTGGAGAATTTTGACTTTTGAGCATTATGGACAAGAATTCACAAGCAGAGAATTTTCTCGAATACCAAACATGGATGTAAATATGAATAGAAATCTAAGATTGACTATGGGATATGATATATCATCCCAGAAAAACAACAAACGGACTCAACAGAGCCAAGCCTAAGGCTAACCTTGATAGCATATGAATGAAATATAAACTCAAGCGTTTTGATCAAAAGAAGTCTAATCCAAGTTTCGTCCGAAAGCTTGATGCGTCAGTTTGACTCATTTACACCCTTAATGCCTCAGTCAAGAGGATTTTATTAAATGGAATTAAAGGATGATTTCTAGATGTGCCGATTCATAGAGTTGTAAGATTCAGAGTAGGATTTAAGAAGTAATAATCATACTCCTAAATTTTGCTAGGAAGATGATACGAATGCCTATGTGCCCTCGGCCTAGGCAAGTATGCCAGTCTGCCACAACTGGCGCCTGCTTAGTGGCACTCCTCTAGCATAAGGCAACAGGCGCTGGACCAGGACACCCCCTAATTAGCCTTCCAGAAGAAAAAAAAATCAGAAATCAAGGATCTTACGCCTTCATAATTAACAGGAGCCTTAACAAGCTTTGAATCCGAATCAACTATGTTCTCCAAGTGTTTTAGTACAGCTTCTCCATATTCCCGGAAGGATCTGGGCAAGGGCATCATTATAAGTTCATGAAACCAGATCACGTACCAGAAAATAGACAATGATCAAAGAAATAAAGGTAATAGCGCATACCCTCCTTTAAGATCCTCATGATTCTGATTAATTTTTAGCCTTAGTTCAACAGCAACAGCTGCTTCTTGTAAACCCTCTACCAGTTCTGTCAAAACTTTGCTACCTCCACCTATTCCTGATGCTCTGGAAGAAGCAAGCTTATTTAAGACCTTGACCTGTACAAGACAGACACAGGATAAGTAAAGGCGGCTGATGATGAAGATACATGGTCATATTCTGTTACAGTAGAAAACCTTCCTGCAAATGAAGTAAAAGGAAATTTGAAGTATGAAGAGAATTGCTTACCATGAGGTATGCTCCATCATCGAGCCAGTGATTCTCTTTGAGGGCTCCATGGCCACTGGTCTCAATAGCCAAATGAGACTCTACCCCAATAGAGTTCTATCAGCAAGTTACATTTGGTTTAGTGATAATACAAGATAAACAGAAGCTTCACATCTGACATAATGCCATCGATGAGAGAAATACATGTAATAAGCATATGCCACAGTAACCAATATCTTCAAGAAACAGTTCAGAAGAAAAGTGAAACTTAAGTAAACAGGCAATGATCCACAAGGTTAGCCATAATAAAAAGTAATTCTTAACAGTAAAGACGCAAACTCGGTGACAAGATAAAACTACCAGAAAAAAGCATATATGATGAATATGACAACTTAACAACATAAATAAATGAATAAATACAGTAGAGCACTTCACAAAACCCCATATGCAGAAACTGAACTTTAATTATTTTTGGGTACACAACACAAGATTTTTTTGGGGGGGTGTGGGGGAATGGGTAGGGTCCTGAACTATTCAAGACATAGGTATTCTAGTCACGTTTGAGTCACAGATTAGGATGTGCTTCCATGTTTCAAGTCCCTTAACAATTGTTTTATATTTATACAGTACATATAAATATACACACTAAAGTGATTGAACTTAACAAGAACTGGGGGAGAGAACTGAACGTGTTTAAATTTCCTAGCTGGGATAAAATAAGAATTAGCCTGACACTCCTGAGTACAGAGATTCACTATCAAAAATCTCAAGGTTCACTTCCATAATCATGCTTAGATACAGAAGAGGTCTAGGAAGAATCTAAGAGACTCCACTAGAGATGGCACTTTGTTGTTCAAATGTAGAGCTGAAACCCTTTTAGTACTCATCAATCATGTCTGCATCACAATCGGCTCTAAGGGAGTCTTTGCAAAAGCTCCCTCCACATCCCCCTAAAGAAAAAAGAAGAAAAAAGAGGAACACTACCAAGCATGCTAGGAAGTTTCGTCAAGAAGAAAACAAAGCATAACGAATTTTAGTTTTTTTTCTTTTAAAAAAAGAGAACTAATCCACCTAGCTACAGGTATGGTCCAAATTCCTAGGCAAAAGACTTTAAGTTCCATGTACCCTAATAGCCTTATTCAATTAGCCATTTGCATGATTAATTCCCAAGAGACTCAAATCCAATACCCATTTTAGGAGCAAAGATCGACTTTTTGGAACCTGTTTTGACTGGAAGTTGTAAAACAAAACAAGCGGGAAGCTGATTTTGTTTTATCAGGCTAAAAGAAGCATCCCTCTATAGTCTAGTCAAGTGTCTACACATGTAAATTTGGAGGAAAGACTTACCTAATCAGCTAGACAGTATTACTTCTAACACATAATAGTAATGCCAGAATTTACTAACATCCACTTGCTAATAATAATAGATATGCTCATCCTTAATAATTCTTATTTTAAAGAGACCTTGTTGAAGTTAAGTTTTGTTAGCCAAAGCCAACAGTTGTGTATGCTGAAAAGAGTGAGAATTAAATAGAAAGAACTTTGTGTGAAATGTATTATTTTCTCCTAAAATGTATGAATGCTTGTTTTAGAATACATTGCAAACTTATTTGAGATATCGCCCTCTAATTCCTGCTTGGCATTAAATATGGTGAGGATCGATTTGGATAGTATCCTTTTTCACCAAATGGTCCATATCGGCTAGGCCTTCGGAGGTACATACCTAAAGGATAAATAAGATTTTCTACCCATTTTTCTTTCAAAGTTAGTGTTGGTTCTAGCATCATTTTTTGGATCGAAAGTTTGGAGTGAAAGTGTTCCAGAGATACCCTTTTCCTTCTCTTCTCACTCTTGCAGCTAATTATAGGGAGGCTAATTATAGAGATGCTGCAATCCTGCAACTGCAAACTATTATGAGCGCGAGTCTGTCACTTATGTTTGGTCACTGGTTTTTATCCACAACACCTACTTTGATGATGACACACACATGGCTTGTTCTTTTGGTGGGAAATTTGAAATGGGATGTGGGAGGGGGTGGGAAGAGTGACATAGATTTCCCACACAAAAGAAGTGTCAAATTTGAAGTGGGATGTGGGAAGGAGTCTGAAGGAGTAAGGAGGAGTGAGATGGAGAAGGAAGAAGTGCAAAATCAAGATTTCACACTCAAAAGCACAAGTTCTTAGCTTACTCACCAAGTTGAATAGAATTACTCTAACGTAACCTTGATCTAGTTAAATGGGATCTCAACTCTAAAGGGCTTTATTATCAAGTCTTACTCTATGAAGCTCGTGTCTTTGCCTTGTTCCCTTGGAAGCTTATGTGGAAGTATTTGGCTCCATTTAGATTTTTCTTTTTTGGGAAGCGTCTCAGGGGAGTGTCTTGACTTTTGATAGTGACGAAAGGGAAAGTTCACGCTGAATAAATGCACTATGTGCAGAGCTGCTTTGGAATCATTTTGATCACTAGCTACTTCATTGTCATTTTGCAAAAGCCCTACAGGAGCCAGCCAGCCTAGCTTTTAGTTGCCTGGGAGTTCTCTTGGTTTTCTTCTAATTCTATTAGGAATCATGTGTTCGGCTGAGAGGGCTTCATTGGTAAGAAAGCTCAAAAGAAGAATGTTACTTGAGTCACATATGCGATTTTTACAGTTATTGATGTGAGAGAAACAGAAGAGTCTTTTGAGGGAGTGGAGGCATGAGCTTAAAAGATAATTTCATCGAGACTCTTTTTTTGGGAGAATGGGAAAAGGTGTTATTCTTGTTTGATGTTGTGGATTTTGTGGATAATGTCCATATTGGATGTGTAAAGCTCTTTTCTAGGATGCAAGCCTTGCATCCAACCTTTTCTGATACACAAAATTTCTTAGTTTCCTTATCAACACAACCAAAAAGGATGGCATAGTTGGTCCTAAGTCTCATCCTATCATAAGAAAGTGTTCTCAAGAACCTGCGTATTAATTCTCAGCCTTAGCACCAGCCTTAGAGTGAGACAAAGTTGAGAATTCTAGAAGGAAATGGAACTATGTTACAAAAAAGTGTATTCATATCTTGAGACTTATCTTCCTATAGAAACAATGTAGATTCATGTTTACGGTTGCACTATCGTTATTCTTGAATCAAACTTTTAGTATTAAAATCTATATGCATTTATTGTCACTCGAATATCTAGCATCGTACTTCTATGCATAGCGTTCAACTCCAGGCTAAATATTAGCAAATACATGGTAGAACTTCTACATCATTATGGAACAATGATCAATAGGAGAGCTGGTGTTGGTACCATATAGACCAGTGGTGAACAAATTCCATGTGAGTCAGCACTAGATGCCAAGCATTGAAATTCTGACTTCAGTATTCATAGCAAGGTAAGGACTTTTTTTTTTTTTATATAAGAGGAGGGGGGAGACCTGGCAAAGATGTCATTCAGTTCGGATTCAGTCTGGGTTCGGGTCAGGTTAATTTCACATCAGGTCAAGTTCTAATCAAAGTGATGCAGCAAGGTATGACTTTTGTTTGGGTAGACTTCATGTTAGTTGACGTTTCTTCCAATAAGCTTGTTTCACAGTGAAACGTTGATAAGCTTGTTTCACAATGAAACGTTGCTTTCGAGGAAATGGCTAGGTAGGGCCATTTTGGGTTTTGGACCAATTCAACTTAGTCTATTTTAGGCATCAGGGGTCGGTATAGG
Source organism: Talinum fruticosum (assembly GCA_021018815.1). NCBI lineage: Eukaryota > Viridiplantae > Streptophyta > Magnoliopsida > Caryophyllales > Talinaceae > Talinum > Talinum fruticosum. The sequence goes on along the minus strand of JAITYX010000124.1, from coordinate 471,685 downwards.
TAGACATTCAGCTTGGACGGTTCAGGGATTTGCTACATCTAGGGGCACTTAATACAATACTCTTTTTTTTTTTATGAAACACACGGTTCAGAGCTAATATACTCAAAGAAACTTTCCAGTTGTTTTATTCATTTAACACGATAGATGGCCTTAGAAAAGCATTGTGATCTCAAAATCTTACCAGACGAATAGCTTCATCAATCACATTCTTGTAGCCTCTTTTGAATCGATGGTGCTTACCTCCTACAAGATAGTGGTGATATTAAGTGTTCTGGGGAGAACAAAATACAGCTATAACCCAACTTCTTATACTTGTTTTGTCATCATCCCACACCAACCCCTCCCCTAATGCCAAAAACCTCATGGCTTTAAATAAGTGATAAGACAGCTGTAATTATGCCTCAAATAGAGACCTGAGAGCTTTTTACACTGAAAATACTTTTGGAACCGGTGAATTTAGAAACTAACTTTTGGAACCATCACGAATTGGGTACAATAATTTTTCGGCCCTTTTCGGTGTCAAAGTTAACTTTCCTGCCAATTTTCCGACTTGTTATGTAAATTGACCATTCTGCCCATTATTAAAAACAATATCTCCTTATTTGAAATTTGAAGATTTTTTTCTCTTTCAGATGTCCCTCACATCTTGACTCAGTTAATTCAACCCCCCAAGATTCCACGAGCAGAGTTGAATTTCAAATAAGGAGATAATGTTTTTATGAGGGGCAGAATGGTCAATTCATATGACAAGTCGAAAAATTGGCCAGAAACTTAACTTTGATACTAAAAAGGGCTGAAAATTATTGTACCTAATTTGTGATGGTTCCAAATATTATTTTCTAAATTCACTGGTTCCAAAAATTATTACACCAAACCTGAGTATACCCATAAGCGAATTTTTCGAAAATACTATATCAATACTTATCAGATCTATCAGATTTTCAACTTACGAAGTTTTATTTTCAACTTACGAAGTTTTTTTCGATAAATTCAGTGAGACCGTCTGAAGTGACACTGTCTGTGACAATAGTTGTCCCTGGATGCTGATATAGGAGGGGAAACAATAAAAAAAAAAAATCAGATGTAGTAAGAGAAGTTCCTGCTGCTATAATGAATGTGCAACACGAAGCTACATGTATAATATTTAAAAAGCATTATCTTACTTCTTCAAGAACAATAGCAGACATTAGAGCAATCAATCGATTCCTATTGAACTCCCGGCCAGTAGAATCCACGGCAGCAGATCTAGGAGGAAGTCATCAGGGATGCACATATTCTTACAAGTTATAACATAAAATGTCAGACAAAATAATTACCTGTCTACGTCAGTGTCAAAAATGATGCCTAAATCAGCTTTATTGTTAAGAACTGCCTGAGTGATTGCCTTCATTGCTTCTTTGTCCTCCGGGTTTGGAATATGATTTGGAAACATACCTGAAGCAGATCATGTTGATTCAATAACCGCACAAGATATAAGTCAAATAAGTCAATTAAAGCCCACATTACCGTCTGGCTCCAAGAACTGGCTGCCCGTAGTCACAGCACCAAGAGGCTCAAGCACCTTGGCCTGAAACACAGAAAATAAACGAAAACTAAATGTTAATTCTTAGACCAATCAGACAACTTCTACAATATAGCTTATCTTATCTTATTCCTCATTTTGAGCCAGCCTACCGACTAAAGTTACAATAAACGATCCAAAAGAATGAGTTTTATGTATGTTCTCGTGTTAAAACCAGAAACTTACTATTCAAAGTTCAAATCCACAGATGACAGAGAAATATGCAAAGACACTGTTTTAAAGTAGCATAAAGGATCCGATTCTTGTTCATTTCTACTTAATCAACATCTTTTTTTCCTGTCATGACATATACAACTTTTCTATTTGGCTGGATTTAGATTGGAGCAAGGGGAGGTGTCGGGATTCGAGTGGGGCTTTGGATTTGAATTTTTAAGAGCGAAGCTGACCCCAGTTCCCTAGCACCATGACATTCCCACCAGAAAATCCCGACGGAAAGGGCATCCCAGCCTGCACAGCCCACACAGGCCTTATGTTGTGCCCTAGCCCTAGGAAGTGCTACCCGGGCAGGACCTTCTGCCCTAATCGTCTCTGCCTACTGTACAAAAGGCTTTGTCTCGGCTATGCCCTACATCGCTCAACATCGTCTACTAGAAGCTTTTTCTCTAAAGCATAATACTCCCTCTATCCCATAATGTTCTTCCTGCATGGGAAAAACACACATTTAAGCAATTGAAATATTAACCAATAGATGATAAGTTTGACGGAGATAGTAAAATGTGATTGGTTGAAGTTGCATTTAATGAGCTTATAAGGAAGCTAATTTGGGACCAAAAAAATTTGCAATTTAGGAAGTTCATTAAGGGACGAAGAGAGTCATTAACTACAATAGCTTTTGTAGTATCTTCTGTAGCCTCTGTCAGAGCTATCAAAAGATCATAGGCTTCTCTTTTGTTTCTTCATGTACTAGTGATCTTCAAAACTTCCTTTTAGCTTAGGTTTTGAGGCAAAGTTGACTTAGTGTTCATCTCTTATATCCGCAAATGAAGATTGCATCCTTTGAAATACTTTATCAAGCTTCTATTTCTCTCTTCTATTCTTTTCTCCAGTTCATTGAAGGTATGGCACAGGTCACTAATATCATCATTAGTTTCCTTCTTTAGTTTCTCCATTAGTTTTTAAAATTCTTCAAAGCTTAGGTCCAAGCAAAGAACACCAGGTGTCAAGTGACTCTTCTCAGAGTAGCCGTATCATAGTGTTCAAAAACAACATCAGTTAGGCCTTCTGCCTCTTCATTCTCCACATCTCCAGGTTGGGACATGTATGAGCAACAGTAGATACCTTCTAGCAAGATAATAAGAAGTAACCTGAGTGGTTTTCCTAGTTCCATGAGGTGATCAATTAGCTTTATTTTCTCTATAAACAGGGAGGTCTCAAGATCACAAAGGCCATAATTCCAATTAACAACAATCACAACTTGCACGTTCCAAGGAAAGGTAAATGACGGAAAAATTTCCCAGCAATTCCAAGATTTTGATTCCTCCCAATTTGATGAAATTATGAAGGAAAAATGTATGGTACTTTTATGCTTTGTTCCTCCTTATATACTCATTAATAAACCATGTAAGCAAGATGGCATAGCTTTCAATATCAACTTGTCAATCCAAACACAAGACTAGTAAATTACAGGTCCTTTCTTTCCTTTTCTTTTCTTTTCTTTTCTGTCCTTCCCTGCCTTCCAAACAAGTTATTCGATTTAATATCCATGGACAGGTCCTTATCACTTTGCTTTCACTCTTCTATTCATATAAAGATCAAGCGCCTCAAAGCTCAGTACAAGGTAAAAGCATCAATAAGATAAGCTCTTGCTAGGCTCGTTGCTTTTGTACTTGATCATTGACATAGAATGACAGAAAGATCCTTCAATTTTTGCTTCAGTCAGTTGATCTCCACTTGGCATCTCCTAGTCAGTGGCAGATCCAGAAATCTTGCACAACTGTGTCCACTTTTGAATTTCATAAAATTTAATAATACCAACTAACTTTTACGGGTGTCCATGTCAAAATTTTGAAGGAATTTTATATAATTTTACACAATTTTTTCAGCTAACAGTGTCCATCAACACCGTTGCACACAAGCTAGATCCCACAATGATCCTAGTTCCTATTAAAACATTGTTGCCAATATCACATGCTTCAATGGCTTCATATTAGTGTCTTCGACCAGAGCATAAGTCAACATTGCTCAGGGTTACATTTTGGGTTACATCTAAAAACTTATGCCTCATACATTTTAAACCCCCCAACTCTTGCTTCTTTTTTTTTAAAAAAAAAGAAAAAACAAACAGAAGCCTCACATAAGGTTACAACATGACGGAGAAGGTTCAGGCCAACATTCTTCATCGCATTTTTATTTTTCCTCTTTTTGTGTCATCTTGGGCGTAGGGCTTATGCCATTACATGGAACAGATGGTGAATGCCTAAGGAGACAAAACAACATACCAGAGTCTCCAATCAAAGAGTATAGTTCACATCCAGCATATTAGTCGAAAACTACTTGAATGTAGGCTAGTAAATACGATAACAGACTCCACCAATGCCACTAACGATGAGGTTGTTCAAGATGATATTCCCACATTTTATTTTTGAAAAGCATTCAACGTCACCGAGAATGACATGCTCCCACAGCAAGTAAAATGTCCATGTAGGGTTTTTAAATGAATACCAAAGTCAAAATACACTTACAACAAAGAAACCTCCTGCTCCATTCCCTGCATCAACAACTATATGAAAGCCCTCCAATGGCTTCTCTGTCACACAGAAAAAAATTAATGAATAATATGCAGTTAAAGTGCACTGTCCGACAAACCATTTACAAGTAGACATTAAGCATTTACACCATCAGAAGCACAAAAGAAATCCAATATCTAAAGGCAAAAAATATGGAAAATGTTTGATACAAACAAAAGCTTAGCCTTAAAATAATTTCACATTACAGCCTTGAAAAATCCTCTTACACTAAAAGCTAAATTATGAGTTTGCAAGGTTGCACATTTTGACTATCAAGATACATGAAACAGGCTTTTCACTTGCATTTATGTTGAATGATTTAAGCACTATTAAATAGGACAGTGTCTGACTTGGCAAAGTATTTGGAAATATATATGGTAAAGAGCAGTTTTGAAAGACAAGAGTGAACACAATCGTAATCTCCACAGCTGTCTGTAGAATCATATAGGAATTTTGGATGCATATTTCAATAAATCGCACGTTAAGTCGTAATATCAACAAAGAAAATAAAAGGAAAACGACAAATTATTTCAAGCTTAAGTTTCAAAACAGGAGTTGAAAGATGACCTATATTTCCTGCAGCTTTCCGAACTGCTTGCACAAGATCAGATGCATAAATTGACATGTAATCTACTCTTCTGGTTGATGCAGGAGTTTTCCCTTGTGACTCTTTTAGACCTTCACTCGCAAACTTATTGTATATATCTGACGCACGCTCCAGAATGTTTTTGATGTCAGCTTTACCAAGTCCTCCAGTATTTGTGAAAAATTTGAATCCATTTCTGTTGTAAGGAAGATGACTAGCTGCAGCAGCAACACACAAATTTAGTATGTAGTCAAAGAAGAAAACTATTACCAAAGCTCCTAACAAGCAAAGGCAATTGCGCCGATTGTAATACATATGACAGAGCATAGAGATAAAATACCTGTTATCATGATTGATCCATCTACAGGACATAGAACCTCCTCATTGACAGTGAGAGTGCTGTTAAACATTGCTGGAGTAGAAGCTAGCCTGTAGGAAATAAATGAAGTTCGTCAAACAGAGAAAATATTTAAAAAAGCAGCAGCAAATAAGAAACGCAAGAGTACTTTCTGGTCCATGTGTTTTGGCACATTAATTTGGGGGACCAACAAGCATTGTTGAAAGATGAATCTGATGCAGGAAATGACCACACATTTATTTAACCAAAGGTGACTATACCTCTAAACATAAAACAATATCATCATTCTTCAAAACCAAGGTGCCAAAACACACTAGCCAGAAAAGTAAATTTCTCATGGAAGCACACAAACGCACAAGCATGTGCACACGCACACGCATACACATGTAACTATGTTGTCACCCAGGATGTTAGAATGCTCACACATTTTAGAGCAATAATAAAAAGAAGACAAAAGAGATCTACTAATTTGAGTTGAAAAGAGGATCTCATAAGATGATACGTAGCATTTACTCCATAATTACAGTCTGAACTTCTCTCTAATAAGAAGCTATTCCTAAGAGAATGCAAAGAAGAATAAAGAAAAAAATCAAGAAAAAAAGGGAAAAATCAAGAAAAAAATCAAGAAAAAAAGGGAAAAGAAAGAGGCATACTATAAAAGCCAGAGTTCAGGCGTAAGAACAGAATCTGAAAATTGAAGGGATGCAGCTGAATATGGGTTGAGCAGTGATGTTTAGCCGCTTGCATGACATGCAGGATTCAACTTCATATGTCCCTTATATTTCACATGCTTTACAATTGTGCAAAACATGATCAAAAAGACCAAAATGCCCTCACTCTCATTACATTAATGATTGCCAGTTACAAATGCTAAAAGCCTAAACCCCCTTCATCTTCCCTTTGTCTCTTCGCATTTCGCAGAGATTAGATTGATTCTTGCACACTTTATGGCTCACATCTGACACCCCTTTAGTTTATGAAATGATCTTCAATTGGTTCTAGCTTAAAATTTGAAAATACTAACAAAATTTTTAAGCCATTAATTTAATGCGTCATTCCACTAAAATACCAAAAGACAAGCGAGCTTGGTTTTTTTCTTTTGCAGTCAAAAATTTTGGGAGGGGGAAGAAGTATCAAAAAGCAAAAGGCAAAAACAAGTTGAAAAATGATGTATTACTGGAATGACAAATTACAAGTGTGGCAAGAAAACCAGTCCTGATACAAGACAAAGAAATCAGCCTACAAGTACGCAACCACTCTCACCATAGAGATTGATGAAGAATGTTGGAAAGAATCGTATTTGGAAGTTTATATATAATTAAGTTGAATATTACCTCATAATTTCCTATTTTATCTCATAAATTAAAGACATTCAGATTTCTATTTATATTGGGAGGATTTATTCAAAGATATCAAGAGTTTCTATTTGGGAAGGATAAGATCACATATGTCTTGACCTCCCACACCTATTTTAACGAAACGATGGCCTTCTTGTTGTAGTGGGCAAATCTGATTGTAAACTGATCTTTTAATATTAATTCATCATCATTGGGCAAGTAGTATTCTATATATTTTTTAAGATAGAGAGATTATTTTTTCATTCTATTTGAAAAAAAATGACATTTTCTGATCACAAAAGTGGCTTTTAGATTAGGGATGCCCTTCACACAATGTTACATACCGTACTATTACCCAGAAGTTTCTCCAAGGCTCCTCTGACCTGTCCATGACAAGGGAGGAATGTAGATATATGCAGCCTCACACTTGTGATTGCAAGGGGTGCTTTCCTTTAGGCTCTTGATTGGAAAGCCTCATTTTTCATGCTACATAGCGGGAATATTGGAATTTCTTTGAAATATTTCAAAATGGATCTGTCCGTTCTCAGTAAGTTGGGTAATAGTTCAACTAAGGCAATCTCGGCGGCTGATTCATGATTGCACGATGATCAGCTTAGTCAACTATTGCAGGTAATCATTATGCTTTACTGTAGTACCTTACCCAAAGACAATCTTTTACTAACAAATCACGAACCTTCTTCAAACTGAACACACCATGTGACAGCACAATGATAATAGGTGCCCGGTATCTTATACTTGCATTGGGAAAATCAGCACTAGTAATGATAATAGGTGCCCGGTATCTTATACTTGCATTGGGAAAATCAGCACTAGTGAGAATTTTTGTGAACTCCCACCCTTTCAGACTAATATGAGCATATGATGCATTTCCATTGTTTTCCAAGTTTCAGCAAATCACTAAAATACTTTTGGGTGTGGGAATTAGATACATTTGTATGTGCTGAATATTTTAGAAGGCTTAAGAATATCAAGCTACTTGCAAAAAGATGTCAAGAAGCCGCAAATGGAACAGCGGAGAGTTATAGCTGAGGTTTGATCCAAGAAGCATATGGAACTAAAGAGCCCTTTTTGAACCTATTGAAGAGCCCCATCTTTTAAGGAAAAAGCCGAAGCTCAAGGATATCACACCCAAACAAGTTTGAATCACATGAGATGATGAAGTCTTTAAGGATGAAAAGCCTAAGGAAGTCAAACATGGGCTAGAAGCTGGTGTCCTTGAGAAGGTTCTCGAGGACTGTTGAACAAGTCTTTGATGGCATAACCGACACTCCATCCACACATAGTCAAACCACAAAAAGATATTCACCATTGACAATTGAAAACCTAAATGATGGCACCACAATACATCATCACATTGAGTGGATTTGAACTGTAATTACTATTATCCTTATTTCTTCTCTTAAAGATGATGGTCAAGCTTTTACAAAGAGGACAACGATGCTAATTTCCACAAAAAGGGTGGTAATAGGAATTTAATGGCAAGGGAATAACTTTGTAATTTGAGCAGGAGCTTGTATGTTCAAATAATCTTCACTATTTTTTGGGTACTGATGCTATAGTTTTAGAATATTGGCTAATTATCATTACCAAGTAGTATTTCAATTACGACAATGTATCTGATCCTTTTAAGTTAACTATTTGGTTGCAAATATCATTCTGTGCTATGTTCTGAATCAAAACTTTTTGCAAATTAACTGAATCAGTTGTTTTTAGAAAAAAAGGAAGAAAATATAAGAATAACCTTTGGAAGACACTGATGGACAAATAAAAGGCTAAGAACAAAAACCATTATACTATCAATTGATCACATACGATTCAACCCAAGAAATCACGTGTTCCTTGGGCCCAGGGTGGGGGAAGAATTTCAAAAATGTAGCAATGATTTTAATTACTATGTTGTTTTGCCCTCCAACATCAATTCCATTCCCAATTAGATCCAAAGGAACTTCCAAATTTTGTGATTTATTCGGTCTCCTTCCTTAGATACCAGCAAATCAGTCTCAGTCCTTCCAAAGAGTGAGTTTAGTCCTTATCCTTCTTAATACCAAATATCTCACTGAGCACAATGTACAAGGAGCTTGGGGCATATTCAGCTTTGCCATCCAATACCAAACAATTGAAAGACGAGAGACTGAGCAAGCATGAGTGTGTGTGTGTGAGAGTAAGCACGAGAGAGAGAGAGAGAGAGAGAGAGAGAGAGAGAGAAGGAAGCAATATCAGAGTAAAGGAGAAAGATATACTCTCCGTTTCACAATACTTGTCGTTTTTAGGCTATGAGGAAATACAAGGAAACACAAAATTCATGACAAAATTTGTGTTAAAAGACCAAGTTGCCCCCAAGGTTTGATTGGAAATGAAGAAAGTCAATGAAAAAAGGAGACAAAAAAACAATTAATAAAGACAAAATTGGTAAACTAGTCATTAATATATTATTGGAATTGTAAAGTGACAAATATTGTGAAACGAAAAAAGTTAGTTAAAGTGAAATATAGTGAAACAGAGGGAGTATGTTCTCCCTTTTTCTTTTTGCCCATTAAAGCATCCATTAAGACTTATCATGCTCTATATTACCAATTTGGAAGAAATCATTGGTGCTTTTTGTAGCAAACCAAAGCCATCCGGAAAGACTTTCACCTCCATCCCAATAACAGCTAGAAATAGGAAAGAAACTTGTGTAAGAGGTGGTCAAGCAGCCTTATAGCTATTCATTAACACTTAAGATCCACATGATTGGCAATCAGACGACACTAATACAGTGCAATATGACGGCTGCTACTTGATATCACATGTAACCATGCTGGCTAATACAGACCTTAAAAAGTGTTTGTTTCATGAGATTTACAGTTTCTGTTAAGTAGTTTTAAAATTGAAGGCCCTAGATGACCCTCAAGCTTTACAAACAACGATGGACACAAATCCAAAAATTCACTGCTGCAAAACCCCTACTCATGTTCGGTGAAAAACCAGCAGCAATCAACTTGGGGGCTTGAGATCATTGCTTCAGAGGAATTTTTGAACCAACATTTAAAGGGGGCAGCCCATTTCAGTCAGATTCCCACCTCCCAATTCTAGCCAAGCACTCAAACGAACACCAAATTGTTCTAAGAGATAAAGCTCGAGGCTACCTATGAATGCCGAATGTCTTTTGACACAGACCTTAAATAGGCAGATGTCATGAACTAAATGGCATGACATCTGGGAGATAAGTCTTCTACTGATTGAAAAAACAGAAAAAAGAAAGACAAGTTGCTAATCTTAAATAATTGGTTTTGTTTTGCCAATATTCAATGGCTCTCTTCCTAAGCATAAAACTCTTGTATTGAGACAAACATGTAGCAATTATAGCTAGTCATGTCCAACCACCTCTCTGCTTGCAAGGGTTCAACAGCTGGATCCCACAAACCTGCTCATCAAGGATCCACACTAAGTGGGGTTGTTACAAGGTAGTCTTGTCCAACCAGAGAAACCAAAAGACGCTTCAAGCCTCATAGAAACATGGATTGCCGCTTACAGCATAGATTTAACCTGATCTAGGTTTAATGCTCAATCCAGACTAGGGAATATGAGCTGTCCTGCTGATGTATGGTCTACTCTAATCAAAACGACAAACAACAAACCAAAAGATCTTCAAAGTTTGCACCAGAAAAGGAACAAAAATTGAGATTCATTTCACTGCATGAAAAAGAAAAAAAAAGAGAAACATAAACCGAGGACGATACAGCTCACCCATATTGCAAGACCTCAACACCAGCACTCAAAAGTCCTCGAGACACAGCATCCTGAAAATAGAGCATGAATCTTATCAGATAGGAAATGAAAAACATGATGGTTACAAAGAAGTCATCTAAAATTTAAAAAGGAAACACTTTAAGATCAAAAAAGAATGCAGTGCACAGCATGATAAAGCATCAGATGCTATATCATAATCACAGGTACTCTTCGATGGGTTCAACAGTTATCTGGTCTCTCAAGTGAAACCCATTCTAAAGAAATCTTCTCAAAGAAAGATCACTATAGAATCTATGGCTCACGTCCTTCTGTAAGCTAAAGAAACCAACAAGGTAGCAAACGTCTTAACACTATCACGACATAGAGAAACAGTATAGAATCGATATTTAAATTCCAAACAAAAAAAAAAAAAGGAACAACAACAACACAGGGCATTCCCTTATAACAAATTGTAATAGGGAGCAGCCAGCTCGTTCACAGCGCATGACTAGCTCAGGCAATTCACTAGAGATTTCCGAACAAGCACAAAGCTATAATCGACGTTCTAGGTTGAAAAGACCATAAGTTGAACACCTGTAAGTTATTGGGAGGCTTGAACTTATCTGTACTTTTGACCATATGTGCATAATAATCTGCAATTAATTTTGGAGATGGACAATCTACAGTTTCACACAAAATAAGGAAAGTAATACAACTCCCTGAGCTAAAGGAATATTCAAGTAATCTCTATTGAAAGAAATTAAAAAATTAAAAAAGAAATATTTAATATAAAAAAGAGAGATGAACAAACGTTAGTAAAACCTAATGACAGAAATTATACAAAGATCATAGCATGCCTGGAGGCCTTTTGATATGGCAAAGATGGTTCTTAAACGGGAGAATGACCAGTTCTACAACAGTTTATGACTGTTTTGACTGCAACCATATTCTACCGAATCCAGCAGGATAGAAATGCACTGATTTTCAACAAGGTTGCATTAGACCCAGCAAGGACAGTCCAACATATATGGAGGAAGGTTAAATATAGGTGTAGTCTCAGCTTTCAGATTTGAACCAAATATTGAGATTAGTTAAGAATGCCCCCAATCCTCACCCATCACCATGTCAAGACAGGAGGGCTCTCAATCCTCTTACTTAACCAAACGAAACATTTTTGGCATCCATTGGGAAAAGAGTGAGAAAATTGAAAACACCAAAGTATAAAATACCCTTTTACGGATTTCCTTCTCTTTATTCCGTCAGCAAAAATAATATAATTTGATTCGAGCATAGTAAGCGGAAGCTAGAAGAAAGCGGTAAATATTCGAGAAATATAGGCAAGATCAACAAGATAGAAAGGACACCAACATTTGCGTGGAAACCCAAATCGGGAAAAAAAACATGAGTGGCAAATTGAGCAACCGAATCCACTATGATAAAGATGAGAGTATAAGCGATGTCAAAGCAATGTGCTTAAAAGAGATCAACAAAGAGAAACAAATCTCAAATGGCATGAAAGCTCAATGAGATAAATACATAGCCCTGTTTGGTTCTTGGAAAATAGGAGGTTGGAAAAGAAAGTTCAAAGGAAAAAAAAATGAGAAGGTAAAAAGATTATTTGGATTAGAGAAAACATACGAGGAAAAAAATGATTTCCCAAAAATCGAACTCTTTTCTTTCTTCACCTTGTCTTGAGGCGCTTTGCTTTAAGCCTTCCTTGGCTCTACTTCCTCCCGGAACTTTGGATGAACTAATGCGAATGGGTGTAAGCTCGCTGCTCGAAAACACCCAGTGCTGACCACACTGAGAGACACGAACGCGCGGGTAACGCCGGTTGGCGAAGTGGCGTAAAGCATCCAACGCGATGCGAAAAGAGAGGTCGTGATGATATCATCTACGTCCGTACCGCTCCTCAAGCTTTTCTTCTATTTAGAAATAGGGAAGTTGATCAAAGAAAAAAAGCTAAGATTGTGAGTTTCTAATTTCATCATCCTACCCTATGAAAGTTCCCATATTACTCTTAAGTTTGATATTGTCATTTTAGTCTCTATATTGTTTACTTTATATTAGGGTGGTAATTTAACTGGTGGTAATATTTCTCATAATTGTATAAGAATTTTGAACGTAAATTACACCTACATCAATTTTGTAAAGAAAAACGAAAAAAATTACATGTTATATTATCATCACCTATTAATTGCAAATTATATTTCAACATTTTAAACAAGAATAAATAACATAGATCACTAGGAGGCTATGACTGGTACCAAAACACCTCACAACAAAATACCCACAGAGGGAGGAAGGCCAAAAGGTAACTCTTCAATCAAGAAGACAAAGATGAATAGGTTCATTCAATCAGCCAAACAATTAAGGGACCTCTCAACTCACAAAACCGGCACAAATAACCAAAGAGGCACAAGCACACCACAAGACTGTGAACAGCGCTAAACGAACAGACACAGGCCACCATGGGCAGTGGGCTTGGCCATGGGCTCCCCATGGTGAGCTCTTCTGGCCAAACACTTTCTGTGGCCATCTCCACGGACCGTGGTAAAGGTCATGGGCCATGAAAGCTCTGGGCATGATAATGGGAAAGTGTGAGAGATGAGAGAGAGAGAGAGAGAGAGAATCATATGGTTGAGCAAATAAGCTTCAAACATGGGCATTAAAAAGGAAATTTGGGACACAAGCCCAACATATTCAGTTCTTCATAGTGATCAAATATAACAAAACCAATCTCAGGAGAGGAATCTAAGCATGAAAAGGCATCATAATCAGATGGTCCTCAAGATTATAAATATTTCTACCAATCCAAAAGAGCAACTAAATACAAGTAAATAGAAGTTCTCAATTAAAGTAACTTCCTTCAGAAAAAACACATAAATACCTGCAGCTTTGAGGCAGAAATCCGAGAATCGTGGCCAATGGAAACCCTCATTGGTTTGGATGCCTCATTTCTCCTCTTGTCTGACAACCATGAAGCAAATGCAGCCGCTATTGCTTCTGACACTGGTTCAGTAAGTGTGACAGGTTCACCTTCAACTCCAGCAACTGCAACACCACGGATATCACTGCAGCAAGAAGAGCAAACGGAAGCCTTGAGTTTGCTATATGAAAGGAATAGCAATTTTTGCTTTTGCTGTTTAGAATACCATGTTCTTCAGTATCAATGTTGAAATCACTGCTATTTGTTTCATAATGAAATATCTTGACTTTTGAATTAATCACTATAGCATAGTAAGCATACAAGATGGAAACAGTTCATTTTGCGCAAGCTAAAATTTTTGCAGTGTCTCAAATAGTTCAGCTCTGATCAGAAGCATGGAGTAGTTGTTCTTCATGTTGAAACTTTTACATTGAAAGCTTACAACTTTGTCGTTCTTTGAAAATCATTATCTGGTCAATGATTCATTGAAACATCCAGAAGACATTAAACGTGATGCAGATCAGCATATTAAAATAAGTTCTACAAATAGCATGTCCTTCACTAAATAAATTCCATGTGTATACAGAAAATAGAACGACAACAGTGTCAACTGGTGCAAAAGGACGTCCATGTGTCCATGTGTACCTGATTTGGTTTACACACTTAATGCAAAATATGTGCAGTCACTATCTAGCACATATACCCACAGACGGAAATGTCTAGTGTAAAGGGACTGAATGAAACACCAAAAATTCTAAAGAGCCAGCATACCCAGAATTAAACCTTTCTTTACACTTCTTCCAAGCCACTAATACATCCAAGGGGTCTTGAACTGAACACACTCGACTATAGAAACTAAATCTCAGATGTCAAAGATAACAAAATCAGTGATGCTAGCACACTGGGCAAAAAGGTAAATGTTGATATTTCATCGATGCAAAGTCACCGTACACAGACTTCCTAGTTTTCACCAGATCCTCACAAGTCACAAGACATCCCAACTTCATAGGAAGGGTGGTGGTCATTCGTGACATCCAAAGAGTCAAGAAAGTCATGGGCAATCCCCAGTTTCGAGCAATTGTAGCACACTAGCAACTTCACCTGTGAAGCAAGCAATCTTTGCTCATTTGAGCACCATGTAATTTCTTTACTACATACAGGCATATCTCTAACAAACCTGAGGTTAAAAAACAGGCTAATAAAATGTAATCCTAAAGGGAAAGAAAGGAATAACTGCTAGACAAACTTTATGGTGACAATGATAGACCAGAACATGGTTTAATTGTGATCTCCAAGTTTCAAGCTACTGAAACAATGTGGAAAAATGTGTAAACAAAGCACACCATCAGCGGAGTTGCAGTTCATAGTTTCATTCATTTTCTTCATGAATGGAGGACAAAACTTTGTATCACCAGTTACATCAGATGGATTCTCACCTGCCATTCTGAAGCTTAAGAAAGTCACTTTTTTCAAGAGATGACACAACAGTGGTAGATGAAGCAGCTGCAAGTACATAACAAAAATATGAATCCACATGAACAAATTGTTTCATCCCAATGCTATTTGGTGTAAAATTCTCTTTCGAACAAGAAGTTTTGAGGGTACAAAGTAATTAAAAGAGAAAGTGTGAAACTAATATAAGAGCATCATGAGCTAATGCCAAAGCAAATAGTAGATTGCTCAAACATAGGGGTTCACTAGATATCACTGTGGATAATTAAAGTCTAGAACAGACCATTGCAGTAAACAGTTGCTCGGTTAACAAAACCACTCTGAGATATAGGCAAAGTGCGCAACCGCATGGCCAAGATACCATTCCATGCCGACCTCCTTCCATTAAATGGAAGGAAGCTGCGCAATTTTGAGGCAAAAAAGTCTCTGCTCTGTTGGGTTTGGAATTGCCTATTTTGTTGGTAGTGGTGTGCAACAGAAACATTTTGTAAAATCTTCCCTGACATCGCTGCATGGAAATTTGCAATACTAATTAGATATAGGATGATAAGACTTTGATAATGTGAGTGCTGACGCAGATTATTCAACTAATTTGGGATTCCAGAACTTTAAAAATACTGCTGCCAAAATTGAAGCAATTTTTAAGTTATGCCCAAAGGTGGAATGGCCAACTCTAATCAATTTTTATATTGGTCTAAAGAAGGAGCTAAAGACTAGCAATCTCGGAGGACGAATTTAAGCTTTATTTATTGAGGAAGAAGGAAGATGCAGCACAACAAATGGGATTTATATGCAAGAATCTTCCTTCAAAACTGCCACAATGTTCATTATCCATCTATCCGTTGTCATGTTCAGTTGGAGTGCCATAAACGGCATTGATCTATCATGGTGACACAGGCATTACCACCAAACAAACTTACACCTAGCTCTATCCAGCAATGCAAACAGGTCAGCAGTGAACTATGCTCTCAGCAAAATGTTTGGCAAAATCTACACCATGTGTGGAACTTGATCATCATCCACAGCTCATACGGCTAAGATATCAAGATTCAGATACACTATTGTATCCACCCTCCACATGATCGGAATCAAGGGGATCATGGCCTCAACATTGACCAGGAGGCTCCCCTGAGTGTGCCAAGCCCTAAAGAAGTCAAGGAAGTTGTAGCCACAGTGCAAGCAAGCCAGCACAGTTCGGAGGAGCCATGCTCATCCAGGTTCTGGCCTGGACTGATCACTTTGATCAACTAAGCCTCAGTTCAAGGAGGGCCTTAAACATCTGCTCCTTCCCTAAAGATTAAGATGTCTTCTGTCAATAAATCAAGTATCCAACCCCAGAAAGTCAGAAGAAAAGATTTGGTGCAAGTGTTATCAAAACAGCGCAATTCAGAGCCTAATTCAGTAGGGTTGTGTTTTGGTGCAGGTTTGCCTGACTTTGCCTTCAGCATTTTTGTGATTTTAGGCTATGAAAATAGGCCTAAATATTTATTAAATTGAAGGCATAAAGTTGGTGCCAAGTTGAAGCATGGTATGGTGTGCTGTTAACCAGCGTCAGAAGCCACAAAACAGGCTACTATCCGGCATGTCTTGTCCAACTTAGCTTTTGGAGAGTTCAAGGAAGGGAACCAACTTGCATTTCAGCCTCAAAATGAAGGGCAAGATGATCCATCACGAGAACACCTCACTTACTTGCTTAAGTCACTAATTGGGGTGTCAATTGGCCATTAGAAGATGAATAATTTTTCTGTCTTTTATTTATGTATTAGTTTCTGATTTGAGGCATATTTAGCTGAGTTTATTATTGCCTTTTATGTAATATTGATGTATTAGGGAGGCTGCTGTGGAAAATAAAAGCCCTCCTTCACTCTAAGTAGCTCAACTTTGAATAAATAACTCAATTTTCTCCCATGAACTATTTGTGTCAATGGATTAGTTCGATCCAAAACTTGAGATAATGGGTGTAACCCAAAAAAGATTCATAAGTCGTAAGAAAACTTAAAAGTTTGTGGACTCAAACTTTCTCCCTGAACTCCTAGTTGTTGTATCTTGCTTTGGCAGCTCAAGTGGTGATCTGTTAGGTGTTTTTGGCTCAAATTAGTGGTGTTCCTATATCCAATTTGATCCCAAAAGATTGCCCTTGTGTTCCTTGGTGTGATGCTTATGTATCACCAGAGATCGCTTAACTATCCAACTCAAATTAGCTAACTTCTTGGCTCATTTGAGTTCTGTTGTTGGTTTTATGCTTGCTGTCCTACTTTGATTACCCCTTGCTTGTTGTCTTTACTTGCTCACTGTGAGCCTAGATACATCACCACATGATGACTATCTTTGTTAATTTTCCTTAATATAATACGGTCCTTTTTATAAAAGGTCTAAAACCACATGTGCTTTAGCTCCTCTTCTACAACCACCAATAAATACACTCCCACCAATAAAGGACACTCTGAGGCCCTATTCCTTTTAATTGTAAGCAATAGCCTTTACGCAACTATAAAGAGCTTTAAGACAATTGTAAGATTAGGTATAAAAAGTTGTAAGAAGTTGCAAGCTTAAAGCAAAAAGTACGGGCTGAGACCAAATCTGCTGTAAAGATACCATTGAATTTTTGCGTACATGACTGGTAAAGACTTGATCCAAATTTAACAATTACAAAGGAAAACGCTCGAGCTTCCCTTGATTAAAAAGTTCATTTATGTGGTTTAAAAAATGGAGGTAACTTTCAATTTATTCAGATGAATTGCTATTTACTAGAGATAGTGAATAAACTACGTCTTATCCAGATGATATGTGCCAAATTTTGAAATAGTATTCACTCATACTTTCTTACCCAAATTTGAAAATGAAATGGACATAGTTCTCAATTTCCTCTTAAAAACAAAACAAAACAAAGGGAAACAACCTAAGTGAGACAATTCAATATAGGAAGAAGGATATTATGCAGGAAATGAAGGAGAAACTAACAATCCAGAGAGAAAAGGTGTTTCAAGGATCCCCGGGTTCGATTGTTCTGATCATATAAACCCAAATGTCAAGAATAATTTTATGATCATTTCATTTCAGCGATAGGAAAGGATAAAAATACAAAGATTTTTCGACAGCTATTTCAACAATGTTGGTGGGAAGAGTTCACATATCAATTAAAGAAAAATAACCCCTCCCGAGGGAAAAGAAAAGAGAAAAAACAAGGAGTTTCCATCATACATCGCTGTCAAATCTAGTTCTCCACTATCCATAGTTGCCAGAGTAAGGTCCTGATTAGTATCCAATATCTTATCATTACAGATTTCGACGGTATCCCATTAATCATTTAATCAATATTTGTAACAAAATGAATACAGATGAATGAACATTGGTTTATGATTAATCATTGAGGTACGAATCGAACTAATATTTGTTTTCCAAATTTTGATAGTTCAATCTCCATAGGAAAAGTAAACCACATTTCTCAACAGCAGAATTACACAGAAAAGTCTAGGAAGTCCACCAACCCCATCAGCAGAGCATAAAATATAAATAGTAACAGTGAAAATTTTAATTAAAACATTTAAATGAAAAAAAGTGAATGCAACAGCTAACTGAGATGAACTGATTGAATCAAAAACTTGGAAGCACATTGAAGCTAACCAAAGGAAACTGGAAATGCCAAATTGAAGAAGAAACTTTTCACCTGCCATAGAAAACGGAGTTTTCGAGAGATATCACTGGTTTCTCTCTCCTCTGATCCGCAATCTGCGAAATATATTCGTATTGATGGAGGACTAAGCCGAATCGAAGCAATTGAAATCGCCTTAGCCGAATCGAAGCAGTGGCAATGGCGATGGCAATGTCACAGCCCTGCGTCAGCGGTTGTGTTGGTGAATGATGAGAGTAGAGAGACTGTTTAGCAAAGTTTGGTAGAAAGTTCTGGCTCTCTATACCAGCTGGGCTGGGTTCTCAATCGGCCCAACATTATTCTTCGCTCCTTTTAGAGCCATCAGCAATAGAACAACATCCCTATACTTTCATTTTACTTCCACTGGTTCCACTCTATTAAATATATCAAAAAAATTAAAATATTATTGGTATAAAAAATAGGACCAAATGTTACACACACCTTTTGACATTCCAGATTTGACTAGATAGTTATAAGCGGCCCATTTGAGATACTTGAGGTATTCCACGTTTAGTCTCAAATTTATATCTGCGTTCCCCACTTTTAATTTAACATAATAGCAAACTACTCACTTACCTTCTCACATTTTGGGTGTAACTAATGTTGGATCTTATTTTGGATGCTCTTACCTCCTTAAATTCTTGTCTCCTCCTGCCCAAATCAAAATACAAAAAGAATGATCTGACCATGTCTTCCCACACGCTTCACTAACACGAAATAAAATAAGTAGAACATATATGTTAGTGGGCGTGTATATAGACAAGTCATGTTCCTTAGCATGTACAATATAATTTACGCTTATAATAGTGTTATTTTCCATCAATAAAGACATGATCTTAAATTATTTTCCGTAAAACAAATCAAATTAATTACTATTACTGACTTTAAAAAGCATAAACGAACATAAATGAACATAAATGAGTTGTTAGAACATAACATAAAAAAAAAACATAAACGAACATAAAATAACATAAACAAACATAAAATATAAATAAATTATGTTTGTCATATAAAGTCGAACAGGACCTATGACATAGTAACCACGATTGAGAACAAGAGCATGCTAATGATCAGAAGACCAAGGAGTCTCCTCAAGGGGCTTTTGAGCAGGCACGCATTGATGCATATCGATGGAGAGGGTCACGCTAATTCGATCATATCAAAGGTTATATATTACACACTAGGCAAGGTAATTACTTATTCGACTGGAGCCAAGTAAC
The DNA here is from genome assembly GCA_021018815.1 of Talinum fruticosum. Classification (NCBI taxonomy): domain Eukaryota; kingdom Viridiplantae; phylum Streptophyta; class Magnoliopsida; order Caryophyllales; family Talinaceae; genus Talinum; species Talinum fruticosum. Next base: position 452,114 of record JAITYX010000124.1, on the reverse strand, counting down.
ACAGTTAAAAACATCATTCATTGTGTTTCACAACAGGTAATTTACCAAATAGGTTAATTGAGCTTGTATTTTTTTAAATTGTGCTTGGATTGATAAATGTAGAGATAGAAAGAAGGCATATCAAAGACATACAAAAGTATAACCCGACACGATCACACGACTCAGAATCATATGTGAAGTTCCTAACGTAAACACGAACCCAACACGATTGAACAAAATCTGACCCGAAGTTGACATAAGTCGACCATTTTTTTCTAATCATTAGTAAGCTTCAAGGAAACTCGAAAAAGACATAAAAATGGCTAAATTGATGACAACAATTAGTCAATCTAGTACCTCCTATCCCCGCCAAAAAACCACCAAGGCTAACAATACATCACATACTCCAAAACTTCGTTGAAAAAGTATAAAATTTAAGAGATAATGTTAAGGACACTTACATCTACTCAAGACAGAAATAATCAAATACTTTGTAATTGACCCTCTAATTAAAATCAACCACTTTATACATCTAATCTTCCACCTTATACTTAGTAAAAACACCCCCGATCGATTAAGTTTTCATTTAACTTTGTAGCCGCTTCCTTAAATTACGTGTAATCCTTTTCATGTGTATAGTTTCATCCTCAACAGGACAAAGTCCCAACATCCTTCCCACATCCAAGCCTTTTCGAGTAATCTCTATATGGGCAGGAGATTCTTGGTTTCTTGCTCCATCTTCTTATGCACTTCCTTTGTAGCACAAGCACATTACGAAATTAAATCAATAGATTGATTTTCAATGTGCTCCACAACTGTTTTTAACTGATATTGCTTCTGGTTGTTGCCATTTGAGGACTTGATTCCCTTTCTTCTTTGTTGTTTTCTCCTTGCTATGTATCTAACTTGTCGTGCATTGTCATATTAATTATAAGGAGTACATCAAACGCTCTATAAAATTTTCATTATCTAATGAATGTTCCCCTTTTGGATATTACCAGCCTTATTGAACGCCTAGTACATGAATTGACCATTTAGTGCGAAAACATGTTTTTAATTGTTGAATAAATTTAAGTTATCTTCAATAGTAATAAGAAATTAATCTAATTATTAAATGAATGGACCTGAACCAATTCATTTCTCAATTCTAAATATACCCCTTTTTTCTAATTCAAACAAAAAAATAGGGTTAGCCTAACGAGATAATGGGCCGTGGAACATATCCGATCTCCGACGACTATATTTTGGTCGTGGCCTCTATAGCTTGACTTTAGGTTGTCTAGCTACTTGTCTCTTTTTGTTTTATTTTCTTTTGGTTTTTTTTGGGGGGTTGGATACACGACCATGTGATCAAATCTACTCGTAAATATTCATTGACCTTGAACATCAATATAAGTATATAACACTGGACTACCAGAATAGTGTATTTTTCACATGTATGCTCATTGTATTCGATGACATGCAAGGATACTTTTCATTTATGCTGTTTTATATGCTTGAATTTGCTTAAAAATTATTTTGTTTAGGAAGCTTGATATTTTTAATATAATCTTTTAATAATATCTCCACTCTCAATTTTTTCCAATCAATCGTACCGTGTCGGATATGTTACTCCAATAATAAAGTATGGGATATGTGTCAGAGATGTATTTAAACATTAAAATAAAGAAATAAAAAACATAAACATATAACCTTCATCCTTCAATCATATTTTTCTAGTGGTTCTGTTATATACTAGTTGTACTTGATGATATTGATTAAAGTTTAGATTTCAGAAAAAATTTCAAAACTTGCAAACTTATAAATGTAAAAAAGACAAATAATTTTTGCTAGTGTATCTGATGTTTCAAGTTTGGATGATGTCCCCTCGGTATCCTAAATCTAGAACTTTGATACGCCGGACACCTAAAATCCGATCAAGTCCGTATAAGATACGCAATTTAAAATAGATTAGAGCTTTGATTCTTATAGAACAATTCTAAAATTTTAAAGAGTACTAATTAAACTTATAACTAAATCTTAATATTCGTTTATACATACTCGAAACTACTGTAATAAATTTTAGAATTTGTCGAGGAATTTTGAAACTTGCTGAGGCACTCTAAAATTTATAAAGTTCTACAATTGAGTTGTTAAATTTTTAGTAAAATCTCAAATTCAAATAAACAAATATAAGAATCAATAAATTAAAGAATAAGAAAATCTCAAAAGAGTTAAGAGTCAAAGCTTAAATTACTTGATTGCTCCATCACATTCACATGATGCAGCAAGTTGGGTAATAGCAAAAACATCGAGCCAAGAGGAGGGGCAAAGGATCAGAGAAGGGGACCATTATAAATCTCCTCAGTTGTTAGGTTTGAATTGTAGAAGTATTTTTTATTATTATATTATATTATATTTTTTTGGTAATAATAATAATAATAATAATAATAATAATAATAATATTATTATTATTATTATTATTATTATTATTATTATTTTGAGTAGGAACATGGGCATTCTAAAGCTCAACCATGGAACCAGCACGTGGGCTGCTCCCAATACCTTGTTTGGCACTACTCTATTCCCATTTTATGTCTAATATTGTCCACCAAATGAGTCTGGTCAAAGTCAAATGCTGCCTTCTTATGCGATTTTATGGAACCCTAAACCAACCACAAATTTCATCTAATCTAATAAAATTGGTCCCATTGCCTTATTTCTAGGCTTTCTTCTAATAATAATGAAGGTTGGTGTCCTAATCTAGATCAGTATTTGGCTTTTGTCGACCTTATCACATCTGCTAAGGTTTGGTTTTTGCTACAGCTGAATTATTTAGAGAATTTGAAATTTTTTTGAATTTTTTCGAAGACTTTTAGATAATATTTAAGTACGTAAAGAAGTTCTTAAATTTGAGAAATAACTAAGAATGTCTGCTCTTCATGGTATTGAAAAAAAAAACATCACGTTTGTAATTGATATGGACTTTTACATTGATTAAAATGCAACAGATGCAGAATGACATTTAGTTCCTGTGCTCAGATCACAGAAAAGACCATTATCATGTCTTCTTTAGATGCTGCTGCTATACTCAGGCCGGTCTACAAAATCTCTTGGCTTACGTGAAATTCAATTTCAGTACCACAAGACGTTACAAGTTTCATTATACCAAGGAAATGAAAATTTTGCACAAGAGGTTACAGAGAAATGTATAATCATTCTACTATCTTGATTAGATTTTTGGTAAAGAACTGTAAACAGAGACAGTGGAAAAGTTATGTTGATGAAGTTTTTGGCTCAAAGGCTAGGACGTGAAAATCCTCCCTTTCAGGATTTGTAATGAGGAAATTTCCTTTCAGTGATAATGAAAGCATTTTTCTTACCAAAAAGAAAAAAGTTCTCAAATTTTATATGTGAGCTTAAGTTTTTCAGAGAAAGTATATAACTTTTATTGAAATTCTTCTTTGTGAAATTGTGAAATCTATGTTACAATTTTCATTATACCAAGGAAATGAGTAGTCCGGTTCTATTACTAGTCGAGTTAAGTTCGATTCGAGTTAAGTTTCTAGTCAACAACAATTCAGTTCGGGTCGAGTGATTTTCGGTTTAAATCGACTTCAAATCAATTAATGTTCAATCTAATAAATTTATCTCACAAAAAAAAATTATTGTATTTTTCTCGATATAGGTAGTCATTTCAAATCGTTTAAGCCACACTTGGGATATTGATCTTACCCGTACTTGAGACCACAATGTCCTTATTGTGCCTCTCGTGATCGATTGACTTACACCCTCTCAAGACTTGTGTCTCATCCAAAATCTTTGACATGCTTGCTGTGGATGAGTCTTGGGATGAATGATTGCTTAGGAAGTTCTCTCGACTAACATGTGAGTAAGGACAAAACAAAATAGAAAAGCTCGTAGATTTATGGGGTTAGTCGTTAATCCTTAAAGTCATTTCCTGGAAACTATCCATGATCCTAGGAAGAGTCGAGGTGTTACAAATGGTGAGCCAACCCCCAAACTGCAAGTTGCGCCAATGGATGGGATATGCTTGGTTAATCACCTAGAGGGGTAAATATTCTAGATGGGACCACTTGTCAAAAAGAAACGTAAGTCATTCAGTGTTGGAGACACAATGAGAACGTTGTGTTTTTCGAGGTAGTGTGAACATAATGCCACAGTTTAGTGCTGGCAAAAATGTGTTCGACTTGAAAAAATCGGGTCTAATCATAAGCTTTTTGTTCGAATTTTTCAATTCGGACAATCGGTCATGTTTGAATTGAAATTCGGTCGGGTTCGAGTTTGACAATTTGGGTACGGGTTGTCCGAATTTTGTGAATTATTCGGGTACGGACTCGAACAATCGGGTTCGGACATTGGGTCATTCGGGGTTTGGTATAATTTACTCTAAAATTTATAAAGTTTTCTATCAAATTTTTGGACATTCTGGTTCGAACATAAAAATTCGGGTTTGGGTTCGATCACATACATAATTTCGGTTCAATTTTCAAAAGTTTATACCAAAAATTCGGACATTCGGTTCGAGTGCGGTTAGGGCGTCGAATCTGCAATTCGGACGGAATACAAGTATGGTGTTTTTGTTCGAATTATCCAAACCCAAATTAATTCGAACTCAAATTTTTGCCAGTGCTACCCTAGTTAAAGGAAGAAGAGGTATCAAGTTCAAGATAGCCAAACCCGATGCAAAACTCTAGTCTTAGATATGAGCCTAAATACTTGAATTATTAGCCTTTTCCCTCATGTATATTGTGTTGAGATTTTATATCATTATTTGATTATTTGATTATGTCTCATTGTATTTATGTGAGTTTTATGGACAAGAATTGTACTGTTTGGGGCTATTGGATTTGGCCTTTGACGAGGGAGTATGATGGTCTCTCTCTCTACATCTCTTCATCTCCATTTGTCGATCAATCTATCTTTTTATTCTCTACTCATTTCAACTGCCTTCCCTATCTTCTTCCCTCGGTCGTAACAAATTTGGTTACAATCAAACTCTTTCTCTCATAATAAGATTACCTTTCCTAGCAAACTCAATTCTCCATTGTGCTAGTCTCGCATAGGTTGCTTGGCTTGGTCGACGGCTCTTGTCCACTGCTATCTTCAACCATCACTTTGTCACATGGAGAGACATATTTCAATCCTTACTTTCAAAACGCACTTTGCATGATTAACTCGCCGACATCTCATCATGTGTGGGGAACCTTTGTGCTCCGGTTTATGCATTCAAGCCATTGCCCGTGCCCTCGAACTTCGGAGAATCCCATAGTTAAGCATGCTTACTGTTGATGGATAACCTCTTAAGAAGTTTCTAAGATAGCGTGTGAGTGATGACGAAACGTGCTTGAAAATACTTGTGATGATTCGTGAATTTTTAAAATAATTTCTAATTGATATCCGCGCCCAGAAGGACCTGGAGTATTATTTGATTGCATTTAATTTATAATTAGCAAGTACTTTACTGAATTATTAACATATCCCACAGAAATGCATTTGCAAGTTGCAATTTCATATTAACAAATGCATCTAAAGGGCATGTGTCCTACTCAGCCGCCCACTGTGAAGTGTTTTCTGGACATGCAATATCTATTATTTTTGAATTTAATGCAACAACCCAAAGATGAAAATATAAAAAACTAAAACAAAATCCACTGCATATCTAAATTTTCAGGCAAAAAGATTGCGGTATCATCCGCCGCTCACATATTTTATGCCTTCTAAGTTCTATTTTATTTTTCTTCTTTTGGGAACAAATTTTATTTATTTATTATGATCTTTAATCTATTGTCAATTATCAAGGATACCGCTTTCCTAATGTAAGATTTTTAAAATATAAATTTCTAACCTCAACAAATACATAATTCCTTTTCATTTATCATATATATTGTCAAATTAACATAGTTTGGCTACAACGCTAAAACTATAACAAAAATAATTTATAGCAGAATAGTTTTTTTTTCAAATAAAAATGCAAATTTCTATCTCCAATTTTTTTGTTTAGAAACTTGAACTCAATTATTTATATTACTCTTATCTCATTTATATCCATTTTCAAGTTCCGAGAATCCTATCTAAGCAGAGTGTAGAGGTGTTTGATGTAACTACCTTATCTCTATTTTATATAATTGAATAGAGACTAATTTGTTAGATCATATATTTAAAATGGCTAACTATACTAATTGCTTTAAAGTTCTCTTATACATGTTAATATGAGTTTGGTTGTTTATTTTTTCACTGTTAATATGAGTTAGACCGTTTATTTTCTCCCCTTGTAGTGTGAGTTTGTCCATCGCTATTGTGCGATATATCATAAATTTGGAAGTTTGGAGTGATACGTTTTGAAAATTTCATATTATATCTACTTGTTTGATTAAAGGATGAGTCAACAATAGTATTTTATGTGCTCTACAAAATTATATTATAACTCTCTATCGTTCGGGAAAGACACATTGACATTGACGAATATGATTGATGGCAAGAATAATAAATGTTCTAAGTTTCAAACAATCGACAATATATTTACCATTAGCTTTTTAAATGTATGGATTTTATTTTTGATATTTTAAATTGATTATTATTAGGAGATATTAATTGTAAATGGAAAATGATTTTTCATTAGTAATTTTCTCCCTTTTTCTTATAAAAAGTGCTTTATATGACAAAAAAATATATATATAGGAGAATGTTCTGACATATACCCTTGACTCTCATTGGTCGATTTTGAAGATGTGTGGACAAAAATTAGAGTTAGTGATCGCCTGATCGGACAATTTAAATGAGATGGTGGGGAAAAATAATATTTGCACGCTTCAACATATAATATCCCACACTTCTCTCATAATGGAGGATGTATTGATGCTATCATCGTTATCAACATTTGTTTCTTATGCATAATTGTGAGGTGGAAAAATACAACTTTTTTATAAGAAAATCCCTTAGGATTCTAGACTCAATGATACAATTCATCTTTCATGTAGGCCAATACATGTGCTACCTTGCCACTTTTTTTCTTTTTTAAGTGAAAGCGATATCGAGCTTTATTTTTAAATATAGATAATTAAAATTGAGTAATTTTATTTTTTATAAATCAATAATGACTTAGATTCTAATTAAACGGAGGATTAAAAGAAAAACTAGATACATAAATATTGTCTGATTAGTGATACTCCCCGAATATAATTGCAACATGCTAAATATACCCTCTAATTAGTTATATTTGTTAAATCACTATCGCACCATCCTTTTGACACCCCTTTTTAATCTACACTCTAAAAAATATGTTTGAAAATGGTACAAGGTGTTGAATTTCGATAACCATACATTTTGTTTTGATCCAGCTCACAAATTAGAGGAATGAAAAACCATTAAATAATGCAAGGTTACTTTTCAAAAAAAAAAAAAAAAAAGAAGAAGAAGAAGAAAAACCACAATATAAGGTTATAAGTTCTTGTAAATTATAGAATTCTTGGGGTGTGTGTTGGATTTTAAGCATAAAAGAACCAAATATAAAAATGCAATAACAAAAAAATTGAGAGAAAATTATATTTTTATTGTTTCATAAATAATATACGGAAAAAAACTCTCTCTCTATATATAAGTATAATTTTTTTCTGTACTTATTGACAATTTGTATTCTCACCCTCTTCTTGTATGTCTTTCCTTAGCAACCTTTAATCATGTTGCTATCCACACATGCAGTTAAGAATACCTAAGAAGTGCCCACCTCCTATGTATTGTAGGAGACTAGGGTTGCTCTATAAGCATCTTTTTTTGCTTTTTTAACATATGTTTTTGGTATTTTCCCCAAAGCATATTTTCGTATCGGAATTACACAGTACATCCAAGAAGCTTTCACCCACTCGCATTACCTTGAAAACTACAACCCACTTTCATAGCCAAGCTTCTATCGATTTTATCACGAACCCTATAATATGTGACTGTGCCAACATGCCTGATTTATGTACGCTACTATTTATACCTCGCTTTTGCGAGTCTTGTAACCCCATTAAGCTTATCTGAATAAGGGTCCAATGGAGTACTCAATTTACCATTGTCAAAAAAGAAAGTAAAGTATAAATCTTACTTTAGTGATAAAATTATCAACAATTTAATGTGATTTTGAGCCTCTCAATAAATAAAGCAGGACATATGCATACACCTGCCTATCATAACTAATCTTAAAATGAATTATATCCAAAAAAAAAAAAATTCTTCGAATGAAACTAAAGTTCATGCATATTCTAAAGTGCATAGAATATTCGCACATAGTATGCATATAATATATAATAATAGGATAACTTGCGTTCAAGTTGTTTCCCTAAACTAGTCCTTTGAAAGATTGAAACAATTAGAAACAAAGTTACAATTATATATAGTTGGCACTGTCATGGAATTTGTCACTACCTGCATAATAACATGCATATTTAGTCCAGTTACCATCAACCAAAACCTATGGATAATAATGTAAATATGCGAAATAACTCTAGCGTATAACAGTCTTACGATCGAGAATCGAGCTTTCTCAACAAGAAGATAGAGAATCGAGACACAAAAGGGGTATTGGAACACTTGTGAGTAGTTATGCGGATAGTGGTTAATTGTTAGAATAGTTATATATTTAAGTTGTGTTATGGATTTTGATTATGATCGATAAATTGAGAGATGCGTGTAAAATGCTTTATTTTTATATCATTAAACTTGTTATACGTGATAGTTCATACTTATTGCATGCATATTGCTTAGAATATCTTAGTCTTATATCCTAAATTGAGCATGAATAGAAATCAGTGTATCTAGACATTGATAGGGATTTCAGTGTACCCTGAAAATATTGTCAGTGTGCATAGATATGTAAGATTTTGATTCCATATTTAGTTTGCACATATTTCAGAATATTCTTTAACTGATTTTATGCTTATATGTGGCCATAATCATCCTTATTTTATTGGAATATCAAAAAGATATTATTTTAATTATTTGGCACTGCAATATGCTTAGCATTTGCTTTGATTATTTTAGATAAATATTTCTGGATATTTGACTTAGAGAATATTCTAATATTATCTTGTGAATATATTGAGCTAATTATATTAATAAAATGGAATCAGACACAAAATTAAGTAGTAGAACGAAAGAAGCAGTTGTTGCAATTTACATGGAACATTTTAAAAGAGTGCTAAGACCAGAAAGAAGGGTATCAGGGATTGAAAGAAAGGCACTAAAATTGGAAAGAATGCTATAAGAGTATAATATGGAAAGTGTAATATGCAGACACTAAAATAATTAAGTAAAGAGTTATTGCAACGTGTACAAGGTAGAGTAAAAGAAGTAGACATTAATCCCAATATAATGACCCTATTAAGTGGTCACTAGCTTAGAATTAAACATGTATTTATTTAACTCCATGGAACATTTACAAGGAAAAGGCACAACTCTAAGGAACATCTAAACCATCTAATTAACAAAAATTGTCAGATCGTTATAATAGAATCCTATGAAATTTTATTGTCGATTTATTCTTAAATCAAATCAAGCAGGCTTCATATGCTAAAATTCAACCGTCTTCTAGATTCATTAAAAACTTGCACTAGAGTGAGAGAAAAACTCAAATTACAGGGTAAGAACCTAATAAAACCCCACAGTAAAAGAAGGAAATCTAACTCTTATGATCAAAAGAGAGAGAATCTATCGAAAACAGATATAAACTAATGGTAAATCTAACTATAATAGAAATAGAAAATTGAAAGAAAAGAAAACTATGGCTGATGATAACCTTTTATTAGAAAAGATGAAGATAATTATGATTTTTTTTAACGAAGGTGATTATACTTATAGTATTTGTTTTAGTTTTGTAGGATTCCATTAAATTTACATAAATATATATTTTTAAGAGATTAGATGACCCACAAGTATGATTTGACAAATGATTTTGCATATGATGATGATATGCAAAATTCCCTTTTGTAATTGAAAAGGAATTCTTTTTCCCAAGTCGATAATTGATTTCCCCCAAAAGCCAGCATAGAAACAATGGACTAATTATGAAGGCAATAGAAAGAAAGAGATCTGCCAAAACAGCTGTTGGCAGCATTTTAAAATTGGAATTGACCTAATTTTGTACCCATTGTACCTTCCAACAATTAAGATAATAAATCATCACCTTCCAATCTGGTTGCTGATTTTAAGACAATATATATATATATATATAGGGGTGAGCACGATCGACGGGTGATTCGGAACCGGACCGGAACCGGTCAAATAAGTAAGGTTCCAGAGCCGGAACCGGTCAAACGGGTAGGGTAAGGTTCCTAAAATTTAGGAACTCGTCAAATGGGTAAGGGTAAGGTTCCTAAATGAAACCCCGGACCGGAACCTGGAACCTGGAACTCGTTTAGACGAGTTCTAGAACCGTGAGCATCCGAATCCGTTACTAAAATTTTCAGAATTTTTCAGTTTTGAGGCCCATAAAATTTTTACTTTTGAATTTCTAATGTGTGGCCCAACTTATTAGAAACCCTAATCTCCTTCCTCCTCGTCATTACGCGTTGCTCCATTTCGCGTTCCTTTATTTCGCCTCTCTCGCGTTGCTCGCCCTCTCTCCCCTCGCGTTGCTCTGCTCCGCTCTCTCTCTCTGCTGGTGCTCGTTGACTCGCATTGCTCTGCTCTCTCTTTCTCTCGTTGTTCGTTGACACGCGTTGTCCGCTTCTCTCGACGAATCGAACTTCATTTCGAGTTGCTCTGCTCGGCTCCTTTATTTCGTGTTGCTCTGTTTTGCTCCTTCATTTCGTGTTGCTCTGCCCTTTCTCTGCTGCTGCTCGTTGACCTCCTCCCAGTCCTCGTCGGCGTTGGTGTCGCCTCCTTCCTTCCTCCTACTCCCGAGTCCCAACTCTCCCTCGCGGCTTCGTCTTCATCGGTGTTCTCATTACAAAATAGGTAATTTCTTAATATCTTGTTGTAAATAGGGTACCCGGAACCGGAACCGGAACTCGAGGATAAGGGTAAGGTTCCTAAAATTCGAAACCGGAACCCGAGGGTAAGGGTAAGGTTCCTAAAATTCGAGAACCGGTCAAACAGGGTAAGGGTAAGGTTCCTAGTTTTGGTACAGAGTACCGGAACCGCTCACCCCTATATATATATATGTATTTATAGCCCTATCTTTAATTACTACATTTATTTTTTAATTATTTAAAGGCTTGATTTTGGTAACTCCTTAAGCAAAAAGTACAACTTTCTGGGTGAAAAACGAGGTTTGCCACTTGCACTAGTCCAATTGTTGTAATGATGATCAGGATCAAGATGAAGATCGTGATTGATTGATTGATTCTTCCATGCATGGCCAATTCAAAATTACTTGTTTAATTAAGTCAAAATTAATAAACAATGATGAGACCATGTGGAGGTCAAGCTACGAAGCTTGATGTCAAGTAAAAAGACACCACTGCACAATAGTTTTGCATGTTCTTTTCAATTTCTGTTCATAATCTATCCATCCGTCTTACATTACGAATAATTCTAAAAAATAGCTTCAAAAATCAATGACCATCCCCAAAAATCAACACAAATCTTTCTAATGTGTTCTATCCATAATCAAATGAAAAATTCTTAAAAGTAGACTTCCTTTAAAAAAAAAAAGATGCACCAGATATAAATAGTCATTTTCAATCTTTCTAACCATATGTATTGGGGCATATAATCAGATATATGTTTCTCCTTCCTCTCTTCCATTCTCTCCTCTCTATTTGCCAACAAATGCATGAGAGGGATGAGGACATGAAAATGTATTTTTTGAAAAATAAATTTTAAGAGTTTTTGGATATTATCCATCTTTTAGGACATTAGACAGGAATAGTCACATTGTTTATAAGTTATCATGAAAGGAGTAACAATTACTATCCCTCATTTCATTTTTTTTGATAAAAATCCCTTTCTAGCTAATACATTATTTTAAGTTAGTTAAGGATATTGCTATCACTCGATCAAACAAAAACAAATTGCTTATACTGTATGGAAAATAATTGAATTACACTGCTAAATCCTAAAGCAATTTTTTTTTTTTTAAATCTAAGGGAGATGACGAAAATGAAAAAGAATTGGAATATAGGGAGGTTTGAAAGTCTCTTTAGCCTCCATTCCATGTCTTGGATTTCATATCCATTCAGTTAAATTATCTGTTCTTATACTAGTTAGCTTTTGTATAAGATATATTAGCTTTTTTATTAGCGGTTAGCTATCAAATACTTGTGCTTAATAATTAACTGTTCAAGTTACAATGTTTAGTAAATTTTGCTGTTTAGGTAGTAGATTGATACAAAATGACATAAAAGGACATGAAGAGAAAAAGGTTTTTTTGTATAAAACGGATAATTTTGCAATAATATCAAAATTAATAGGTTGACTACATAAAACTTCAAACAACACCTGCTGCCTTTATCGAACACTTAAAATTATAAGCACTAGTAGGTTGACTTAGTCAAACCACTAACCTCGACCTAAACTACTTGTACCGAACATACCCATTAATGATTTCTTCCAATATATGTTTCCAAAAAAGATAACAATTGAATAATGTTTTAAAAGTTCATTTCAATTGGATTGCACTCAAAAAATATATTATTTTATAGTCCGTCAACAATTTGCATTCAATATTGTCCTTATTAATCAATATTTCAATAAAAAAACCTTGAAGTTGGCAAAAAAAAAAAACCTAGATTGAATCATAAATTTGCAACTTCTTGATCCTCACTGCATTTCAAAATATTAAGGAAGCATAAAATTCATAACAAATTTTGTATTAAAAGACCAAGTTACCCCCTATATTTCATTGGAAATGAAGAAAATTAATGAAAAAAGAAAAGCAAAGCAATTAATAAGGACAAAATTGGTAAACTAGTAATTAATATGTCATTGGAATTGTAAAGTGATAAACATTGTAAAACGAGAAAAATTGATTAAAATAACATGTATTTTGAAACGGAAGCGAGTAAACACATAATTAGCGGCAAGTTGATCATTGAATGACCATTTGTTTTCTTAAATGGTTGGAAAGTCAAGAAAAGTCAAGCTTTAATTACATTCATTTAACCTAGACTCTAAGAGAAGAAAGTGTTAAGAGTGAAAACCTTGATATAGCCTACTAATTTCATACAACAGAAAGCAACATAAAACAAGTGCAACTACAGTGGCCACTATGGAAATCCACGAAAGCTCCTCAACTTTCATGCCACAAACTTTCTTTTTGGAACATTAAAATTTTCCCCAAAACGGGTTACTTTTATTAATTTTATCTTTATTACAATGCTTGTAGTTTTTATGTGAGAAAATATTAAAGAAAACACAAAATTTATGATAAAGTTTGTACTAAAAGACTAAGTTGTCCGAATTTTTGATTGAAAATGAAGAAAATTAATATAAAAAATAAAAAAAACAACAAATATGGATAAAATTAGTAAACTAGTTATTAATATGTCAATAGAATCGTAAGGCGACATTTATTGTAAAATGGAGGGAGTATTATTTTTTTATCTACTTACTTTTTTAATTTCTAATAAAATTCTAGGGATATTTTGGTTTTTTAGTCATTAATTTGTCTTAAATTAACTCAATTTTAATATTATCTCAACTGTTTAAAATAATAAATAAATTGCTATAAAAGAAGTAGTATATTACTCCTCGTGTTTTAAAATATTTGTCGCTTTAAGGTTACGAATAAGTATAAAGAAACACAAAATTTATAACAAAATTTATGTTAAAAGATCACGTTACCCTAAAAATTCATTATAAATGAAAAAATCAATCAAAAAAGAGAAAAAGTAATTAATAAAAATAAAATTAATAAATTCATTATCAATACGTCATTAAAATTATAAAATAAAAAATACTATAAAATAAGAAAAATGAATTAAAATGACATATATTTTAAAATAAATTAAATATATATTTTTTAATAAAAATATACTACATGTATTACTAATACAGTGACACTTAAATCCTACTACTGAAGTACCAAAGAAGTAACAATTAAGAAATAGCAAAGCCGAAGAAAAGAAAGAGAGATTCTCTCTCTCTCCCGGCAGTAATAGCAGGTAAACTGCTACTTGGAGATATGTCCCACTCTCTCTCTCATCAGTTTCTTAAACAGTCGTCAGCAAAGAAGCCGTAAAAATGGCGGATCCCCACGTTGCTTCGCTATCACATTCTTCAGCCCCCCAACACTTCCAGCAACTCGCTAAAACAATAAACAAAAAGGACAACCCCTCAAAAGCCTCACTCCCCTCTCTCTCATCCCCTTCTTTCTCTCTCCCCACTTCCAGATTAGCTGATCCAATCGCTTCACTTCCTCCTCAACCCATTATCCCCCTCGCCATGTTTTCTCTCTCCTCTCTCCTCCTCCTCCTCCTCCTCTCTCTGGCCATTCCCGCGTCTGGGTTCGGATCCATGGGCCCCATTGCCGCCGCGTTTGGCGGCGAAGGTGACGCCTTCTTCTGCGCCATTGATGCCAGCGGCAAGCAGGCCGTCATCTGCTGGGGTAAGGGAGAGAGGTCGTCGGAGAATCCATCGGAGAACTTCAGCAATATCCCTCCCATGGCGGCTCTCTCTGGAGGTGAAGGTTTTATGTGCGGTATTTTGTCCAACACCTCGCAGGCATACTGCTGGGACTCCCTGGGCTCAGGTACTGATCTTGTACCATCCATTTATAGGGACGTTTTTACTCCCACATAGCTGCTGGTAAGAATCATGTTTGTGCAACTAGAGGGAATTACTACTCGGGCAACGATTCGGGCACTGTCGATTGTTGGGATGTGGTTAAAAATCCAATAGCAATAGCTTGATTGCTCAGCAGAGTGCTCTGTTTTACGATCAGTATATTACTGGGTTGGTGTTTAAAAGGGTTGTTTCTGGTGAGGGGTTTAGTTGTGGGGGCTTAATGATGGAGGGCTTGTTTGTTGGGGACCCAACTCATCAATCTTGGGGATTTCCAAGATTTCAGACAGTTTTGTGTCATTGACCTCTGGTACCAGTGCTGTTTGTGGGATTTCTGAGGTTTCAAGGGAGGTCAAGTGTTTGGGCAAGAATGATTCTTTCCCTGATCCCCAACTGGGGTTCGATTTATCTCTATGGCAGCCGGTGACCGGCATTTTTGTGGGATTCGAGAGGATACTCATGGGATTGAGTGCTGGGGTGATTTCAATGCTTCATCAGTTCCAAAAGGTTCCGGGTTCTTTGCAATTTCTGCATCCAATGTTGTCACTTGTGGTATAAGAGAAGTGGATTTGGTTCTTGATTGTTGGTTCGTTAATGAGACTACTAAATCTTCTGATTTTGATCCTCCTTTGCAGCTTTCTAGTCCGGGTTTATGCAGTCCCAAGTCCTGCGATACAGGAGAGTTTGCTTACAATGCAAGCACTCTCGATGAGGCCGGTTTGACCAGTTTGTGTGTGAGGAAAGATTTGCATCTTTGTTTGCCTTGTGCTTTGAACTGCTCAGATGGGTATTTCGTATCTAGTCCCTGCACTGAGAATACGAACAGAATATGCACTGCTTGCACCTTTTGCCAAAACAGCTCGTGTTGGGCTGCTTGTGGGCTTCAGCAGGTAGAAATGCATCAACAGCATCAACGTCTTTTGCATAAGATCGAGCTTATCCTTGGGCCTTCTATTGCTGGCTTCCTACTGATATTGATTGGTTGGTGTCTTTTCCCATATTTATTCTTCTTTAAAGGCAAAGATGGACCAAAGAAACAATTCAGATCGTGTATAGGGAAAAAGGACATGGAAGCCGATGGAAATGCTGATCCCAATCCTCTCGTGCCCATTGCACAATGTCCTGGGGAAGCACAGATTTTCCGGCTGTCTGAGCTGAAAGATGCCACTAATGGCTTTAAGGAATTCAACGAGTTGGGCCGAGGAAGCTATGGTTTTGTGTACAAAGCCGTACTCACAGATGGGCGCCAAGTAGCCGTCAAACGAGCAAATGCGGCCACTATAATTCATACAAACATCCGGGAATTTGAAATGGAGTTGGAGATCCTCTGCAAAATGAGGCATAGTAATATTGTGAATTTGTTGGGTTATTGTAACGAGATGGGGAGAGGATACTCGTCTATGAGTATATGTCCCATGGAACATTGCACGATCATCTCCACGGTGGTCTTTCCCCTCTTAATTGGACCCAAAGGTTCAGGATTGCAATGCAAGCTGCCAAAGGGCTCGAATACCTTCATATGGATTCTAACCCTCCAGTTGTTCACCGGGATCTCAAGACATCAAACATTCTCTTGGATTCTGATTGGGGAGCTCGGATTTCAGATTTTGGGTTCTCTAATTTGAGTGAGAAGGATCTTAATGAAGACATGAAAAATGATGTATACAATTTCGGGATTGTATTGCTAGAGATTCTTAGTGGAAGAAAAGCATACGATGTAGATTACTCGCCCCCAAATATTGTTGAGTGGGCAGTGCCGCTCATAAAAAGGGGTAAGGCTGCTGCCATCATTGACAGGTATGTGGCTCTTCCAAGAAACGTTGAGCCATTGCTTAAGCTAGCTGATATAGCTGAGAGTGCAGTTCGAGAAAATTCAGGGGATCGGCCTACAATGTCAGAACTGGCTCATTCCCTGGAGCAGATTGTCAAGGAAGGTTTGTTGTTGTAGTTGCTGGTAAAGTCTGATATACACATAATTGCCCATGAACGGAAGACAAATGCAGATGGATGGAAGCTTCTGGCGAGTACAGCGTGATTGCAACTGTATATTTTACGTGAGTCTCTTGTACATTAAGGTGCTTTTTCACTCTTTTTTGTCTTTCCCACTGTTTTTACCGTTTCTATAATTTATACTTCACAAAGTGAAGGAAATTGAAATTGTTGTAACGCTTTGGCATTGTTATTTTGAATACAAATACAAGAATAATCGATTCCTCAACTTGCGTAAACTTGAGGGTGTCATTTCTTCGTTTTGTTTGAGGTTCGCATCTCCCCTCCCCCGACTTTGGTTTGCTTAAGACAGCAGTAGCCTAGTTTCTTGGCTGATAAACTTTAGCTGCAGTTGATGCTTGGACAATGTATTAAAGTCGCATTGTAAAGATGACTATTCAACTGTATGTTATGTGCCAAATTGCCAATGCTAGCTTGGATGGCAATGTAGGTGCTTGTTGCTATACTAGTGGCCCCCAGCGTTCGTTCCTGGGGTGGGCCACATAATTCCCTGTGAGGGAGCTATGTGGGGTGGCACACGGGCCTACGGGCCCAATATCGGCCTGGGCCCAACCCTCTACTAGCAGCCTAATATTAATAGGCTCAGGCTCAACGGAGCCCACAATAAAAGAAAAATAGAGGAACAAACTGTACGTTTTCCTTCTGTGTCTCCATAATGCACTAAGATTATAATAGATGTCATTAATTTGTCATAACTGGCATTCCGTAGTCCTTCCTCTGTTTTGCTGGCTTCAGATGGTTCTATACTTCTATATAGTAGCATATACACGTATGGGCAATCGAGGTTTTATTACTTGTCTTTAGAAATGTTAGAAAGAGTACCAAGGGCGGATTCGAAAATTTTTTTAGGGATAAGTCATGACCACAAACTGAAGAATTTCTATTTTTAACCCCCAACTTCAATTCTCTAAAACTCCTAGAAGGAGGTTACTCAACTTCCACATTTGATTGTCTAGGATTTGTATTTGCAATTAGTTCATCAGTTTATATATTATCTCACAAGCATAATTGTCCACTTACTTCTTCAAAAGCGAGTCGATTTTTATCATTAATATACTTAATTAAAGTTTATAAGGATAACTACTTTAATTAATCTATGAAGTATATTATCAAATCAATTGGTATAAGTTAAACTTTTTAATTCAGTAAAATAAATAATTTTTTAAAACAAATAAAATAAATACTTAAATCAATTCAACATTATGACTAGTATAAATTATCAATCAAAATCAATAAGTTACAACAATAAATTAACAATTAACAATATATCTAAAATAGAAAATTAAACTACGTAAAAAAACCTGATACAGTGATAATTATGCTTAAATACCTGGGATTTAGAGGCTAAAAGCGTTTATTGTTTCTTTTATTTGCGGGATTGCTCACTATGACACAAGCTTAATATCAAAACTTTACTTTTGTTGAATTTGCAATAGAATATCCATATAGGGGAGGGAGAGATAGAAGCCCAGAAGATACGAGAAGATAAGAGAGAGAGAAAAAACACTCTCCCTTCTGTAATCTCACTGATAGCGACTGAGCAATACAAATTTATACCGTGTAAACTGTTAAACCTTGCCTCCAAGGTTTAGTCGGAAACCTAAATAAGTTTTGCTATGCGTTCATTTACAGTTACACCACAAATTTGCCGAACCTATATGTAATTTTTTTTCTCCAAAAATCAAGGGGAGACACAGCCCCCGGACCTCTAGTTCCGCTCCTGAAGAGTACGTATTGATCTTATATATTTTTAAGAGTTTCTCGTTAAAAATACGTTCGAGATAGCTCATTTGTACTAGTTTTTATTTATATGTATGTTCATCACAGTTTGAGGTGTAAGGAAATCGAATTAGACATAAAATTTTCAATTTGTGATGAAATATAATGGTATCAAATTTAAACAACGTATTTATCTTGCATGTTCTACTTATTAATAATAATCTACTTTGTGTAATACTATTAAGTCATTACTATACCTTATCATATGTACATTATTTCATCTGTCGAGGGGTCACTCATCCTACCTTCCATCCTTCCCCCTCTCAGCGTACGATTATGCATTATAAAAATATACAAAAATAGCGACGGAAAATGTTTATTTGGCAAATTTTGTCAAAAAATCCATCGGTATTTCAAATTATTATTATTATTATTATTTTAGTGATAGGGGCACAAATTTCTCTTTGAATGAGGAATTTTTAGGGTGGAGATAGTTAGGGCTTAACATGTCCCCTCTACCCATTTAGTCCTTTGAGTTTCCCTAAGATAGGAGATCCAAACGGACATAAGTACTTACCTATCCAAAAAATAATATATATATTATTTCATCTGCTTGATTATATTATAGTTTAAGTGCAATTATTTTTTAATATTTATGAATCGTTTAGCAATGTGGCAAGAAGTGAATTTATTTTAGTGAGTTTTGGTATTATTTTAGCGCTTCCCCTTTAAAATAAGCATTGGTCACATTACTCCTATTTGGTATTATTTTAGTGACATGAGCTATAATTTAAATATTTAAAATTATGCATTACAGGTCTTGTGCTTCCCCTTTAAAATAACTATTTCGTATTATTTTAGTGAGTTTTGGTAATGTGGCAAGAAGTGAATATATCATTTGAGGATAGTCAAGGGCGTCGTGCATATTGGTCACATTACTCCTACCTTTCACATGTCACATGTGCCTTTGAACAAAAAGGAAACAATTTTTGTACTTTCCTTGTCACAATTATGTGCTAAATATTCATATCCAATTAATCCGGAGTTCTTTTGAAAAATATTACTAAATTTTTTAAATATTTAAAATTATTGCTAAATTATTTTTCGATTAAAGATGTCACTAACCATTATAAAATATTATTAAATTGGTGACATTTTTTAATGTTTTTGTGCTATTGAAAAATTAAGTTGTATATTTTATTATTTTTAAGCAAATTTAGTGGCATTTTTAACTGAAAAAAATAGACTGATATTTTTAAATATTTGAAAAAATTTAATAGTATTTTTGAGTAAGTGCTCCATCAAATCCATGTACAAGTACCAAATATCCTTTATAGAAATTAACACGTTTAACCACACCTGAAAAAACAACTATTGTGTAAAGTTTCTTTGAAAGGAATATTTATTATCTAAAATTTCTATGACATCCATGTACAATTACCAAATATCCAATATAGTAATTACTAATAATTACTGTATAAAGGTTTTTTTTATTATAAAAATAACCTGTTTGAAGAAACAAAAACAATTATTATTTTAAAGATTTATACAGTCGCAAATTCAAAAAAATTTGAATAATAATTGTTCCTTTTAAAAATACTTTTAAAAGTAATAATTGGTAACCCCTTTCTTGAGTTATCAGTTCTCATTACAATGCTATTTGATGCTTTAGTTTTAAATTGTGCACATAACGAGATGATTTCAAGAGTGTAACATCCAAGTTGTTTTGATTTTATTTATTAGGTTCCAATTATTTAACTGTCATCAATAAACAACATTTGAAAGTACACATATATTCTTAGAAGCTAAATGTTTCTAATTTTATAGATTTCGTCAAATTTGAAGTTATAGAGGTCAAATCACTCTTATGTTAAAGGCGTAAATTAGATAGGATATCCGATTTCTTATAAACATGACTACATCGTACATCTTAGACTTTGACCATAAAATGATTTGCCTAATTTTAGATCCCTCAATCACCCAAAAAAAAAACTTATCCTCACCCAAGAAAAATAGAATCAAAAAAGAAAATAGTGTTTGAGATTTTTACTCCTAATTCCAAGGATCAATAGATAAGAATTGGTATGCAAAAAACAACCCTCATAGTAAATATGTCATAAATAAGAAAAATGCATTGTTCTTCAGTAAGATTTTAAAAATGATACGTTATGAGCAATTTGAGAGAGGGAGATTTCAAATTTAAGTGCCAAACAAATTCAAAACCCAACCAAGGATTATGCATCCAATGGCTGGTTGTGGAAGCTTTGAGTGTCGGCCCCTAACAAATCACCTAACCTTTGATTAAACTGGGAGCTTTTGACCGAATACTATGCATGATTTCCATGATTGACGTTCATCAATTGTCTTAGGAAAACAACTATGTGCCTACTTTAAACCCATAATTCTCTCCTTTTTCCACACTAATCACCCTTTGATCATGTCGAAATCTTAGCTCCTTTCCTAACTGAATCAGCTGTTATATATACACACTGTGCTGTGCTTCAAGTCCCTTGCTTCTTCCTTCTGCTCATCAATTCCATGTGTTCTGAGCGCTCATCAATTAGAACAGCAGAAAACCGGTGGGTTGTTATCCCCAAGAAGGAACGTGAATCCTCAAAATCTTGGACCATTTCATAAACAGCAATGCAACCTCCTTATGGTTTCATGTGTTGAAACATGTGCTAAGGCATCTTCGTTTTGAACAAGGAGCGAACGTTGGAGAGAAGGAAGATAAATGTGAGTGACTTCAATTGCCTTTCTTGTTCTTGTTTGTAAATGATTCTTCTTATGGCTCCGGAGCAGCACCGTGGCCTCAGTTGCTCCACAAAGCAAACATTGCGACATCAGTCACATATCCGGGTGTTGGAAGTCTTGAATTCTCTATGATCATCTCCAAAGGAAGAGAAGTGTTGCTCATTTCATCTGTTTCCCTTTTTTTTGGGTGGAGGACGGTGGTGGAAGGCTTAGAGCATGCCTGGCTCCCTGTATGCCATGTGCAAGTTCCATCCAAAGACGGGGTGGCCTCTGCCTATGGCGTGCAAGGTGCCAGGCATGTCGGAGTATGCTATTTACCCCTTACTCCCCTTTGGCCCTTCTTCCATACAGATAAAATTGGTAAGTGTGCATTAGCATTGCGTTTTACAATTATGGGAACTGATATTTATGAGTTCATCCAGCAAACTCTGCTACTCGCATGCTCATTTCATCGCCAATTGTGGCCAATGCGACATTGACTCAAGAAAGTCAAGTCAATAAAAGAAAAAAAAAAAGCCAAACCTGTCAGTTCGCTATTCAGTGGTGGTCTTTGCAAATATCAGCAATTTAAACAAGCCAAACCTGGTTGGACATGCCTAATTACCTAGGCGTGTTTGTTTTACTTATATATACACAAACACACACACACACATATATATGAGAGCTGTCCTGATCAGTTGAACTCCAAATCAATTGACTAGTCCAAGTCAGTTTCAAGCTGAGCCGGCCCCGCCTAGAGTAACTAGCACACACCTGTGTTGCAAGTATAAAATCTATTGACTGCCTGAAACCCCTTTTGTTGAAAACAAACATTGCTAATGTTTACAACATTGTCTATACATGTTTGTCAGAATATATCACAGTTTGCATTTCATTGCTTTCTTTTTTGAAGGATTTCAAATCACATGTAAGTGCCAAAATATACACATTCTACTACTGAACTGCAAAAACTAGCTGTACGACACCATCAGCTAACTCTCAATGAAGATAATATCAACCGAGAATCTATCCATGTTACCTACCAGTAGTGTAGCTTGTGCTTCCAAGAGATGAAGAGTTCTTGCTAAATGCACTGTCTGAGGAATGCTTCTGGCCTACCTTAAGGTGAAAAAGATCAGGAACACGACCAGGTTTCAATATGGCAGTGTCATTGATATCGAGCTCATTAGCCAACATCTTCACAACTGCAGACATTTGAGGCCGAAGAGTTGCTGTCTCCTGTAGGCATAGCAAGCCGACTTTCAAGAATAGGGTTGCTTCTTTCTCAGGGAATTGTCCGTTCAGAATGGGATCCACCAGGCGAAGAAGATTATTCTCCTTGTACAAATTCCACGCCTAAACAGCAAAGTTCTCATTAGACTTTTTTTTATTGGCTTGGTTCATTTTATCAGATAATTTCAAATCACAGAATACAGGTTATATTTCAAATTCCCTTAGGAGTATTTGGGCAATATCTGATCACATCAGACAAAATGAAGATAGCAGCTATCGTATCCAATACATGGTATTACACTGTTACCTCATCAACTAAGTATATTTCTCCTTCTTGTAAGTTGAATTCCATTACTGAAAGACCACTCACAATTTGCAGTAGCAGTACTCCGAAACTATACACATCCGATTTCCTTGTCAAATGACCAGTGATTGCATATTCTGGAGCAAGGTAACCTCTTACAGGTTCAGTATTGCAGGAAAGCTTGTCAGTGATATCAATGCTATACAGAAGCATCCAAGAAAAAAGGTAAACAATTGAAAGGCCGAAATCTACTCACAATGTGCCTGCAACTCGAGTACTGACATGCGAAGTGTTACTGATAAATAGTTTTGACAGGCCGAAATCTGCAATTTTTGGTACAAAATTCTTGTCCAGGACTATGTTGCCAGGTTTGATATCGCGGTGCACAATATGGGGCTCTGCTTCCTCGTGTAGAAAAGCAAGGCCTCTTGCTATTCCTAACGAAATGTTCCTTCTCATTTCCCAATTAAAATTTCGTCTCTTTTCCTCTCCTCCTGATCAATCACCACA
The DNA here is from genome assembly GCA_021018815.1 of Talinum fruticosum. Lineage (NCBI taxonomy): Eukaryota > Viridiplantae > Streptophyta > Magnoliopsida > Caryophyllales > Talinaceae > Talinum > Talinum fruticosum. The sequence continues at coordinate 428,923 of JAITYX010000124.1, read as the reverse complement.
GGAGAAACATTATTTATTCTCTTCCAGTTGCTGCATGCCTATTTATAAAAGCAGATGCAGATGTGTAATGACTTTAAGACAATGGGGAGAATGCAACACTCAGACCCCTTTCAGATACCCGAACCCTCCTAAATGGCTATGGATGCAGGTCATATATTGGCCCAGATGTCCATCTAGGAAGGACGTCATTCATAGATGTATATGAGTACTCCTCAGGGCAACTTAGGAAGAGGGAAAATTTAAAATCCATACCCCAAGACTTCCAACTAGGCAGGCTGCCTCCCCACCCCCCACCCCCGGTTTTTTTATTTTTTGGGTTTTGGGGGGGTAGCGTCCAATGTAGTAGCTTTTCCCCTAGTTAACATGAACAGGCTATTTCTATTTGATCAAATGTTAAAATAGACAATTGCTTATTACTCCATAAAAGGCGTTTACCTAAGAAGGAATGTGAAAGACTATTGTTTTCCACATAGTCATAGACCAATAATCTGTTGGCACCATGTACACAGCATCCTCTGAGAGTGACAAGATTTTCATTCTTGACTTCTGATAATGCCGTGATCTCAGATATGAATTCCCTCTCCCCACGCAGTGATCCATGTTCTACTGAAAGGACTTTGACAGCCACAACTGTGCCATCTTGAAGGGTACCCTTCATGAACAAACAAAAAACACATTTTTAATCAGAAACAAGTATCAATTTCAATCGACCAGTGGTAAAGTTTCCTAAAGCAACCTTATATACGGAGCCAAAACCTCCCTCCCCTATCTTGTTTGATGATCGGAAGTCATCAGTCGCAGTTTTTATCTCCTTGTATGAGAAAACACGAAATCCTTGAGGACTTGGCGTACCTATTGAAGGGTATACAGAGCACTGAGCAAGCAAAGACAATAGCTGTAGAAAAGCTGGAAAAATGATTGAAACGTACACTGTAATTCTGACCATAACAAATGCTGTGCTATTTCTTAACTCAAGATTGCTAAATTTGCTTTAGGTAAATTAGCATGAAACTCAATTGACAATTACTCCCCTCCTATGTATGTATGACTAGACCCAGTAAATCTGACAAAAATTGGATTAACCAACTTGAATGATCAAATATCAAAGTTGAGTCAGACATGAAATAAAGCAAATTCCCAGTGTTGGCCTCAACTAGAATTGACCTAACTTACTATTTTTTCTTCATATGTCCACGGACAAACCTCTAGGATGGTACAAAAAGTATTCAAACCATAAAGGAACAAACTCTACCCCAACCAAACCAAGATAATAGACCTGTTCTACACCAATTCAAATGTAATCTGACCTCAAAGGCCTATTCTATGCCGTATGAACATGACTTTTACCAGTAATATGATTGAGTCAATGGTCAGATAATAAGAGTGGCTAACAAAGAATCTCTGAAAAAAAAAAAAAACCTATCAACATTCTAGTCATGGATGCTACGTCCAGTCGATGTACTATCTTATTTTGTATTCTATTTTTCGCACCGCACCTCAAAAGGGGGAGAAATATACTAATACAACATCGTGCACGTTTTATGACATTTTGGTATAGCACTTAATATTATCTAGAAAATCAAAAGAGTTATTGATTTTACATGTTAAAGACAATTTTTTTTTAAAAAAAATAATGGTATGTATATGGTAGAACAAATCAAGACAATTAGGAAGCCTTATAGTCATTTTCAACTCATTTGCATTTGTAATGATATCAATTTGACTCCAGAAGAAACAATAATAAAGTTATAAATTTATGTCAAACTCGGTAAGTACTAAAGAAGTTGTCCCACATTGACATTACACGAGAATCAAACATAAAAATAAGGCATCGAGGTAAATAAAGATGGAATTTGAACCTAAGTTCTCTTAACAACTTGAGAAAATTATTCCATTTGATATACCAAACACCTGCTGAGATAAAAACCCGAAACCGGGATGCAAGTTTGCTCCCAAGCAATGATCTTGGCCTTCTGTTTTCCCCAATAAAAGGCGAGTTTGGCCAAAGATCAAATTTATGACTTTGACTAAAACCCAAGGACAATTGAGGAATTCAAAAACGCAAAATGATTACCAAGAATTATAAGCATAAATCAAATGAAGAACTTAATTCGATAAGAGTATTATGACTTACAGGGTTGGCATCCATCATCAGAAACACTGCTAGATGAAGCACAGAAGCAAGGGAACCTGAACTTCATCTTGGAGCTTTACCTCTACTTATCGCTGCTTCAATTTCCTCCTTTTACGGACCCAAAAAGATAAAAAAAGAATTCCTGTTTTTGATTAATATGTTCTTGATGTAGCTATGATCAGCAAATCTACCTGGATGTGGAGAGAGAAAGAGACATGGGAAAGAAGACGATTTTATATTATGCCAACAGGAAGGACAAAGAGGGTGCGGAAGGAAGAGATGGTAATACAAATACTCAGAATTCTTTCACGTTCATTACCTTTCATATTATATCTTTGACTTCTTCTTTAGTTTTAGGAATGTTTTTACGTTCACCAGTGCAGATTTTTCCATGGTCAGGTCTCATTATTTGTGTATTTTTTATTTCAAAAATTATTAATGAGGACGCTACTAGCGTCTCTTGGCATGGAAATTTTGAATGGGTCTTGCCTTCTATTCATTGTTTGAAGTTTTTTTTCTTTATTTTTCTTTTACGTGGGGGCAGGGGGTGTGTTGGATAATTGTTTTTAATTTGTAATTTTGTTGTTTTGTAAGTTGACAGTTTATCACTGTTTTGCGCAGAAAGGCTTTCTAATTACCTTCATATCATACCAACGCGGTTTAGTTGGAGAGGCTTGGCGCCTTGTGGGTCATCACTCATCATCAATTCGTATATGGTTATTCTGATAAATATATGATTTTATGTACCCCCAACTGTCATGACGGTTTTTTTTCTTTCCAAAGGGTAAATAAGATAAATAAAAAAATTTAGACAACCCTTCTTATAAGAGTTTTACCTAAATTATGTCAAGATAGACATGAGGGAAGGGAAGGGGCAATAACCCCAAGTGGATAGAGTAAGAATTGAGTGCCCATAATAGGCTAACCAATCATAATTTACTTATCTCGAAGATATGATTGATCTTGCACCTTGTAAATTTTGTCATCGAGTTAAAATATCTTTAATAATATAGTCAACTTGCCATGGAGTTTTAAAGTTCCCTCCGATCACTTCAATATTGGCTATATTATCTCTTTCAATGTGAATTCTCTAAATATTTGCTTTAATTGCTTCTTGAAGTTTGAATGCGAGGGCACTTGCTTCCGCCACCAAGATGGATATGTTTCGCAAGTTGGTTGCTTGTGTTACCGGAAAATTTCCATTCACCTCCCTTAGTATAAAACACATGGTTGCGTTGCCATTTCTTAAGGACCCATAAAAAATTGAGCTTGGTATAACCATCGGACGGTATATTCCATCTTACCAAATGAGTTTTCGTAGTGACTCTAATTATTGTTGTAAAGTTCCATCGGGGAACAATTTTGTCTAAATTTTCATTATACAAATGTTCCGATGTGATTAAGCTATTCTCCTTTAAAGATTAGAGAATTTTTTTATTTCCAAATACTCCATAGCTAGAAATTGACTCGATGAAGATGATCCGACTGGAGGGATGTCCTAGTCTGTTTGGAGAATGTTTTTCCCGTCGGAGTAAGGGGATAAGAAATTGATGTGGTAAAGCCAATGGTGGTTAGCTGCAATTGCCCACACTTGATGTGTTCTAGGGCAATTAAAAAGGGGTGACCATTTTTTCATCATTTAACTGGAAAATTTATAGAGTAGATCAATTTGGATTTCTATGTTAGCAATTGTCCTCGGAGGTATTCCATCTTGAAGTAATTGCCAAAGGAATATTTTGATTTTGGGTGGGACATTTGTTTTCTAGATCTACTGTCCCTCCCAATTATTGTACCTTTGTGCATTTTGTGCTAACTAGGTAGCAGATTTTGTAATGAATCCTCCATTCCCGATAGTCCCTAACAGGACTCATCTTGTTTGGGGTATACTTGGCGGGGTATACCGGAAATTATACCAACTATGTTAGCTAGTAGCATAGACCTGAGTTTAGAGACATTCCACTTGTTATCCTTGTTAATAAACTCACTAACTTTTATTTGCGATTAATTGATCGTGGATCATATCGTGTAATCTGTAAAAGATTCTGATTTTGACACCAAAAGTCTATCCAAAAGAGGATATTTTTCCGTCTCCAATTTTCCATCAAACCCCTTTACAAAAGGTGGTGTAGCATTTTGACAAAGATTTTCACACCCAAGAGTCTCCATTTTTTGGCGGTTTTGAAAACGTTCCACCCTGTCCCCCATATTTGGCTTTCATATTTTGACCCACAAATTGTCACGTTCTTTAAGGATTTTTCAGATGAGTTTACATTGGAATGCCATATTAATATCTTTTATTTTTTGTAACCCTAGTCCCTTTTCTACTGTCAATGTGACTATTATACACCTAGTCATATAGTGCTAGATACACCTATTGAAAAGATTATCATTTAAAAAATTTCACATAGTTCAAAATATATTATATATATATATAAAAGTTCATTTGTAGACTTATAAATTCACATCTAAGATCTAAAATTTACCTACTTTGATCAAATAATTCTACTTAAAATTGATATCTTCTTAACAAATTATCAACTTGAAATTCAAAATTCATTTCATTCCAACAAAGATCATAAATTTGAGAGATTAATCGTTACATAAAAAGGTTCATCAAACATAACAGTAACAGTTCATCGTTTGATAATAAAGATTCATTAAATACTAGTGAAAGTTCATTCTTTTGATCAAAGTTTAATAACTTCAAATTAAGAATTTATTTTTTTGAAAAAAATTCATATAACTAGTTTAAGAGATTGTTCATTTAAAATAATAATAAGATCAAGAGGTTCGTCATTTTCAATAAAAAAAATCATCATTTTTTAAAAAAGAGGTTCATGAAATATATAAATAGTTCATTAAATATATATATAAAGGTTTTTTAGACTTAAAAATTCTAATCCAAGATCTAAAATTTACCAACTTTTTGATTAAATAATTCTACTTAAAAAATTGATATCTTCCTAATACATTATCAACTTAGAATTTAGAATTTATTTCATTCCAAAAAAAATCATAAATTTGAGAGATTAACTATCACATCAAAAAGGTTCATCAAAGATAAGTAACAGTTTATCGTTTGAAAATAAAAATTCATTAAATACTAGTAAAAGTTCATCATTTTGATCTAAGATTTATCAGGAGACATCCTTGTAACCAACTTTTGTCTACTTTTGGAAGCACCTTCTAGATCTTATTCTTGTTGAGCTTGTTCTATTTGTTCTTATTTTTCTTCAGCTTGTTCTATTTGTTCTTGTTCTTCTTCAATTTATTTTTTTTACAAGGGTTAATATAGGCTATCCAATTGGACCCTACATATTAAAGGTAATTCTAGTTAGGCCTGAATGTCCATGGAGGATAGAATACAAACTCAAACTTAAAACTCAAGCCCACAACTCATTCCAACTCATTTGTTAGAACATTGCAAGGAAATTGTCTCCTCCAAGATTCGAATCCTGGTGGAGAGGATGAAAATTATCTTCAATGTGTTATATTATTCTTGTTTTACTTGTATTTACGCTTCCAAAGGGTCATAATTTGCATCTTATTATGAAAGTTCTTGCTCTCCTTCATGTTCTGAAAATACATGTAATTTTTTTTATTGGTGTTTACGGAGACAAATCGAGTTGATGATGTGGATGATGATTCGGAGAGAGGAAGGATTTATCGCTCCGGTGCTGAGGACGTAGCACGATCGATCCGATTCCGCGTGGCGATTGCTTGAACCCGCAAAGGCGAAGCCCGGGTGGTGGATCCCGGGAACGCCCTCCGACGCTCAAGTTAGTGATTGACTTGATTGAAGAGATCGAGGAAATCTTCCTCGATATGCGTGGGGGAATTCAGTGGGAGTTGAGAGGTTTTCCAAAGATGAAAACTCTTGGGATGAATATTGATGAATGTTGATGAACGTTGGGAGCTTGAGAGCATGACAGATTAGAAGCTTGGGAGATTTTGAGAAAGATGAGATTTGTGGAATGTGAAAAACATGCCTCATGGAGTTGGGAAATGATGTGTATTTATAGGGAGATTTTAAAGGGGTAGAATAGTAATTTACCGTGGTTTAAGGGAAACTCTAACCCTAGTGGGCTTTGGGCTTTTACTTGGCCCGTTAAGGGTTGACTTGGGTCAATACCCCGTTATCCGACTAATTAGGCACAGTTGGCTAGTGATGTGACGGGTGAGCGGGAAGCTGTTCGGGAAATACCCGAATCATTTAGCCCTCACGTTCTACTTGCACGCTTCCCGAGGTGGGCGGGTGGAATGTGGAGCCTTTTATCGTTGTGCTTGTTTGGCCCCCAATACCTTTATAAATAGGAGGTTAATCTTGAGGAAGGTAGCAAATTTCCACGTCTTTACTCTTCTCCTTCTCTTGCTTTAGAGAAAATGATCACCGGGCGCTTCCTGTCGGATATGAAAAGTTTTGCCTTCGCTTCAACCGTGATGAGGCCGAGCAAACAGCGATTGAGCATCGCCGACCATCCTTTGTCACGGAGGCGTTCTACCAGCTCCTCATCGACGATGCTTGGAAGCCGAGGTTGATAAATGATGGTGAGAAGTATGATAGGTTGTTTCAAGCCATGATCCGTCCCGAGTGGGATATTCTTGAGGCTTGGGTGGAGCACAACCATGATCGCCTCGTCAAGCTTCGAGCAACGAGCCTAAACTTTTCAGCAAGCGACGCGGCGGTAGGAAGGGCCGCTCGAGTGTCGGCTCGTTTTCTAATCTTCCTATGGAAAGTGGCGAGTCGGTGGATGGCCCTTCTACCCACCCCTCTCGGGTCGGAGGGATTTGCCCAAGGCAAAGGGGAGCAACCTCCTGCAGAGAAGAAGAGGAACCTTCCAGCGAGAGAAAAGAGGAACCTTCCAAAGGAGAAGTAAGGTGGTAGTCATGGCTCCCCTTACGTCCGAGTAGTGTAACTATAGCGTAGTAGTGTAACCGTAGCGTTGTGGCGTAATCGTAGCGTTGTAGCGTAGTATCTTGAAATTCCGACGCTTTTGTTTCTCTTGTAATGGCACGTTGCACGCTCTTGCCTCAATGAATGAATGAATGAATGAAGTTTACTTTGTCGACCTTACTTTCCTTCGCTTTTCTATCCCACTTGTTGACGCTTTGCTTGTGGTGAATGATTTTTACTTAGCCCCTAGGGGCTAAAAAGGACTCTTGCGGTGAGGATGAGTTCTTCCGTGGTCCTTCTGGGGCTCTTGCGAGGAGGATGAGTCCTCGCGTATTCCTTCTAGGATCCTCAAGGCGTTCCAGCCCCTATTTGCCTTGGATTCGAAAAAGTGAGTTTGCAAACGAAAACGTTGTTGTGGGTTTTTACACGAACTTTCAGCTCCGGAGGCTTGAAAGTGCATGAACGTAAGTATCTCGATAGGGAACATTCCACGGAAAGCGTAACCCCTGACCTTAAGTTAGGAGTGCGAGTGCCCATGCGGACATGGGTCCGTGCGCGACCTTCCAGCTCTCGTAGGCTTAGAAGTGCATGATTCTCGCTAGGGAACATCCCATGGAGAGCGTGACCCCTAACCTTAAGTTAGGAGTGCGAGCGCCCATGCGGACATGGGTCTTTATGCGACCTTCCAGCTCCCGTAAGCTTAGAAGTGCATGATTCTCGCTAGGGAACATCCCAATGAGAGCATAACCCCTAACCTTAAGTTAGGAGTGCGAGTGCCCATGCGGACATGGGTCTTTAAGCGACTTTCCCGTCGGCTTAGAAGTGCATGATTCTCGCTAGGAAACATCCCACGGAGAGCGCGACCCCTAAACTTAAGTTAGGAGTGCGAGTGCCTATGCGGACATAGGTCTTTACGCGACATTCCAGCTCCTGTGGGCTTAGAAGTGCATCATTATGTGTCCTCTAAGGGGTGTTTCTTTTATGGAGTTAGGCGTGCAATTTTTAGCTCCCGAAGGCTAAGTTATCGCTACCGTAACTTTGAAGGATGTCCCCTTGTGGAGGTGGAAATGTGACTTATTAGCTCTCGGAGGCTAAGTCGTTGCTTGACGTCGAGATGCATTTGGACTCCGAATATGTCCGTTGCGGAGAGTTTTTTCAAAGTTACGCAATTTTCAATTTTTAAAGGTTACGACTCCAACCCAAATAATTACGCTACCTCTCAATAACAGGCCCCCGACAGGCGACCCCTCGGGCCGACCCCCTGCTTGCTCCCTCGCGCTCGGACGACCCCCGGCCGAACCCCGTAGCCGATCCCTCCCCTCGCTGCTCCCTGCTCTTGGACGACCCGCGTGGCCGACCCCTCCCCTTCGCTGCTCCCCGCGCTCGGACGACCCCCGGCCGACCCCTAAGGCCGACCCCTGTGGCCGACCCTCGCCCCGCTGCTCCCCGCGCTCGGACGACCCCGTGGCCGACCCCGAGGCCGACCCCGAGTCTTCGCTACTCCCTCGCGCTGGGCCGACCCCCGGCCGACCCCAAGGCCGATCCCTCCCCTCGCTGCTCCCCGCTCTTGGACAACCCCCGGCCGACCCCCAAGGCCGACCCCTCAAGCCGACACTTCTTCTTCGCTACTCCCTCGCGCTTGGATAACCCCCTAATCCAGCGCTTGCCTCTTTTTTTGTTGGCATATTTTTGGAGGGAAACATTCCCGACCAATTTTATGCGCAAAAATTTTCGAAGGGACGGAAAAATACCGACCTCGATTTTAGAGTGGAGAACTTGTAGGCTCTTTTAGACGGGAAATATCAACCCAATTCGGAGCGGAAATATGATGGCCCCGGCTCCGTTAGTCGAAACATATTGGCATTTTATGATCGAGAAAAATCAAACCCCTTTTCGGTGAGGTTGTGTTGACTCCATGTTGATCTCAAATATATCAACTCTTTAGTATGGGCCTTCGTAGGGCGCCTCGATTGTGCCTAAGTCGCAATTTTACTTTCGAGGTCTTTGTTAGCTTCTCGTTTTCCTCCGAGCTTGATGTCATCAAACTACGTTTAGCGTTCGGCTATAATAACGATCGTGTGCCTTGATGGCCGAAAAATCTTTTCGTCTTCAATTTGCGAACCTTCGCTCCCTTCATTTTTAGAAAAATGTGGGCGCCCGATTGGCCTTTCGCTGGAATCGAAGATAAGCAATCATAGATTAAACCTTATAGCGTTGGAGTAGTTTCTTTCGGAACAAAAGTGTTCTTCAAGGGCGTTGACCTTGTGCCTTTTCCCGGTGACTTAAGGCTTGAGTGATGTCTCATAGGGATCTCCTATGATCCTACGAGATCTTCGTTTTATCGAGCCACGAACGCTCAATATTTTTTCGTCCAAGAGGCCTTCTTTTGATGAATGTGCGCATCTCGAAGACCATAGTCCATCTCTTCATGTTTGGCATTTACTTGTCTTATGCTTGAATCTCGCTCTAAAGGTCTCACTTTGGAGTCAAGCTCTCTGGCCGTGTCAATCCCTTAGGAGGAAGCGCCAAAGGAGGGGGAGATCCCTGGGGATGACGGCGTTGGCGAGGATGCCAAAGATGGCTCCGAGGATTGGCCCTTCCCTTTCCATGACTCTTCGTAAAATATGAGTTATTTTTTATGTCCTGCGTGCCATATGACTTGATACTCTGCTACTTTAGAATCGTTTTTCTTAAACTTTTATCTTCGATCGATCCTTGTTTGATGCTTGTTGGATGCTTACTCAATGCTTACTTGCCTCGTTGGTCCTTTTTATTGTTGCTGATTTTTGTTTTCTTGCCGCTTGGAGTTCATGATCACCCTTCATCATATTTGGGTCTTCGTTAAGTATTACAACTTGGTTGTCCTAGGGGTTGTATTAGCCCCTGGTGTTGCCCTCAAAATCGGCGCAATGAAAAACATACAACGGAAGAAACTAGCAACGTAGCTGCCTTAGAAGGTCATATTAGCCCCTACTTTTTCTTCTAACTTTGACAAAGTTAAGGAACCGAGGGCTTGAGCGCTCTAGGGGTTCGCATTAGCCCCTATTCGTGCCCTCAAGACCGTCTTAAAGTAAAGTGTAAGATGTAAAGATGTGGAAAGCTTGCTCGTCGTATTAATTAAAAGATCGAAGTCCGTACAAAAGGGAGGAATGTGTGCCCCGTTGAGCACTTTTGGAAAAGTCGCATCAATCGTGGGTGATTCCTTTACAAAATCTTTGGGACTTAGGCTGGGTGGGTCTTTAAAGAAAGACCCCCACACCGCACAATCAGCTCGAACTATTTACATAAGCACCCTTTATCTCATGAGTTCGATGTCTTCGGGAGGCGCAAGCCGGACCTTGACATGATCTTCCGTGGTGGTGAAGCACACCATCATAGTCTCGGAGACTTTGGTTTGGGCTCCGCCTTTAGCTTCTTACCCTTTGGATCATCATGAGTCTTCCCTTCCTCTTTTTGCTTCTCCATCAAAGGTCGAAGGCTTACTACATAGCATTCATGCGCAGTCTTTTGGTCTCCATAGATCTCACCTACGGATCCATCATCAAGCTCATACTTCATGAGGAGAAGGTATGGAGCGACAGCTGTTTTGATCCGATTGAGGGTGAGACGTCCAATGATGACATTGTAAGCGGAGGGTATGTCGATCACTAGGAATTTCACTTCGATGTTTCGTCCCTTGAGCTTCTCTCCAACCCTGACTGGTAGGCGGATCATGCCTATGGGGTGTATCGTCCGCCCTCCGAATCCGACGACAAGATTGACGAGAGAAATGAGATTACGAGAGGTATACTTCAGCTGACTTAGGCATTCCATGGTGATGAAATCTACCGAGCTCCCCTTGTTGATAAGGACCCTGCGGACTATGGTGTCCGAAATCTTCGATGTGATGACCAAGGGATCCTCATGTGGGGCGGCCATGCCTTTCAAATCTTGTTCTCCGAAGGTCATCATAGGCACCTTCATAGGTGGAGGTTGGCCGGTGATCAAGACTTGTTGAGCACTCCTGAGGTGAGCCTTTCAGGAAAAGAGGGTTGTGCCCCTTTCAAATCCTCCAGCCGATGGTGGCTACAATCTTAGGAGCATCATCATCATCATAGCACTCATATCTGTAACAACCCGACCCTAAATCACAATTATTTATTTTAAATCACATTATTTATTTTATTAATTACACTATTTATATAATTGAGCGCGTGCACTTCAATTCGATATCTTATATTTAAACTATTTTTATCTCGTATATTATGCAGCTAAGGCGACGAAGTGGCCCTAATAAAAATCTCATAATAAGATTTTAATTTGTGAACATCGTTATTAAAAACAAAATTAAAAGTAACAATAAAAGAAAACAAAATAAGTAAATAAAGCAATAAATCAAAATAATCAAATTAGATTTTTCTAAGGAAAAATCCAGAGAAAGAATTCTCTGGAATACTTAAACAGACTTAAAAATTCATCTCATCCCTCACAACTCGAGCTCACTCTCGCTCCCTGCTTCCTCCCCCTCGTCCTCCCCTGCCTCACCATCTCTCTCTCTGCTGCTGCCTTCCACTCCGGCCACCGGACGCCACCCACGCCGGCCGGAGGTCGGCGCTAGGCGCCGCCAGCAGGCGCCCCTCTCACTCTCCCTTGCGCTATCGCTCTCGCTCTCGCTCTCCCTCGCGTGCTCTGTTTTCCTTTTTCCACCTCCATCTGCGGCTCGCTCCCGGCCATCAAGCGCCACCAACGCCGAGCCGGCGGCCGCGCCGCGTCGTCCGGAAGAAGCCCGCGCCTCTCGTCCACCTCTGCCTCTGTCCCTCACTTGCGCTCTCGCTCTCCTCTCTCTCGCCGTGGGGCGCTGTTCGTCCCCTGCCGCGGCCCGCTCTCCGGCCAGCCTCCAGCCGCGATTCGGTCGCCGGAAGTAGACGCCGGTGCTTCCCGGTGGTCGCCGGGCAGCTACCATGCACCACCGTCTCCAGCCTCTGCTCCGTCGTGGCCTCCTCCTCCGTGAATTCGAAGGTAACAGCCCTAAACCTTAAATCATCAAGTTCATTATCTATTTGAGCAATTATAATTGTGAAATTGAATTAATTGATTTATAAATATGTTTGTGGAGTGAAGTTAAAGATTAATTTGGGAAAATTCGAATTGGTGTGGAGGATTTAGGGTTGGTGTTTTGGTGAATTGATTGTACGAATGTGATTCCTTTGGGGAAATTATGAACTAGCGAATGAGATTGAGGATGTCTTATTATCGAATGGAACAATTTGGTGGAATTGTTACATTTTGCAAATAGTTGGAATTGAACACAAAGGAAGAAAAAAAATGCAGGGAGGATGAAGTCGGATAATAGATTGTGTAAGAGGCATGGGGGACATCCGAACACTTGGTATGCTTAATTTGGATATGAATACAAGTTCTGTCGAGGAAATAACGCTTAGGCACTTAAATTGGTGAATAGGTATGAGTTTTGGGCGATTCGGCAAAGTTGTGAATCTCCTTCCATCGGAAGGTTTTGAGTGCGAATAATAGATTGTGTAAGAGGCATGGGGGACATCTCGAACACTTGGTATGCTTAATTTGGATATGAATACGAGTTACGTCGAGGAAATAACGCTTAGGCACTTAAATTGGTGAATAGGTATGAGTTTTGGGCGATTCAGCAAAGTTGTGAAACCTTCCGATGGAAGGGCATTTGATGGATTAATTAATTATTTAACTATAGGTTTTGAGTGCGAGAGAAGAGAGAAGTGAGGAAGGAATTAAGAATAAGTGTTGTGTATATATGTACACCATTTTTCAATCCAAGTCATCTAGCAAATCGAATAACACCAACATCATTGGGTATTTAGTTAGCCTAATCAACTTCTCTAATTAATATGAATTGTATTCAATAAACGCAGTAAAGCTGAGTAATACAAACATTAGCTTAATTGATTTTCACATGAATATATGAAATGAAATAAATTGTTAAAGCTTATACAAACTCAAGCATTAAAACTCAAGAAAACATTATTAACCCTAGAAATCCATTTTAAACGAATCGAGACCACTTCCATTGCCGAATAGCTGGTGACTCAAATTTCTACAAAAGGGGAGAAACAAATATTCTCAATTCGAGTACGTTCATTGCTCGTACCTTTCGAAAACTCACATATTTCATCAAATCTCAACATTTCTCATATATGCAATTAATAATGAATCATTTACAAGGCAAGTTTTGCCACCTAATGAAGTGGTCCCCGCCCAACTATCAATTACCAAGGGCTTAGGCCCGCCAATTATACCGCGCGGCGTCAACTCGGGTTATCGATCGGCCGGGGGTGACACTGTTCAACGATCGTATCAATTACCAAGGGGTTCCACTTTCGAGATAATAACCAGCAAGCAAGTTTTACTTATATTCTCTCCCCCGATTTCAAACTAAAATGAATTGAAATGCGCGCGCTCAATCAAAATATTCTTCAAAGTTATTTTACGAGTGCAGGAATGTTCGTATCGAGTCTCGACTCACTCTTCAAAATATTTTACTGTTTTTGTTTTAGGAAGAAGCATTGGCGAACAATCAACCATTTATTAAGTCCGACGAAGGCAAACCCTAGCCAGCCGCGTGGCATTCGAAAATCGAAGGTACATAAACGCTCACAGTGACTTTACCTTCAACCAGGGTTAGGTATGACCTTGGGAATTATTGTACGTCGTATATTAGTTTTGGAATAGACAAAAGTCTAGGTTGTATAAATATGGTGTTACTAAACAAGTAAGTTGTATTGTGAGATGACTTGGATATTTGGGTAATGGGTAATTACTTCTATCGGGGTCAATGGAAATATAACGGTGGATGCGTAAGTCATTTTATTTCAATTATTTAGCCTTGTCCTATTTTTAGGACGGCGGTAATGCCTTCGCTTGTTACCTTCCGCTGCGACCTTACGTAACGAGTCCCTAATGAAGGGATTATTAAGTAATGGTGATTGGGGGCGTTACAATATCCCCGCCTTGAAGAACCTCCTTGTGTTCCATGAGTATCTTTTTGAGGAAGCGATCAATTTGCCCATTATCCGCCAACTCCCCAAGCGCCTTCTTTAACGCGCGACACTCGTAGAGTTGTGTATGGTTTGTTCATGAAATTCGTAATATTTGTTGGAAGCTTGCGCTTTCGCAGAGTGGACATGGGAGGTGGTTTCTTGAGCATGGGATGCCCTTTGATCTCCATCGGAATACTTTGGGGGTCGGTGTTGAAGCGGTGGTCAACTTCATTTCGAGGACTACATTTTCCATCTCCTCCTTTCTTCCCGACCTCATCTCCTTCCTCTGCACGGATCTCTCGTGGCCTGGATAAAGTCGACCGCCTTTCGAGTGCTTCGCCAAAGTGGACACCTTTTGTTCAGCGAGGAAAATTTGAATCTTCCGCTTCGAGTCCGTTAAATAAGGCGAGTGTACGCGACTCCATCTTGCGAGTTAGAGATAAGGACGACCTCTCCATGAAACCTTCGGACATAGTCCTTAAGGGTCTCGTTTCTCCCTTGCTTAATTTTGGAGAGGTGGATGCTAGTCTTCTTACGCTTGCAACTTGCGATGAATTGTGCAACGAACTTCTCACGCAGCTCTTCAAAGGAAGATATGCTCCCTTGAGGAAGATTATTGAACCATTTACGTGCGACTCCCTTCGAGTGTAGCAAGGAAGAATCGACAATAGGTTGTGTCGTCCCCGTCCTGCACGTACATATGAGACTTATAGTATGCCAGGTGATCTTCGAGGATCGGTTGTGCCATTATATGGGTCGATGTTTGGGACTTTTATCTTCTTCATTCGGGAGCATTCATAATCTTCTTCGAAAATAGAGTGTTGAAAGTATGTTGGGTCGGCCTTGAATCGAAGCCGGAGACGGGAACAGCGCGAGTTTAGTGGCGTGGAACTTCCATCGGGAAGGACTCTTCCTCCTCTCGGATTGTGGAGGAGTGCGCCGGTCCTCTATGACTTCTCGGGACCCTTCGGATTTGATTGTTCATGACGCTTTTCTCTTGATCGCTCCCGCTCCCGGGAGTTCGACGGCTCTTGGTCGAGCCTTGGAGCATTGTAGGCTCGCCGAGAATTGCGGCTACATGTAGCTGATCATGCGAGACTAGCGGACCTTCTGCTCCCCGGGGTCCTCGCTCCGTGTTTGGGGCAAGGGCGTCGCCATTATCCTCGAACCAGGCGGAGCGCCTGCTGTGGGCAGCATAAGGGGTCGAGGCCGTGTGCGAAGTTGCAATATTCTTGTTGGCTTTATGGAGAGCTTTCTTTGCCTCGATAATCCCTTGGGCATCGCCTTCTTCGTGACGCCTTGTCGGGAGGAAACTTGGCTGCTCGGGAGCAAACGCAGTTGGTGCCTTAGTTGGTTGTTACGGGGCTGCATGGGAGGGCATCCCGCCCGAGAAGTAGCCAACAGCTGACCTCCCGAGGGGTTGTGCTTGTACCCATGAGTCGGGCGTAGTGGAACGGCATGATAAGCATGTCTTTGTTCTATGGTGGCTCGCATCTGTTCTTGCACTTGTTATGCGATAGTCGTTTTAAGGGTCTCTATTAAGTTACGAAGAGCCCCTAGGGTGATGTACCCCTCCGACCGGGTGGCGGTTGTCGGTAAACCGCTGAGATGATTCCGCATCCTCGGCTTGAGGAGCGTCGCGGGATTGGCCCCGTAGGCATTGAACGATGAGGGTAAGAGACCGGTGGGTTGGTCGTGTCGCGCGTCATCTTAGATCGAGATCGAGTGCTACTAGCGACCATATGCTACCTTCTTCCCCACAGACGGCGCTAAAGCTGTTTCCGGAGAAAACCGAGTTGATGATGTGGATGATGATTCGGAGAGAGGAAGGATTTATCGCTCCGGTGCCGAGGATGTGGCACGATCGATCCAATTCCGCGTGACAATTGCTTGGACTCGCAAAAGGCGAAGCCCGGGTGGTGGATCCCGACGCTCAAGTTAGTGATTGACTTGATTGAAGGGATCGAGGAAATCTTCCTCGATGTGCGTGGGGAATTCCGTGGGAGTTGAGAGGTTTTCCAAAGGTGGAAACTCTTGGGATGAATGTTGATGAATGTTGATGAACATTGATGAATGTCGATGAACGTTGGAAGTTTGAGAGCTTGATAGCTTAGAAACTTGGGAGATTATGAGAAAGATGAGATTTATGGAATGTGAAAAACATACCCCATGGAGTTGGGAAATGATGTGTATTTATAGGGAGATTTTAAAGGGGTAGAATAGTAATTTCTCGTGATTTAAGGGAAACCCTAGCCCTAGTGGGCTTTGGGCTTTTACATGGCTCGTTAAGGGTTGGCTTGGGCCGATACCCCTTATCCGACTGATTAGGCACAGTTGGCTAGTGACGTGGCGGGTGAGCGGGAAGCTGTTCGGGAAATACCCGAATCAATTGGTGACAATGATTATTGATTTAAACAAAAATTTACAATGAAATGAAAAGTAAGTTATATGCTATTTGGATGGTATATTTGAGGCCGAAGTTTTTAATCAATTGGTGACGATGATTATTGATTTAAGCAAAAATTTACAATGAAATGAAAAGTAAGTTATATGCTATTTCGATGCTATATTTGAGGCCGAAGTTTTTAATAAAAAGTTATCTGCTAATTAAGGCATTAAGTTCATAAAAAAGTTGCATGCGAGTTGGAGCTCGCTTCAACTTCCAAAATACATTCAAACTTTCATGTTTCTCAATTGAAGATGTGTCTTGACCCCTCTGTCACTGCAACCACCCCATTGCCTTCTTTTCTGAAGGATCCTAGTTATGTTCGGGTAGGGCAAACCGCCTCTAAGGTACTCATCAAATGGAAGGATAAACCCTTGAGTATTCTACGTGGGAAATATATCATGATCTACTTCAAAAATACCCAATAGTTCGATCCTTGAGGAGAAGGATTATCCTGAGGGAGGGTACTATTGCAGGAATTTCAATAGCACGTGACGGGGAGTTTGCAAGTTTTACCAAATAATAATTTGTTCCCCTAAATATTTTTGTTGTGACTAGGCTTCTTGGCATGTCTTAGCTTCCCTTATAATTTATGAGAAATCAGTCACTGGCCTTGATAAATGAGGGGAATGTATCTTGAGAAAGTATTGAAAGACAGCTATCGATTTCCCCTATCTCTCTAGTCGATTTTTCTGTTTGCTCATCCGCCATTCTTCCCCTAGTATTTCTACTCCCCTAGTATTTCTACTCCACTGTTGGATCCTCGAGCTCTTAGCATCTTCTGATTCCAATATCATCAACCCACACAAAGTCACTAAATAATGAAGAAAAGAAATGAAGATGGAGAATGAAAAAGAAAAACAAAACAGGCACTCCAGTCTTGAACAACTGACCATGATTGTAAACCATTCCGCAGAATGAACCTCACAACAAACTGCACTTTGAAGCGCTGAATTACAGTGCATCAAAGTACATTTCTTTTTGGTGGGGGGGAGGGGTTGCCTCTATTTATCAGAATATATCACAGGTTTTATTTATTGTTTTCTTCCTTGGATGATTAAAGAATCAGAGGTATACACAATCTAATGACTACACAAACTATTTGTAGGTAGTACACCATCAACTAAGTGTTAGTAAAGATAACATCAACGTGTTATATATTGGTCGGGTAGCTTGTGCTGTCTAGAATGGAAGAGCTCTCGGTCAATGTATTGTCCGAGGTCTCACCCACCTTAAGGAGCAAAAGACCAGGAACGCAGCCAGATTTCATTATCACAGTGTCATTGATATCAGATTCATTAGCCAATATCTTCACAACAGCAGACATTAGAGGTCGAAGAGTTGCTGTCTCCTGCAGGCATAACAATCCGACTTTCAAAAATAGGGCTGCCTCTTTTTCAGGGAATTGTCCATTCAACGTAGGGTCCACCAGGTGAAGAAGACTATCCTCCTTGTACAAATCCCAAGCCTAGACAGCAGAGTTGTCATTAGACTTTTTGATTTTATTAGCATTGTTCATTTTATCGTATAATTTCAAATCACGAAACAAAATTTAGATTTCAAATTCTTAGAAAATCTAAACAAAATTTGATCACATCAGACAAGGTAATTGGATGTCACCTTATCAACTAGGTAGATTTCCGTTCGTTCTATGTTGAATTCCACAACTGAACGACCGCTCACAATTTGCAGTAACAATACTCCAAAACTATACACATCTGATTTCCTTGTCAAGTGACCAGTAACTGCATATTCTGGAGCGAGGTAACCTCTTCCAGGTTCGGTATCGCAGGAAAACTTGTCAGTAATATCACTGAAAGACAAAAGCATCAGAATTGCGGAAATTAAAAGCAAAATTCATATTCCACTCACAATGTGCCTGCTACGCGAGTACTGATATGTGATGTGTTGCTTACGAATAGTTTTGATAGACCAAAATCTGCAATTTTTGGTATGAAATTTTTGTCCAGAACAATGTTGCTAGGTTTGATATCGCGGTGCACAATATGGGGTTCTGCTTCCTCGTGGAGAAAAGCAAGGCCTTTTGCTATTCCTAATGAGATGTTCCTCCTCATTTCCCAATTAAAAGTCCGCCTCCTTTCCACTCCTCCTGAATATTCAATCACCACAGGAGAAATGTTATTGAATCTTTTGGGTTGTTGTTTACGTGCTTAGAAATGCGTAGTGTAGTTGTGTCACTTGCATTTTGATTCACCTTAAGTATATATGAGGACAATCGCTTGGCCAAAATCTAACACTTAGACCCGTTTTAGATACTCAACCCTCCAATATGGCTATATATGCATGTCATACAGGGGGCATGTACCTGTCTCGGTCGCATGTTATTTGTATACGTAATGTCTGCTGAGGGTTAGTTAAATGAAGAGGAAAAGTCGAATTTCATAACTAGAGTCCCAATTAGGCTGGGGTTTTCTTTCCATTCCTGTTTGTTTTTTTTTTTTTTTGGTGGGGGTTGGGTAGGTATCAGATATAGTAGCTTCCTCCCTACGTTACGAAAAGATTACTTCTATTGCACGCTAGAATAAAATGGTATTTACCTAGAAACGTACGCCAAAGGCTATTGTTTTCCATGTAATCATAGACCAATAATCTGTTGTCACCATGTACACAGCATCCTTTAAGAGTGACAAGATTTTCATGCTTGACAGTAGATAATGCTGTGATCTCAGATAGGAATTCCCTCTCGCCTTGCAATGCTCCAAGTTCAAGAGTAAGTACTTTGACAGCAACAACTGTGCCATCTCGAAGGGATCCCTTCATATTCCAACCAAGAAGCACACAGTTAGCTATGAAAGAATGACTAAATTCAGTGATTCAGTGGTAAAGTTTCAACAATTAAGAACCTTGTACACAGAGCCGAAACCTCCCTCCCTATCTTATTTGATGATCGGAAGTCACCAGTTGCAGTTTTCAGCTCCTTGTATGAGAAGACTCGAAAACCTCGCGGGCTTGGCATCCCTAATGAAAGTACTCAGTAAACAATGACACTTCTCAGACTTGAATGACCAAAACATCAAGGTCTGACTTAGACATAAAATAAAGCAACTTGCCGACCTTGACAACTAGAATTAACATAACGTGAAGCAAATTAGCCAGTATTGGTCGCATTTTCTTGATATATACGTTTAATGGACAAAATACTTCTCCAGAATTATTCAAACTAGAAAATTAGAACCGACCGAATGCAACCCAAACATTTGGCAGAACTTGTTCTATGAGGCTGGCCTAAACATGACCTTTAACTTGTAACTGAGTCTGACAGTCAGGCTGTTAGAGCAGCTTAACAGAGAACTTCTAAAAAATTACCAATGTCACAGGCATGGATATTGTACAAACTGATGTACTGGCTTGTGTATGTACTGTATGTTTCTTTTTCCAACGCACTTAAAATGGGGGAATTAAGTATGGTATAACACTTAATATCTAAAGAAAATCAAGAGAATTATGTGATCTTCTATGTTAAACAAAAAACTTTACTAAGAAAAAAGAACAAATAATGATACGCATAATACACATATATGAATTGGGTAAGGCGGTGAAGTCAAATTTAAACAATAACACTTTTTTAATACTTGATAAATGAGACATCAGAATTAAAATTGCTGAACTGGCTCACGAGGTAAAGGAATTAAATTGCCAATGGATACGAAAGAGAGAGGGGCGATGAATAGGGTGATTGCTGTTGGTAAGTATGACTTACAGGGTTGACATCCATTATCAGTAACAGTGGTGAATGAGCGGAAGCAGGGGATCCTCAACTTCATGTTGGTGAGCTCTGCTTAATTCTCAGTCTCCTCCTCCTTCAACTTCCTGCTCTTGATAAATATCCTCTTCCACCCTCCTCCTTGGTATGAGTAAAAATGTAGACGTACCTGGAAGTGAACAGAGAGAAAAACACATGGGAAACAAGACCCCCTTTTTTTTTTTTTTTATTTGACTTTTATTGTAACAAACTAATAAGGACAAAAGTGCGTGCCCGAGGGATTACAACAATTATTAGTTAATGTAATGACGTTTTCTCATTCGGTTCTTTTCACATTGCATCTTTGACTTTTATTCTAATTTTAACTAGCTTTATTTTTATACTTCATTTATTTTATATCACTTTAATTAAATTTTTTTATTTCATAATATCTGTCACTTTATAATTTTAATAATGTATAATGATTACTTTATTAATTTTGGGGACAACTAAATTTTTCATAAATTTTATATTTAATATTCCCTTATAATATTAAAACGAAAAATAATTTATTTTTAAATGTGATAATGCAATTTTCCGTTTACTGAGTATATGATGAATAATTTGTTATTACAAAGAATTCAATGATGATGCTCCTACAGCGTCTATTGGCCAGGATTCTTTGAACAGGTCTTGTATTCTATTCAGGGTTTGACCATCTTTGTTTTTCGGGGAGGTAACACTTGACTTCATATAGCCTTTGTCCAAATCTAGAAGGTCAATCTAGTTTTTGTACTTGAGCTAGGATTGACTTAAAAAAGAAAATATTATATAGCCATGTTGAACCTATATTTATTAACTCAAAAACTTTTGCAAATTTTAATACACACTCTCGAGAGTACATATTGTCTAATACTCCTAATCCAATTTTCGTTGATTAAAATAAATGTTGTTGTAGATCTATTGTACAAAAGTAATCTGGTACAATGAGTTGGAGTTCTTTATATTTTTTTTATATCACTGTTACAAAAAATTGAAAAAACGATACATTAATTGATGCTTACAGAGCACCGCAACCTCCTATGTGCAAATGATTCATTTAAATAAAGAGAAAATATAAAACCACTAACTTTAACCAAGAGACATCACTTGAATCGGATAATAAGAGTAAAAAATCACCTACATTGAATATTAAAACTTCACCCTAAGATTGACAATTCACCTAAATAAGCAAAACTAACCACGTAGCATACACTATAAGTACATCTCTCTCCAATTAAGCCACCAAACAAAGTACAACAAGACCAACTTGTCTCTAGAAATTAGGCTTTAATTCCTCTCCATTTGATTGGGGTTTGACGCTCAATTTCTTTTCTCACTCCTTGATAAAAGCGGCTAGAGCAATGGGTAGGAGCTCATATGAGCTGTAAGGGTAAGGGCCATTAAACAACAGCCAAGGCCTATAAACTTTTAGAAGGATCGGGGTTAACGGGCAGCTTATAAAATAGGCCACGCTGGGTCAAGCCACGGGAAACTAGGCTAGATGTCCGATTTTTTTTAAAAAATTATGAGTGTGATATAGAAATTTGATGGAATTCTAGGGGTGAAACATAGATGCACTTCAAGTTCATGGATATGGAAGAAAACAGACAAGTCGAGGCTGCCATGGATGGAATTAGTGGATTCCTCTTATGCTATTCTTAGACACTTCTGCACTCAAATTTACTCAATTGTGCTCTAATGTCTACTTTGCCAACGTTTTATCAGGCTTTTTCAATGACTTGAATGAGGATAATAGCATAGCAATTGTCAATAGGAAGAAGGGAGAGAGAGAGAGAGAGAGATGAGATCAAACAAAAAAAAAACAAATGCTAATTTGCCCAGAAATGAAATCCCGCTTGTTTAGAGAACCAAAGAGGGAGAGGCAAGAGGAGATCACATTAGCTTATCCTAATGGGTTGGCCAATGCCTATAGACAACAGTTTAAGCAAATTGGGCTGGTTATGGATGGATCAGGGTCGTCTTACTTAACCCTTTTAAGTACTATTAGTGACCCACTCCTAACCCTTTTACTAATGGATCGACCCTAATTCGATCTAATCTATATATTGCTCAGCTTAACTTCTTTGGTATCTCATTTTCTCTTATTCCGTATCCACACACTATCTCATAGTAGCAAAACAATATTCGCAGCCCAAACTTGTCCGTTGAGGTACCCGATTCTCACTTTCTTTTATTTTGTTAATGTTTGTCTCTTATTATTGTGTCTCCATGTACCTATATTCTCTTATTGCTGAAGTTTTGTGTTGAGATTATAATGGTAATTGTTCGGCGTAAATATTACGTCATTTTTACCTTTATTTATCTAGTTTTTGTCTCGTAAAATAATATAATTTTTAAGATGTTTTTTTACTTGTTTTATTATTTTTATAGATAATAAGTTAGATTGTGCAAGTACTGAAGAGATTGAGTAGAAAATACAAATTGTGACACAAAGTTGATCAAATTTGATGTGAAGTTGTAGCCCGTTGGACAATCCATCAATTGCAATCACATGCCCAGCCCACAAATTGTGCTTAGAATACGTCCGGGTGCTGAAGCAGAAAAACAAGGGGTTGCTGATGTCACCATAGCATCATCATGATGTTATCGGTAGAAATCCTTCCCGGCTAAAAAAGGCAAGATCTGATTTGAGTACATGACGTCAGCATGATGTCATCGTCAAAATCGTTGGTCCCTCAAACTTCAAAGGCAGCAGGGTATGCGCGTATAAAAGGGGGTCCGGCCATGGACGGGGGTGGGCTGGCTAGACCCGGCAAAACTTACTAAAATTGAACGGTTCAATTCAAAATTCAAACCGAATCGATATTCGAAACAATTGAGCCGATTTTGACCCGAAATTTGAAATAAACCGACCCGAACAGACCCGAAATATAATGAACCCGATTCCGACCTGAACCGAAACCGAACCGAATCGGACTCGAATCAATTTAACCCGAATAAAAGTCACCCAACCCACAATTTTTTTGTTGGGTCTCTCGAGATGGATTTTTGTGCCTATGGTACAATTTTTTTGGTGGGTACAATTTTGAATCGATTTTGACCCAAAAAGTGACCCGATTACGACTCGAAGTTGACCCGATCCGAAATTAACTCGAATCGAACCCGAACCCGACCCGAAGAGATTGACCCAAAGTTGAACCGAATCGAAGTTGACTCGAATCGAAACCGAATGAACCCGAACGAGATCAACCCGAAGTTTACCCAAACCCGAAACCGAACCGGACTCGAACAAGATCGACCCGAAGTTAACCCGAATCGAATGACCCGATTGCTAGGTATAGGGTCGACTTTGGTTTTCGCCGTCACCTAGTCATTAATTAGGTTTAGGTTTTTAGTTTTTTTTTTTTGTAAATTTTAGACTCAAATACTTCTAAATTTAATTCTTATTTCGGTTATTTAATTTAGTTCATGGCAGTTTCGATTCGATTGGTTCGTGGTAACTTCTTCCCTTTATCTCTTCTTTCTCTTTAATTTGTTTAGGTTAGTTTAAAGATTCAATTTTTATTATATTTTGATGTTAGTAGTAGTTATATTATTTGTTTAATTTCATGTTTAATTTTATTTTGTTAGTTTATGTCATTATTCGAGTCAAATTTTATTAGTAGTTATTAGATTAATTGTGTTTCATGATAATTAGTTATTAGTTTGTGTCAATTTGATTGCGATTAACCTCTTAATGACTAATTCATCTTGTCCGAGCCTTTATTTACCTCGTTTATGCTAGTATTTTGGGATTGTTTCTCTTACCTCTACATAGGTTCGATGAGATGCCCGAAAGGGTCTTTTGATCTTGATTTTTAGGCGGTTGGTCTATCAATGAAAGTTGGAATCAATTTGCTAGTGTGGGTAAAGAGAATAGTTGAGATTTTGACCTGATTAATTAGTTTATTAAGAGGTAAAATCACGACTCGAGTATATTTTTATTACTTTCTAGGTTAGTTTAATCATCATATACATCCATCTCATCTGTTTTGATTCACCGAGACAGAAAGTTTAAATTAACTTTGATATTTGAAACACAACTCTTTGTGGACACGACTCGTGCTTGCCGGCTAGGTACAATTACGCCGTGCACTTGCGGTTATAATTTTAGAACTTAATTCTTTCCTAACAGTAATCTATGAGTTCTGATTTTGAGTTCATTACAGTGACAAACTACTTTTGAACTGTAACGTAGCTATCCTTTTGAATTGTAATATGTTCAGCTTATAATTGCAACTCATTGTACTCTGGGTTGTGATTGTTGTTTTTTGCCAATTAGAGTTTTTAAGTAGTGATTGCGATTTCTTCAGCATGAATTATTTATACCTCTTAAATTGTAATTAGAATGATATGTATTTGTTAGTTTGAAATATGAGGGTAGTTCTTCTGAACCCATGAGTCTTGGTTATGAGTATTCTTTTGACCGATTGATTGTTACTATTTTTGTGTTGAGTTATATTTCATTTGTTTATTGATGCTTGAATGAGCATAGTGTATCGAGCACGATGGCTGCAAGTAAAAGGTCAAATTGGACGGTTGAAGAAATCAACAAATTTGTTGTGTTACTATACGAAATGAAAACAAAAGGAAACACATATTCATGGTCTAAGGTTGTGTTGTACAAGTTTTAAAGATAGAACAGACTAAAAACTATCTATGACTAATGTTGGCCATTTGATGGTATTTGAAGTCTTTTGATATTCATGGTTTTATATTTGAAATATTTCATTTTTATAGGTAAAGTGTACCTAAGTGAAGGCGCTTAATTGAACCATTTTCGTGTGTGTGTGTATATATATATATATGTGTGTGTGTGTGTGTGTGTGTGTTTTACGTATATTATGCATTTGTCCTCAAAAGGAATATTAGCCAATTTAAATGGTAAAAAAAAAATCATCAATACAGCAAGCTTTGAAATATGCCTCAACCTATTTTTCAGATCTCAAGCCAAGATTGATAAGTGAAGCAAGAATTTGGGGACACTGAAGAAGAGTTTCATGGGGCAAATTTGCCCGTCAAGGAAGAGCTCGTCCGCAGAGGACATGGACAAGTTGATTTCTAACATTTCAAAGTTGAAGTGGGTGGAGAACTCAAACTCGAAGGAGTCATTAGAGGGGGTCAGTACGGCAATGGAGACCTCACCGTAGGGCTGGCAAGGATGAAATGGAGGGAGAAAATAAAGGCTCGGGAAGTTGGGATTCATCAATTTATAATTTTTCCCAAAAATTTCCTCTCAAATTTGACAGGAAAGTTAAATAATATTTTTTAAGGTCATTTGTCAACTAACTTTCTTCAATTTTTTAACTTTTCTAAAATTTTTTTCTTTCTTTCTTATTTTCCTAGGATGAAACAAAACTTTAATGGCAAATACTTATGTCCTATCTATTGTCAAGAGCTTCTAATGCATCAAAATCCATGTAATGAAGCCACAGTTTTATTTTGGGCAAAGGATACGGATAATTGCATTGCAAACATAACTAGTACACGAACATTCTCTGTCTAGCTTTGCGAGCTAAACAGTTAACGTCTTGAACCTGATCCCTACTTACTTTGACAATTACAACAGAATTAAACAGAGATAATAATTTATTATGGATCTACACAGAATAGCAAACTCCAGTGAGCTCGTCACGTCCCCTCTCATCTCTGCACTGACTTGTGCTGCATCATAATTTATTTGAACGTGGCGGTACCTTTTTGAATGCGCATCCTTCAGTGCTTCCTCAATCGCGATGTATTCTGCTTGGATTGCATTTTGAAGTAGACCTTTCCATATCCCATGATGCACCACTGAATCTCCTTGAACAAATATCCATGCTGCACCTGCTTTAAGCGTAGTCTTGTCCCAAGGGCCATCTGTTCAGATAGTGATCTGACTCTGCATCTGTGTTCCATAAGTGAAAATTAGTTGTCTTACAGGACTCTAAAGACTATTATTCTTGTCACCTTTATCCCTTATAGCCAACCAACTTTGCTTCCAAACCACAAATAGTTTCTCCACGTTGTAGATAACATCATGTAGCTCGTGATTCTTCCCCCTACAAATAATACGATTCCTTTCATCCCTGCTAATAACTATCTCGTCTCCTTTACTAATTTCCTGCAAAAGTCCTTCTTTGAAGCTCTTGACTGCATGACAAAGGCCTTTCCAACCCCATGACGCTCTTGAGGTTTGAGGCTATTAATTAGTTGCACCTAGTAGCAAGCTAAAACCATATTTTGCCTTGTAAACTTTTGCCAATAATAAATCTTCATTCTTAAATAATCTCCATGCTTGCTTCACTAATAACGCATTGTTGAAATTGGAGATTTCACGAATACCCAGACCTCCAGTTGATCTCAGCAAAAAGAGCACCTCCTTCCTGATCCAGTGTCCTCTTCTTAAGCCTAGCTTATCTCCGCAAAAGAAAGACACTACGAGGGAATTCGATATTGAGATATTAGACACTGGAATCTTGAAAACCCCCAGGATATGCTGATTCAATGAACTCATTACAACATTAATTAAAACTCATTTCCCGCAGTTGAAAGGAGGTCCGTTTTCCCACTCTACATTCTTCGTTGAATTCGCTCCATAAAGAAGCTAAAATGGGAAGTCTTTGTCGCAGGTACTATAAGGGAGGTTCCAAGGTATTTATCAAAGCTTTGAACAATGTTGAAGCTAAAAAGTAGTTTAAAACCTTCTGCCTCTTCATTTGTGATATTACTTGATAGCATAGTCGCAGATTTACCACAATTGATTATCTTCCTTGAAGCTTCACAGAAATTATTGATTAGCTGCTTGAGATTCATTACTGCCTGTAAATCCACTTCTGTGAAAAATAAGGCATCATTCGCGAAGAAGAGGTGAGAGATGGTGGGTGCCCTCCTTACTACCTGAATTCCTCTGATCTTGCCCAATCCTTGCCAGTGCTTTAAAAGTCTCAGAAAGTGATTCCATAACCATGAGGAACAGATAAGGTGATAAAAGATCACCCTACCTGATCCCTACCCGTGGAATTATAACCTCCAATGGTTGTCCATTGAAAAGAACATTATATCTTACAGTCGTTACACATTACATAATGAGGTTAACCCATTTCATTGGAAGATCAATTTTGAGGAGTAATGTTTGGAGAAAATCCCATCAAACCCTATCATAGGCTTTACTCATATCCACCTTTATTGCCACTAGCTTCTTCCCATCTTTCTTCCTTTTAATATAGCTGAGAGTTTCATGGGCTAATAAATAGCTATCAATGAAGTTCCTCCCTGGAACAAACGCATTTTAGCATTCTCCAATGATGTTGCCCATGACTGATCTTAATCTGTTGACAAGGCACTTCAAAACAATCTTGTAGATCACATTATATAGGCTAATGGGTCGAAGATCCGGCATCTCCTTGGCGTTTTCTTTCTTTGGGATCAGAACAATATGTGAATTGTTGACAACAGATATCAGGTTTCCAAATTAAGTGAGTCCAAGGCTGCTTCTGTAACTAACGAGCCAATGTAAGGCCATATCCTTTGGTAGAACAGAGCTGGGAATCTGTCTGGACCTAGCGATTTCAAACTCCCCATCTGGAACACTACTTGTTTGACCTCATCCTCTTGGAAAGATTGGTTGAGAAAAAGTCTATCTTGCTCTGTGATTCTCTTTTTGAAACTCTGCAGTAGGTTATTAATCAACATATTCCTCCCTGGCTGATAAGTAGGTTCCTTGAAAAGATCGGCAAAATAATCCCGAGCTGTGGTCATTATTTCTCCAAACTCATATACTTCATCCCCTGCTGCGTTGATGAGACTTTTAATACGCATAAGGGCCTTTTTTGCCTTGAAATGCTTGAAGAAATATTGTGTTTCCCTATCACTTTGCTGCAGCCACTTAATTTTACCCCTTTGTTTCCAATATATATCTACCGCTGAAAGTGCCTCTTCCAATTGATGCTTTCCTTCCCAGAATTTTGCAATGATTGAGTCCTGAAGTCCAAATTTCTGAAAGTCCAGCAGAGTCCTTTTGATCTCATTCGGGGATTCAGATAAATTAAAGGCATCTTTCCTTCTCTAGTGAAGACACCAGTGCTTACACTGCTATCTTGTTTCCCTAAGCTTCTTTAGAGTAAACATCCATGATAACAAGTTCTCCGGTGTGTCCCAGATGTATTTGACTATCTGCATAATTTCTTCTCTTGTTAGACACCATGCCTCAATTCGGTAAAGGTTATTCCTTCTTCTATATTTTGGATTTTTGATATGCATCAAAATTGGCCCATGATCCGAAGATTGAATCGGCAAATTTTCCACATAAGAATCTTGAAAATCATCAATCCAATCTTCCATAGCCAGCGCCTTATCAAGCCTTTCTAAAATTAGGCCCCGATCCTTCCTATTGTTTGTCCATGTGAATCTCGACCCCTTATAGTATAGGTCCTTGAGGTTAAGCAATAATTTTTATTTAAGGAAATCTTTACACCCTTTGATATTCACCTTTCCCCTAATTTGTCTTGAAAGTTGTCCATTTGATTAAAATCACCCATTAAAACCACTCGGTCATTCAGTTTATTCAGTTCACCTGCTAATTCCTCCCACACCCATTTTCTATCCTAAAATTTTGGGGCACCATAGACAAATATAATATACCAGGAACTCCTAGTATCATTGAGCGAACAAATCACATAATTCTTACAACATGCGACCGTCGAAATTAAGACATATTTCTTAGCTACTACCACAATCCCACCAAAACTTTCCTACCAGGCTTACACCACTTATAAGCGAGAAATGAAGAAAAGATGGAGAAGTCTCAGCCACAGAAGGCTCACATAGAGTTTCAAATAAACACAAAACATCAGGGCAATGTTCGCAAGCTATCCATTTGATAGTGGGAATTGTAGGGTTGCTTGCAGAGAAAAAGCCCCTACAATTCCACGCGCAGATTTTTATTTCTCACTGGGAGGCTTTGTTGTGCGTGTCTCCTGAACCCTTTCAACAACAGTTGAGGAACTTGGTTGATCCTTCTCACCTTTTCCCGTCATTCTTAGACTTGGTTGAGTGTCATCATCAGCCTCCTTTGTATTCTCTTATGAAACATTCCTGTTCTTCAATTCAAGGACTTTGACAGTAGCAACCAAGTCTGAATCCACTTCCTCTGACAAGCAGTATTGTTCTCAAGTCACGCTTCTTAGCTCAGGCATTGAGGAAGCCTTCCCTTTTAGACCCTTTCCAACAGCTTCCTTGAACTTGCTAAATACTGATACCGGACCCTTGCAGCCAATGTACCTTCACTTCCTTCTTCACGCCCTGAAAACCTTCTTTGTAAAAATTAAGGTTTCGGACTGTGTAACCGCCGGCTCTTTTGCTTCCAGGGTGACTGGTCTCCCTTTTGTAGATATGTACTTAGTGGTGTCATCCCACTCAGTACTATCTTTCCCTTCTATCACTGGAGGCCAGTTGGTTTCTTCTGAGAGCTGGTCGATATTAGGGCTTTGGCAGTTCTGATGGGAGTTACTAATTCTTGCACTTTCATCTGACGACATTGTATCCTCACTAAATATAATTCAAGGATAGAGTTGAGG
The DNA here is from genome assembly GCA_021018815.1 of Talinum fruticosum. Classification (NCBI taxonomy): domain Eukaryota; kingdom Viridiplantae; phylum Streptophyta; class Magnoliopsida; order Caryophyllales; family Talinaceae; genus Talinum; species Talinum fruticosum. The sequence continues at coordinate 399,140 of JAITYX010000124.1, read as the reverse complement.
TAGGGAATTTGTGAAGTAAATTCTTGGACCCTAAAGGGGTGAGAAACAAAAGTATGTCTTTCAAGAGGGAAAAGTCGAGGGATATTTATAGAGGAACTTTGGAAAGAGAAAGATTGACCTTGTTGGGAGGCTAAGTACGCATCAAATGCCGCAATATGAGGGTCAACAGTAGGAAAAGGAACTCTAAATCTCCCCTCATTAATGTTATTGGTAATAGTCTCAAGGGAGCTAATGGGTAGTACCTCATTGAGTGACTATAGATATGGAAGAATGGTTCTCGGGTTTGTAGTTGTAGTAGTGGAAGGGCCCGCAATTGAGTCTTGATGGAGCGAGGGCACCAATGGCGAATAGGATTGTAGCAAAGAGCCCACCTCCCTGTCCTGGTTAAACAGTGGGCTGTTGAAAATGGTTGCCTCATTCTGTTGGCCCAGATGAAAATTGTCAACCTCCATATTGAATGTTTCATTTAATGAGGCTTGACTCCTATTATCCTGCTCCTGTTCATCATAAATACTGAGTTGAAGAAATTTCCCTCTGTTCATATCTTCTCCATCTACATTGATTGCGTTGGGCCCACTTCTTGCACTTGTTCTGACAAATGACCATCTGTATTTTCTCCCATATCTCATGGAAATCCAGCGTTTGCTATAGTGGACAACTGAGGTTCCACCTCATTGAGGATATTGAACTCCTCCACTTGGTTGTTGACATTCGAACGTGGAAGAAGATCACCTCTTCCTTCTGCTTCCTCCCGCTTCCTCCCATCCCCTTGATCATCATCGTTCATGAACTCTGAATGCATGGGACTATCAGGGTGTGGTATAGGATTTTCCATATCCCCAAAAATCATCTTTGTCATTAAAAACTTGACGTTGCCGGAAAAGCCTTGATTCTGTTGGTATACATCTTTTGTCCTTCACTTAGAAGAATGTATCCCTTCCTTTCCAGTTTAACAAGCCACAATTTAACAAGAAGGTACTTATAGAAGAATGTAATTAAGCCACAATTAAGTGTCCTATTAGGCAGTTTGTACCATTAAATAATGAGGCCTTTTTTCCTGATCTTTTGGTACTCTTATTTGACTTTGTATGTCTTTATAGGTTAGTATTTTCCTCATAACCAACCCTTACAAGATCTCTTACCTTGAGTAACTTAAGCCAATACCAACTTGCTTTGACAGTAGGCTTACATTGCCAAAAGTGCTATCCTTTGAGATAATAATGATAAGATCCATTTGATCCACAATTAGTCACTTTCATCTACAACATGCCATATCATTTTCCCAGTATTATAACTTGTGCAATCCCTAATTGCCACACCTCTTGTTTTTTGGCATACATAGTGTATTATGACCCACCGGAAGGGGGAAAGAGGGGCTTGTATGCTATCTGATGGAATTCCAGAGGAAACTCTTACATATCTTATAACGTTTGGCCTCAGTACTAGGAATATATGCTGATAAGTATTGAATCGATATATTACGGGTTTTTTATTTTTTATTTTTTATTTTTTATATAGGGAGTCTTTACATCGGCCAATAGTTCAGTAATTTCATAAACTAAAAATAACATAGGACTTCACCAAAGATATCTAAATTGCAACAGCTTGATAACATGTCATCTCCAACAATTTGTTTTAGATTAAGTCATCAACTTCTGCAGTAGTATTTTGGACCTATCCTTAATAGCCTCTAATTCAAAACACTGGAAGAGAGTCATAATACGTCTCACACTCATTATCATCACTTTTAAAAATAAAAGATCATCTACAAAACTTAAACTGCTACATAACTTACAACCTGGGTGAAAAGTGAAAACTCTTCCATTGAACTGTCTTCTTTAATACTCTAACTAACAAAAAACTACATTCGAGATACCTCAACTTCTTGTGCAACTATTTTTTAGACCCAAAATTTTTAAAAATAATTTTGAAGTATCTTAAATTATGGTGTAAAATATATTGGATGTCTAATTCCGGCCCGAAGGGTTAACGTAGGTGTAAAATGTCTACAATGCCCATCGGATTTTGAGCCAAATGAAAGATTTAATGGAGAATTGCAAAATTAAATTTGTCTTATTAGAAATCCCGAGTTTCATTAACTTTCCTCGATCTTTGCTCTCTCCTCTTCTCTCCATTTTGTAACTCTACCTTTCTCTATCTTCTCTGTCTAGACGATTTCAACCACAGAAATCCTCTTCATCAACATTTTCATTAAGCATAGCAAGTGAAATCGATGAAGAAAGTTGAAGTAAAGCAACAAGTGAAGATTTTACAACAGAAATGGTATGGGATTTTAATTTTTTTGGTGTATAGATTTCATCTTCGAATTTAGGGATTTCACAGAGTAACAAACCTTTTGATGAAAATGGAAAAAGTAATAGCAAGAAGCAACAAAAAATTAAAAACCCCGGAAGAAGAAATACGGTAGAAAAATGAAAAGTGAAGAAGAAGAATGAAGAAGAAGAATGAGGGAGATGAATGAAGAAAAATGGAAGGAATTTGTAATATCTAAACATAACCATTGGAGAGAGAGAGAATTTAGGGATTTAATTTCAACTTTTACACCTCATTAAGGGTAAATTCGGACTTTTAACTCTAATTTTTAAAAATCCCACATAACACTCGGTTTTCCGACGTTATTGGTTGGAATTGGGCCTTCAATATAGTTTACACCATAATTTAAGGTATTTCATAATCATTTTTGAGAAATTTAGGTCTAAATAATAGTTGCATAAGAAGTCGAGTGCACTCGAGCGTAGTTTTTTTCTCTAACTAATATTCTGTTACCAACATAAAAAATGAAGAGAGACAGAGGATCCTTTTATGTTAGAGCCTTTTTCTAGCGAAGTATTCATTACTTATACCATTGAATTTGACATAAAATTTTGTAGTGATACAAGTTATGATCCAAGACATAAGTTTCATAAGAAACCAAGTCAAATCATTAACAACTTGTCAAAACTCCAACCAACCATATCATATCCTTCTTGATGTCTATCTCCATGATACATCTAGGAGAGGTGATCTTCCTATGATACATTTGATAAGGTTTTCACATATCAAAATATTATGCATGATTGATCTACCTTTTACAAAGACGAGTGTGAGACTTATTGACCAAATTAGAAGGTACTATTTTCGATCCGGTATTAAAAAATATTTGTGATACATTTATAATTTGTATTGTAACAAATTATAGGTCTTAGCTCATTAGGATGGTAAGATTTGACACTTTAGCACCATAACCACAACCAAATTATTGAATCATTGAATTAATGGACTATCTAACATTAGATCGTACAACCAAATACAACTTGAGCTATTGCATTCCGGAATATTTGACAAATATAATAAGACAATCTTCCCACTAGTGTTGCATTTGGCCTGGCTACCAACAATGATAATGATTGCTTATAAGGCTTTTGAGACATACATGGGCAATATTCTTCTATCTTGTTCACCTTTTCTAGCTGGTATATAGCTATATAACACATGTATCAAAATTCAAATAATTAAAAAATATTTTGGCTTAAATATTACGGTGCTTATACCCTGAACTTGGGTTTTGTAATCCTAGACTCCCGGCCACATGTCAATAAGTGGTGGAAGTTCAACGAAAATACAGGGTTTTGAGGAGACAAAAATAAAATAAATTTTTAGACTTTAGTGTACAGGTTTACGAATATGAGACAATATAGTTCGTGTAAATGTTAATACGATGAGTGTTATTTTGTACAAGGGTTTATGAAAATTTACTTGAAATGACTGTTAGAATCCGTTGTTACAATCTGTTATGACCGAAGTAAGTACAAATGTCTTGAAATGATTAACTATTATAATTATTATGAGATAAAATGAGTTGAAATGATTAAGCTGTTAGAGGTGAAATGAGTTGAAATTAACTATTATTGATATTATAGCTGAAATAGGTTGAAATAAGGTGAAAGGAACATATTATAAATGAAAGTATAAATATCATTTTGAATTAGCCGGAGTTATACATGCAAATAGAAACAAACAACAAATGGAAAGAGATGTATACAGGCAAGGTGAGCTGATGTACATACCGAACTGTTTCTGTTTCTGGTTTTGGCAGACAAACATTGCAAATTGAAAAGCATGGGACTTGAGCATGACTACTACTATCATCATCATAAATCATAATAATACTAATAACAATCAATTATCCCTTCTTTCTCTCTTCTTCCATCCGGTTCTCTCTCCTCACACTGTTCCTGTTCCTGTTCCTGTTGTTGTTTAGGTGGAGCTTTACGCAATCCCATTACCCTCCACCCAAAATCCAACCCACTCAACCCCCCAAGATTCTCTTTCTTCAATCTGAACTTCCCTTGATCATGGGCAACGCGAGTAGCAGCGCCAGCGGGCGCCGCCGTCAAGGGAGTCGCCGGGGCCACCCACCTCCGCCCCCGACGCAGCCTCCACAGCCGGAGATCAGAGCCAACAACTTCGTCTTCGCGGCGGCGTCGCCGTATCCGGCGCCCTACCCCAACCCCTCAGCTGGGTACTACCAGTACAACCACCATCCGCCGGCTGCTGGATACTACCCTCCGCCTCCGCCTGCGGCGATGAGGATGCCTTTGCCGGCTCCGTACGACCACCACCACCAAGTGAATTGGCCCGCCGGAAGGCACCCATGTGTGCCGCCGCCGCCACCCGTCGCCCCCTATGTGGAGCACCAGAAGGCCGTGACGATTAGGAACGATGTCAATTTGAAGAAGGAGACGCTTAGGGTTGAGCCCGATGAGGAGAATCCTGGCAAATTTCTCGTTGCCTTCACCTTTGATGCTACAGTTGCTGGAAGGTATTGTTCTCCACCCCCAAACAAAACCCCTTTTCTTCGTTTTGGGTTTTGATTGTTGTTGTAATGTTTCTGTGGGTTTTTAGGGCTTAGGAGAATTTATACTATGTGATGTGTGATGAGTCAGTCTGTATTTGAAATGGTCTTAAATTTTTTCTTTTGGTCAATTTTCTGTCAGTGTGAATGATTTGTGTTTTATAATGTATGTTTTGCTAGGTTGACTGGGTTCTTGATCATGATTCATATTACTAATTTATTTGGTCCAGAGCTGTTGAATTTATATGTGATATGATTGACAATCTTTCTTTTCTTTTATTTATCTGATTCAATTATGCTGCATGTTTGAACTTTTGACTGGAAAAACTTTTGTTGCTCGTCGCTAGGCTGAGTACATCTTCCGCACTCAATTGTAACAGTATTGGCTGTAGTAAAACCTCTTTTCAGTAGTTTAGTTGAAACCTCGTCGACACGTGAAGGACTTGACATGTTAAGAAGATGAGAGCTTGTAGCAGTAATCAATAGTGTTGCAGCCGAAGAGAGTGGTAGCAAATTACTAAACGAATGAACTATTTCACGATATACTTGAATATCATGGTTAGAGGTTGGAGGATGGATTCTGCTGTTGCTTTCTGCTATTATGTATCTCAATTAGCATGTAAGTTGTAACCCTGCACATGCTAGGAAATTGGATAACCTCTAGAATGAGTAGAGAACAAGCATGAAATGGAATTCGTTGCCCATAGTTTAATTTCATTTTCTCATATGTGGCTTATTTGATGAAGCCATATGTCAATTTTGATGCTTCTTTATCATGTCACAGTTTTTGTCCTTTATAGTTCGTCTTCTGAAACCTTGTTTCTTGCTTTATACATAGTTTTTCATTGATGATGTGCCAATACTGCCTAAGTTTTAACTGCATGCTAAGTATGAGGACAGAGGATTTGTGTTCAGTGTAAAAATGTGTGAGTTGCAGACAATTTTTTTTTTTTTTGGGTTGTTGCAACATGTAATTCATTTAGAGATATGTTGTAACAGCTTAGTGACGATATGGTCTGTGGATGTCAGTGGTCTTTCACTTAGGAGCCTGCAATTAGATCAAGGAAATCTAAATTTTTTGGTTGATAAATGAGATTAAAATGATTGTTGTGTCCTTCAGGTCCAGTTAGCAGTGCTTCTAGTTCATAGAATTTATCTACTTGGTTGCAAAAGACAACTTTATGCTGTGACCTATCATGTTCCAGTATGGTTTACTCCTTTTCATTCTTACGTTCATATTTATCAGCCATGTTGAAGAATTAATGGCTAATCATGTGCGACATTTGAGCTGTTTCATGATATAATTTATGGCTAAAGTATATGATCCTTTGATCATGTGGTTATACTGAAATCGTGCTTGTACTGAAATAGTGTAATGGATCATGGCTGTCACGGGGTGATTCGTTCGAAAAGATTCACAAAACTTGAAAGATTCACCAAAAAATCTTTTGTAATTGTATTTGGAAAGAGTGACTTTATAATCCTATTATTAGCGCGGCATAACTGGTGAGCAACAAATATATGTTAATGATAAATTATGTCTTGTAAGTTGTTAAAATAACAATCAATTGAAGATATAACTGATGTTAAGATCGGTTGTAGAATGGTGTTGTGGCTTATATAGCCGCCATTCTCTTTTCCAAAGCGGTTGTCGTGGCCCTTCATGTGTGTGAAACATGATGAACAACCAAAATGCAACAAAACAAGTTTGCTTAACTCAAAAATGCTTTCGGATGTGGCTGTTTCATCAAGCAATGGCCTCATTTTGAACCCCTAAGTCCTAAGACCAGCTGAAACTGTGATGCAGAAATGTCAAATGGATACACACATCCAGAGGTCCCAGAGCATTTGGATATATGATAGGTTTGTTTGAAACATCCTGCTGATTTGATTTTGGTGGTATATGTATAAGGCTATAATAAGGCGCCCTGTTCCGTTTGTCAAAGGTATGCATATAAAAGTAGGTGATGCTTTCTGAGGCACCCTGCAGGGAACTCATGAGAACATTCTGGTCTTGCTGGGCTGGTCAATATGGAAACATGGATGGATAACCCAAACCCTAGCGATAATTAAGACTTCGATAGCCATCTTCATTAAAACAGTTATTAAAGTTGTCCGGTTTTTTCCTCATGTGATTTAGGTTATGCTTGGGGAATTGTTCTGGTTTGGACCTTCTTGTCAAGTGTCCAAATTTGTTTTCCTTCCTTCCTTCCACCTGTTCAGATTTCTGTTCTCTATCATGTCTTCCTTTGAATCTAGGTCAGTGCTCCCTGCAGCCGTAGATTTAGTTCTTTTGCCAGCTCATGCTGGAGGCTTTGTTCAAATTTTTGTCGAACTTGAGGTGAATATCTCTTTTCATGGAAATTAGGCACTCCATAGAGGGAGAGGGTGGGGGCCAAGGGTGAGAAATTTAAAGGTCAATGACTCAAGACTGTTGTCACTCCATCTTTTAGGAGTGAAATGAAAGAAGAGAGAAGTGTGAGATTGTAGCCATCAGCCATGGCTGCAGATCAATTTGCTGATGCTTGTGAGAGGGAGGCAAAGAGAGAGAGACTGGCAGATAGAAGAAACAAGTGACCTGGGACCTTCTTCAGCTCTATAGTGAATGGAGGAGGAAGAAAGCAAGGCAGGTTAAAGCTAAGAATATATGAAATATTTTAGTATTTGGAAATTAGTTATATTTTGATTATTTTTTTGTTGCTTTTTGTAAATAATGTCATGGTATTTTCAAGAGTCAAGTACGTTATCAAAAGGGTTTTATGTAGTTTTCTACTTTTATGTATAAATGTTTATAGTCTTGTAAAATATGCTATATGCCCTAGAATATTAAGACAAATTCATGAATAACGCTTCTTTTTCCAAAGTGCAACTCTTTGCCCTCTCTTCTCTGTTCTTGTCTTGATTTTTTTCCTATTTTAGGGCTTATTTGAAATGACATTTATACTAGCATTTATAACAACTTTCAGCTCATTTCAACTCTTTTCATCTCATTTCAGCTATAATGGCTATAACAACTAATCATTTCAGCTCATTTCACTATTTTAGCTTATAACAGCTATAAAAACTAAAACTAATCATTTCAGGTCATTTTTACTCATTTCTGCTAGAACTCATTTCTGCGACCACAGCTATAACAGTTGATTTTAGCAACCTTTTGGAACAGACCCTTAGTGATCCCTCTCCTTGTCCCTGTAATTCTCTTCCCTTTTCCCTAATCTTCGTCAACAGTTGGGCGGGTCCAAGGGTTTGATATGGAGATTTACTCAAAAACTAAAACTCAATTTATTCCGTATTCAACTCTCGTAATCACACTCTGAGTTTTGACTAAGAAGACTTGAAAATTGTTAGGAGCAAGGAATTAAACAGCCATTTGTGGCTGATATCTAGCTCAGTAGTGATGTATGGGGCAAACATTGTGGCCTCTAGGTTGAGAAGACTAGAAAATTGTACATTCAAGGTAAAGTGTGCCAATGCATTTAACAATCTCCCAAAATATATCACCTTTTATAATGTACTTATGAAGAAGCATAGGCTCCTTCTACTGAAGGTTGGCAGCTAACAACATTTGTACCTTCAGGTTTCTCTCTTATTAGGTTTTTTTTTGTAATACATTCTTTATTAGTTATTTCCACCTTAACTTCAACATCTTTCACTTCTGGATTCTTGTAGTAATTTCTTGGACTTTAGGGCGCTTGCTGATATGAGTCGAGATGTAACTAGACTCTTGCAGAGGCAGAACATCTTTTACTTTTTGTAGGTTGACCTTGGGTTTAGAATCTTCAACAATGATTCTAATTGTGGCATTAATATCTTAGATTTGGAAGTTGGTTTCTAGATGTGAGTCAAGAAGTTTCTTCATCCTTTTGCTTTCTTGCTCATGACGAGTGTCTTCCCTAAACTCAGCAACATACCTGTATGAAAATTTTTGATATTCTTATTGCATTTGACTAAGATAGAAACTATAGCCACCTAAGGAATAAGGTGGCAGATATCATTATATGGAAATCCATAATATGTGTGAGTCACCATATCATAGACCAGTAGATGCTCATTAAAAATATGCACTGAAATCATCGATATAATGAGAACCAATTATTCCATGTCCAGACACTAGCCATAAAGTTTTTGAATTTAATGCACAAGGATTGCCTAAAGGACTATACTCCCAATTTTCCATATTATGACTTGTGGTCTTTGGTTAGATTTTGAGTAAATTTAGAATGCAGATGGTGAAATCAAATTTTTTGTCATGGGTAAACAAAAATTAGGGTTTATGGAGATGGGGGTAATGATTGGAATGTGGTCAAGTTTGGGTACAGATTGCTCTATGACAACATCTCTGAAAGCAAACTGGTGGAAAACTAACAAGTCAATTTTATTCCATGTTCACCTTTGTAGGGAAAGAACAATTTAGGGGGCTAAAAACACCTAACAGAATAATGAAACTAGTGTAATATAATTAAAATGCTACTTTCCTGATCATAACAACCCTGATATCTTAAATTTTCTGTTCTAAAATACCTCCTAAAATTAATCAGAAAATGATAAAAACTCGAAAAATACAATAATTTCTTAAAATTATGAACTACGAATTTTATTAAAAAAATCAGTTTTCCTTTTTTTGCCGCTGCCACCAGTATCAGGATGGCAATTAATAAGCCTAGGGTTCATTGGTTGGGACTTAACAAGGTTTAACTCAAAGTGAAGGTGGGCTATCTTGTGTGGGCTTGAATGTGTACTGACTCAAGTTTGGCATATTTGAATTTCTGGACCTGGTTTTACCTGATTCTTCTGTTTGGTTGGGACAGTGTTGTTAGAAGTGGTAAACCTGAAGCCACACCTAAGTTTAGGTAGGAAATGACTGCCCTTTTGAATTCAAAATGCAGACCAAACTCTATTAGCAAGGCCAAGATCCTGTCGTTCCCGAAAACTAGCACCTAAAACTGGATTGTTTAGACCAAACCTTTACTCCTATTGCTTATAGAGACCACTAGATGGGTTCTTTTGACTATGATACAGCCAAGTACACAGCAGGCTGGTTCCAAAAACATGTCCTGTACTCAGAATGACATGTAAGACAGATGCCATATGTTTCGGGTTTTTTTAGACAAGGAAAAAGTTCGGCAATAAAACGTAACATTTTTCAAAAACAACTGATTGGATTATTGTGCCTTGCCAGCTAAACTTGAAAAGCTCTAGATCCAGCTAAAAACTTTTTTCAAAAGCTTATTAATAAGTGGTTTGTGTTAATTAGCAGTAAGCTTTGAAGAAGACACTTGGAAGTTCCCCTTGTTATGAACCAATTAGCATAAGCATCTGTGTGTGCTTCCTGCCTCCTTAGAAAATCTTTCCTTCAAATGGATTGACAAATATGCGAGAAGCTGAGGGCATGTAATCTCTTATGCATGCCATACCTGGAGTGTCATACCAACTTTTTGATCCGTGACAGTAAATAGTGAAAATAGGACCGTCATCAATAAACAATGGTCCATCATGAGCAAATTCAAAAGCATTGGATTTGGATCCCAGAAGATCAGACAGAAATCCACAAGCTCTTTCCTAACATTGTCCTATGTGTAGGTGATAATCCTTGAGCATTTCGTGATACTATTCCTGATGTTGTTTCTTTTATAGTAGCGAAAACAACTGTGACCCACCTTCATTCACTAGGCATAATCTTGTCCTCTTAAAAAAATTCTTCTCTCTCAACTATAGAGTCAAGAGTTGCTGTGACTTGGAAACTTTTGAGGAACATTTGTCATCAACTCACTACCGAAGTTCAGACTTAAAACAATTGCTGAGTCTGCTTTAATTAGGTTTCCCTGCATCCCTAATTAGGAAAAACCTTGACCTTCTCCAATGTCGGAGTCCACCTTTGAGATGCTTCAGCTTCATATGAAATCATCTTCCTTCCCCTCTGCTTGAGGCACTCTTTGTACAGTGTTGATGAACTTGGGCATTCAATCTGATGGTTATGAAACTTAAAAAGCATCTTCATTAGAGGAATCTGAGTAGCTGAATTGGCAAGGATGGCAGAATGATCTGATGACCTAGGAGTCACTAGTTCCAGAAGCCGTCCAGGCTATGCTATATAGATCTTTCAATTTTATTGTATACCATAGTAACAGGCTCTTGCTTGTTCAACATGTGAATCTCAGAGCCTATGTCAACCAAATTATGTTGGTCTTAAAGATGAATCTTGAAGCATTTTATAATGTCTACTGGATAACATGTTTGAGAGTAACTTTCTATATGACTATAAGGTCTACCGGATAACATGTTTGAGAGTAACTTTCTAACCATTGTGGTTTGTGACTGGCTTTTGTAGGGATATATGATTATAGTTGTTTATTTAAATGGTTGTAAATTGCAATGTTGTAGTAAAAGCACTCCAGCTAAACCAGAGGAGTAGACTAAGATTTTCTTGCACGAGAGTTGCAAGGATTTCATGGGCTTTTTCCTTGTGGGGGCCCTTGGCATTGTTCTTGAGCTACCTTAAGTGACTTACTGACATTTGAGGCTGGTCTTGAATGTTTGGTCGAATGGTGATGACTGATGTGGCCAATATAGCTTTGTCAATTCAGAATGGAAGCTTTTAGTAAAACTGTTAACATGACTGAATATTGTCTTCCTGTCTTTGTTTTGTGTACATCTAGGACACAACCTCCCCCCGGGTACCGTCTGTGTTGATTTTTCTACTTACATACCTTCTAGTTATAAAGAAAAAGGTCCAGTAGTAGGTATACAGTGAGGCAGTACTATCTTTGGATGAGCATGTGTTATTGCTCTTAACCCAATCATGCTGTTATCCTATTTTTTCATATGTTATCTCTATATAATGTTAGGAGTCTAAAGCCCACCACTTGCAAGGGTCCCCTCCCCCACCCCCGGTCGCAATTGCTCTTATCCATGTTGACCATTCCTTGTATCTATGCCCCCTCACCCAAAAAAAAAGAAGGTTTAACGTGTTTTTTGTTAAGATGCTTTTTACCATTGTTCTGAATTTAACTATTGATGATTTATATTACCATCAAAACAATGCACAACTAATTTTCTCATAATAATTTTTTGCCCCTTACACTGCACTGAACTTGTTCCATATCTGTGATACCTGTCAACAGCATTACGGTAATATACTTTGCAAAGGAAGGTGAAAATTGCAAGCTAACACCAACAAAGAAAACTTACTGCCCCCAGTGACAGTACATTTTGAGCAAGGCTTAGGCCAAAAGTTCAGACAACCTTCTGGAACAGGGATTGACTTTTCGATGTTTGAGGAGTCTGAGCTTCTAAAAGAAGGAGACATGGATGTGTATCCTCTAGCAGTAAAGGCTGATGCATGCCCACCGAATGAGGCAGAGACGGAGACAGATTCAGATGGAAACCCTGTTCCAGGCAACACAAACTCTCAGATAACTCAAGCTGTATTTGACAAAGACAAAGGGGAATACAAAGTAAAGGTGCTTAAGCAAATCCTGTGGGTGAATGGCTTGAGATATGAGCTGCAGGAAATATATGGAATAGGCAACTCTGTGGAGGGTGAATTTGATGGCAATGACCCTGGAAAAGAGTGCGTTATCTGCTTGTCAGAACCTAGAGACACGACAGTCCTCCCATGCCGCCACATGGTAATTCTCTTGATCTATTCATATTAGCACCTTGGCTATTAAGTATGAGAGAATTAACCCATAACTTTAGACTGAAGGGGATGTTAAATGTGGGTTTTTTTGTGATTATTTATCCAACTAGATAAGTGATCATTTAACTGGGGCTTGCTACCAGTGCAAACATTTCTCTAGCTATGTTTCCACTATTTGTCTTGTTATCTAATTTTGACCCTATTTTCTTTGCCTAGGTCTGCCAGTTTACCTCGTTTAAAAGCTGGAGAAATTAGTTCTCGAATCTGAAATCTGTATATAAACCATAAGATCTGGTAAATCTGGATATAAGACTAAAAATAATCTGGTTAAATTTGGATGTTGAATAAGATCTGAAGGGAACAAGTGCTTATGATCCCGGTCCTGTTGTATATGGTGGAACATAAATTTGGAAGTCTATACTGCTATATGCAATAATCTAAATCGGTTACTAGCGACTTCTGTTGTACTGGCAAATCACATCTCTACCTTTTACCTAAGTACCCCAAATTTCCTTTATCTTTATAATGGCGTACCTGTAGCTGAGCTGATGTGCTTTGTTGTTCTCTGTTCTGTAGTGTATGTGTAGCGGATGTGCAAAGGTTCTGAGGTTTCAGACAAACCGGTGCCCCATATGCCGGCAACCAGTTGACAGACTACTGGAGATAAAAGTCAACAATGGGAACGAAGAAGAGAAAAACACTTGAAACACTATACTTGTTATCAAGGCGACTTCTATTCCAGATAATGTGGATTTCTGCGCATACTTCTGGGGAAAAACAATACCCTCATTTAACTTGCTTTTGTCCCTTGACTATTCTCTGTTGTATCCATATTTTTAGTGTAAAAATCTCGGTCACTATAATCCATTCGCATAAAGAACAGCGTGTATCCAGAAAATGCTGTGCTCAATTCTCGGCTACAGAACAGACCACTATTTCATACTTGATAACAGTGGAAAAACAGCAACATGTATTTATGTATATTTATAGCAATGGTTTGCTTTACAGATGATTGGTGACCAACGGACTCAATTTATCTCATTTATATGCTCTCAGGTGGTGGGTGGTTTCTTTTTGTGTCACAATGTGGTGGTGTTTTTCTTTTGTGTTTGTTTTGGTATTGATTGTGGCTTGGCTCTTGGAGCTCTTTTAACTTTTTAGCCTTTAAACCTTTTAGCGTTTTAGTTTCTTAACTGTAAGGGGGAAAAGGGGAGCGGTGCTAACTCATGAGTACTGCTGAATGCTGACTGTGTTCATATGTTATGGATCCTGACTTGCATAACATCCTGAGCTTAGATTATGTGCCAGTAACGCTTGTGCAGAGCGACCTAAATGACTAAATGGTCATCGCATAAAGCAAATTAAAAATTTCAAAGTAGCATTTATTTCTTCGCGGTTAGAAATACTGGCATAACTGTCAGCATGGATTCTCGTTATTGGCCCCGTTTGGCAATTAGTTGTTAGCTGTTAGCTTTTGGTTGATTGAATTAGTTGTTAGTCTGTTGGCTGATTGAATTAGTCTGTTGTATTAGCTGTTTACATTTAGTTGTTTCGAAAAAGTGTTTGGTGAATTTAACTGTTTCTCAAAAAGGTGTGAGATAAAAAGCTAATTTACAAAAGTCAATCTCAAAAAGTTATTGAAATTAGCTTTTGAAAATGACTTTTAAGGGCAAAAAGCTATTACAAAAAGCCAACTTACCATACACCTTGAATAGTTTTTGACTAAGTTAAAAAATCAAAACTCTCTCAAAAAACCATTAAAAAGCTATCTGCCAAACATGCCATTATTTCACTATTATTTTTATTTTGCTCTTGGGTTTTACTCATCAAGTTGGAGGTTTTGATCTTTTGGAGTGAGGTTTCATCTAAGGTTACGAGACTCGTCGATAAATCGACTCGGTTGGCGAACCGGGTCAATGGTTGGTCAACTAATCGTATCGGTTGACTCGATGTTGGACTAGCTAATCCGATTTACGGTCGAATCGGGTTAGACCGGTATGAGCCACTTAATCAATACAAATTATATTATGGATCTGGTTTCATAAACTCAAGTTATCATATGTGCTATTTTGTTTTAATTTTCTAAGACTCATCTTTTTTAAATGGTCCATTTTTTCAAAAAGATTAAATTTCTATCTCAAAGTATACTATATCACCAGGTCCATAGACCTAATTATATGATATAAGTGTTGTTTGATTAATTACTAATAATCTCTCTGTTCTTACATTTGATATAATATGTTACTATAAGCAAAATAAAATGAGAAAATTTAGAACTTCTACAATATTACTACTAAAAATTTACGTGTTTCCTATTATAATATATAAACGAAGCCATTTTCTTTTTCCACGAAATGGATTACACCAAATATTTATTCTTTGTTCCATCAAAAAGATATTTATTATTTGTTCCATCAAAAAAAAATTTATTGTTTGCATAATATAGCAGCCTAGGGGGTTAGGAAAGTAATATTTTGTGGCCCAAGTTCCCTAACATCAAATTTTTTTTTTAAAGTAAGAACAACGACTAGCAGGTAAACCTTCTCGTAAGGGTTTTACCTAAATTGTCCTCTATTAAAAATGGAGAGAAAAAAAGAAGAAGGAATAACATACCAAACTAAATTAGAAGAAACACTAAGGTCAAACTTGGCCACCTAGTCGAAACTTCGGTTTCCTTCTCTAAAAGTATGATTGATAAAAACTTGATTGCATCTCCGGAGAAAGAACCAAGTATCTTGAATGAGCATGTGGATTTCGCCTCTAACTCGCTTTGATGACCGTCAAGTTGTCACCTTCCAAGAAATAGAACTAGCAACGGATTGAAAGACCTATCATCCCGACCTCCGATCACAAACTCTCCCGTTGCCACAACAAACGACCTCGAACCGTCGAAGTTGACTTTGACAAAATCACCGGGAGGTTTGTACCGACAAACAAACTGATTGAGAGAGTTGGCACGCACCGAGGATTGAAAAGCTGATCCAATATGCACCTAGATCCCTATTCAGCCCAGGATGATTTGGCCCGAATTAAACTAGCAACAGGATTGAAAGACCTATTATTAAAAACCACATCATTCATGCCTTTCCACAGGCTCCATAATAAATGAAACATACGGATCATTTGAGTTGGTTCTTCGATTTATGAATGTCAAGATAAGATTAGATAGAGAGGAACACTGCAGGTGACTCACATTCACCTCCGACCACTTGTGTCGAAAAGTTGTGTCCCATAAATCCAAGACACCAAGGCATTGAGAAAAAAAGGTGATCAATTGATTCGAGTATGAATCCGACATACTTGGACAAATAGTGTCAATATTTAGCCCTCGCTTATTATAAGGGAAGACAATTCCAACAAAGGAATGAAGCGGAAGAGTTAGAAAATCCAAATCAAATCGAGTCTTCGTTCCTAAGGAAGATGAAGCAATGAGCTCATCTAGTCGTACGTGGTCCGATGTGTTGGTTGGAAGAACTCTTAACCCTGTCAATGTTAGTTCTCAACCAAAAAGTCATGAGATCCTTGACTTTAAAGCCACGATTGGAAACACTAAGGTAGATGAGTTTGTCACCGAGGTCGGCCAAGTGTGGGAAGTAGCAAAGGCAGCGGGGCTAGCAATCGGAGGGTACGACTCAATCATCTTGGCGAAAATTGCACAAAATCTTGCTGAGGAAAAAAAGATTTGAATCTCAGCCTCCACAATGAGACCTCTATAATGGGCTTCTTTTGAGGAGTAAGTTATTCTTATAGCGATTGCTCCAAGCTTATCATCTTTCAAGTCCTCCCGATTGCTTTTCATCTCATTTTTCATCATCATTGAGCACCGCCCTATGGTTTTTGACTCAAGCGGGAATGGGCTAGTGCTCTTATAATATAAGGAATCATGTTTTAACATGCGTCGAGGGGTAGTGTCTATTGGAACCTGGATGCTTGGCGGGTTTTTTCCTCAAAGCGATGCTTTGGTAGGTGTCGAAAAATTTCTATTTTTACTAAATTTGGCATGGTTGTTTGGTTCAAATAAGGGCAAGTTTTATTAGCTTATTAGCAAGATTACTTTAGTAATTGTGGGCCTGTTTTATTGTTTTGATGGGCTGGCTTCTCTTGTATTTGTTGGGATTTTAATCATCGTTTTTCTGTTGTACTTTGCCATGGTTATTACCTGACTTGCTTCCTTAATGATTACAAAAAGATAAATACTTGGAGGATGAGAGATAGAGAGAGCCAACCTCTCTGAAGGAAGAAAGGAGGGTAGGGGAAAAGCCAACCGATGGAGAAGTGAAGAATTCACCTTATTTGTTAATAATCTTCCACAAAATGCACATAGTTTTGTGCTAGGAAGAGTTTTTCAAGATGTAGGAGAAGTTGTGGATGCATATATCCCAGGAAGAGTTGGGAAGAATTCAAACAAAAGGTTTGGCTTCATCAGGTATTGCGAGAAGAAGTGTATAGATAAAGCTATTACAAGGTTCAATTTGAAGACTCTATTGTGGTGTTTGATTGGATGTAATGTATTAGGGGTGTAATGTAATAAATTGTATAATGTAATTAGGTATGCAATGTAATGGGATAATAATTACATTACTATGTTTGGTTATATAAGAAATGTAATGTAATCACGGATGTAATAGATTATCTCAATAGCCAAAAAATTGTAATTAAATTATTGTAGTGGAGAAAAATGTTATCTAAATAAAAATTTGAGCTACATATTTAGATTGAGCTTTTTGAATATTTTTTATCAAATAATCAAGTTTCATTTCTTTCGTGGTAAATATCAACTATATTATTTTAATGGGAATAAATATCATAATAAAGATAAATGTTATCCACATGAAAAACATTTTAAATTAGAAATCATATTTGAGAATTTTTTAATCTTTTTTATCATATTTCCTAATTTAAATTTTTTTTTGTGACAAAAAACATCAACTGGATTATTCTAGTGGCGATAAATATTTTTCGTAGTGAAGATAAATATTATCCAAATAACAAAATTTTAAATTTTAAATTTATATTTGAGATTTTTTTAATCTCTTCTATCATATATTTAAGTTTTGAATTTTTTCATTGATAAAAAATACCAACTGAAATTATTTTATTGATGATAAATGTTTATTGAATTAAAGATAAATGTTAACAAGTAAAAAAATTTGATCTAAAAATTTTAATTTAAGCTTCTTTTATCTTTTTAATTGAATAGTTAAATTTTGAATCCAAAATGTTGAAGTTAAAATTTTCTCTTAATGACTAACCGATTATGTCATATATTAAGATAATAAAAGAAAGAAAATCAAGTTATTTCTCAAATGGATGAATTTTTGCTTGCGAAGGAAGAGGGAGAAAAAGGATACAGAATAGAGAGAGAGGAAGAGAGAGAGACAGAAAGAAAGAGAGAATTATTACAAGTGTATCAAAATTTGATCACAAATATGGATGTAATCATGATTGTTTAGTAAATATCTAACTAATTGTAATTGCATAGGAATAGGTTAATGTGATTACAATGTAATTTTGATTGCATCACAAAGCTACAACTAAACATGGTAATATAATAATCATTACCAATTTGATTATATTAATACTTTGATTACATCCAACGAAATATGCCATATGGGTACATAAATTTTATGTGTAAGTCGGCCAAAGACCAAACACCAAAAATGAGTGAAAATAGGTATGGAAAGATTGGAGGAAGAAGACGAAGTAATTGGGTTTGGATACCAAAGAATCAAGTCGATGATCCGAAGGATCTAGCGAGAATGAGCCAAGAACTTGTGGATAATTCTAAAAAGATTCAAGTAGTGGTGGAAGGCACAATAAGTCTTTAGAATTTGAGCTGGTTAAAGAGGAGCTTAGTGTGTAATTCAGAATGTGCAACATATATTGATTGTTCGAGGAGTGTTTTTCACCGATCTGCCTTTCTGCTTGAGAGTCACTGGCATGGAAAAGTGTAGTTTCCTACTCACTTTTCAGTCAGAGGTAGAAGTTAAATCAATTTTAAGAGACTACAAGATTATCTTGTTGGGACGGTTCTTTGATTGTAGAAAATGGGCTCCATGTAAAGTGTGTCAAACTCAAACTACATGCCTTCAATTAATAGGCATCCAAGGACATACATGGACTGGAGACAACAATCTGAGCTATGCCAAAGAGATGGGATGATATAATTTGTCTTGACTTTGCTACTCTTGAAGTATCTTCGTTAGGGATTGCAAAAGTCCTGATCACAACTACTCATCTAGCTATAGTTTCTGAGACTAAAGTCCCCATTTAAATGTATAATCTAGAAGGGAAGAAGCTAGCGAACAAAGCGTCATAAACGAGCTCTACCAGTGGAGATGATGAAGCCGATTCGTTGTCAGTTCTATCAATACAGCTGATGGCGTCGAAGGTGGAGATGATGATGTTAATCCGTTAACAAAGAATGCTGAGTATGTGGAAAATAGCTTCTCAAAAGTAGAAGAAAAACAAAACTCTCAGCCTCAAGTTTTAATCAGGGCATGGGGAAGGAGCAGCCTAGAGAAGGGGAGCTATCATCGAGTAGCCCAAAATGAACTGACATTTTGGATGGGAATATAAACCAGAATTTGAATGAGATTGATACTATTCAAGAAGGGGAACATTTAAATCTATATATTCAAAGTCTTTTACTCAAATATCAACCTAACATCAACAAATCACAAAACATTGGATTTTCTAACGTTAATTTATATATGCAATTCCTATTTGAATTTACATATTATCAACAGAAACGAATATAAACGAACAAAGAAGCTAGAAACGAAATTAGAATATAATGAAGGTGGAAATCGAAGATGAGATTTAATGTACTCAAAGTAGCGTTGACAAAAATTTAAGTTTTGGTCAAAATGGGTTGGAAAAATCGATCGTCGGACGAAGTTTTTGTGCGATATCCGATTTTTTCGAGTCGGATAATTCGGACATACGTAAATTCGAGTTAAAATCAAATTTGGACAACAGAAATAGTAAAATTTTATATCAAAATTTAAAATTCGGACCAAAAATATACACGAATATGATTTTTTCGAATCGGACGAATTCGGAAAATTTTACCACCGCTAACTCAAAGTGTATTACCTTAACTACTCAACCAAGAGCTGACGGGGATGTCATTAGTTTGTTTTATAAAGCATCTAATAAGTGCTATAGTAATTCTTAATTAACTGACAACAAAGAGAGAGAGAGAGAGAGAGAGAGAGTGATCCTACGGTGGTGAGCCACGCAAGGGTAAAAAGGAAGACACGGATGATCATCATCATTGATTTTGATCGAAGAGTTAGGAAGCTGTCTCCAAATGCCAATCTGCACTTATTTATGCATGATCGTACAATTATTGCTTCACTTTTTGGTTATACATTACATTATTGGGTGGGACCCATCAACTTCTACGGCTCTATTTTCTTTGATTGTTAATGGTAGGTCCCGCCTTGCCTCTGTGCTACGGCTTCATCCCCCTCTCAAAACCCTTCATATCGTCACTCCACACCCCTTCCCTTGTCGGTGCCTACATTCCAAATCTCATTATGTTTTTCAGATGATCTTATTTCTTTGGACCTTTCTATTTTTTTAATTATTATTTACATTTTTATAATTTTTTACAATTTTTTGTAATTGTTTACCGACCATTGTAATTTTTACAATTAATTTCACAGTTATCTTATTATTTTTTAAATTTTTTACACTGTTACAACTCCTTAAAGATAAAAAGAAAATTATGTAAATTTTTTTTTAGTTATACCCTTACAACTTCTTATAATTCTTTACAATTTTTTACAAATAATACTACAACTATCTTACAACTTTATAACTTATAATTTACAATCTTACAATACTTTATAATTTACAAAGAATTGGATAAAAAATCTTATCGATTCGAATATGATGAAAACTATTTTGATGCAAATTTTATATAAATTGTATATTTGTCAAATTTAATTATTTTTTAAAAAAAAGAGTAAAGATGTTATTTATATCGGACTTTAATCATTTAAAATAAAAATATTTCTAATAACTGCGATTTTAGAAATTTAAATTTGTGTTTCTCTGAGCTGAATACTACTTGAATCAAGACTAATTATTGGAACTAAATTATTCATGGAGACATGTAGAAACAGAAGTGTAATCAAACATATTGTATTGTTAACAAGTTCACACTCTTCTAGTAATCATTAAAGGCAAAGGTAGTCACTATATACATTATACGAACAAAAAATATTCATCTCTAAGTAAAATTTTGTCCTAAATTCTAGAGATATAGATTTCATTTTTAAAATTTAAATTCATAAAATTATCCTATTTTATAGATGTGTCTAGCCTACCTTAGTAGACTACACACTATTAAGAGCTTATTCTTAAAAATTTATTTGTCATTTTGACTGATTGAGAGAATACTAAAGTGGACTAATACTTTTTCTATTGAACGGGTTGCAGTATCTTGAATTTTTAGTGGTTTGTATTGGTGGATTGAAGAGTTGTTAAATGATATTTTGGAGCCGAAAAAGGGAAATAAAACATGGAGCGAGCACTACTCATCTTAACTAACAATTCTCAACCAACTCGATCTAAAATAAATAAATTTCAACCATCAAACAATGCAAAAAAAACATAATGATCTAGGAAAAACTCAAACCTCATACGAACTAACCTAATGTAATGATTTAGACATATCCGACTAGTAATAACGCACCAAACATCAAGGGAACACCATTAGGCCTTATTCCAAGGCTCGGGAGTTAGAAATCACGTGAAGTCATCCACCAATCAGGTGCAAAACAGGTATAAATATAGGGTTATAAATACTCACAAACTCACTTAATTTAGGGAACGTCATTCTGGCACAATTTTGTAGAATTGTCAAAAAACACTATTTTTGCCACTCTTGGATTCTAGCACTGACTTTACCATCAAAGGGGCTTGACCTGAAAACGTTCCGGAGCCTGAGCCTTTGTGCAGAAATAGAAGTTCGGTGACCAAGGACTTAGCTCACAAGGCCTAAGCCTTTGTGCATGGATCTAATTTCGTCAACGGTTTCTCCAAAAACACAAAAAGATAATTGAGACTAACCCAAGTTAAATTTCTCCAAAAATAAAATAAAAAAAAGCTCAAATCCTTAAGGCTTCAACCTTGACAAGATTCGAGCAATACAGCTCAAGTTCAATACACAAGTATAAATTTTGATATAAATTATCCTATGAACCCAACACGTCGAATTAATTAATTCTAAATTGTGTAAATATGTAGATGTAGGTTTTCTAAGTTTAGTGTCATTCTTTTTTGTAACATAGGTTTAGTGGGCAATAAGTTTTTTTTTATATATATATTCTCTTTCCTCATCCTTTTTCTTTATTTTAATAACAATTGTTTTTTTCACCTATTTTAATTAATTATTAAATCTTGTGTGAAATCATCTCACATAAGTCT
This sequence comes from Talinum fruticosum, assembly GCA_021018815.1. Taxonomy (NCBI): domain Eukaryota; kingdom Viridiplantae; phylum Streptophyta; class Magnoliopsida; order Caryophyllales; family Talinaceae; genus Talinum; species Talinum fruticosum. Next base: position 377,205 of record JAITYX010000124.1, on the reverse strand, counting down.
TATCATGATGTTGATATTTTTACTATGACTTTTAAGAATGATTGGGTGACTAAATAGTTTACTATGAGTGACTACGATATAAGTCAATACTAAATGAACTATTAATCATCTTACTCGCTCTAAAATATATCATTAGTCACCTCAAAATCTTTTAAAAAACATCATAGAGGCGTTTGTCTCATAATAGACAATAACTCTTATATAAGACAGTCTTTTCCAAAAATTTATGTTTAATTCATTGGTAATGTATCCAAGTGAAGCGAAAGATCGATCTATTTTTTGTTATCTCTCGTTTCTCCCCTCTCAACCATAAACTACCATGGAAAACCACCATTGTAATTCCATCCCCTAAAGGATTCTCTCCATTCCTCATCTCTAAACCCTAATTTTATATTTACTATTCTTTTCACTTTTCTAGATTGTTGGGTACATTACCGGCCTAGTTATAACCAGTGGTAAACCCTTTTATTCAATTTCTTCAATCGAATCAAGATCTAATGGTATTGTTATTTTCTATCTAATAAATTTTCTCTCCTTTTTGCTTTCCCTCCTTCTTGTGAGAGTCTTAGTGTTATTTCTCTTACCAATACGTTCAAGTTTTATTATTAAGGTTGTTGATTCAATTGGATAATATATTTTTGATATTTTTATCAATTAGTTTCATTGGTTTTGATTGAAAATTATTAAACAATGGAATTTCACATGCCTCGATCAAAGTGATATTTCAGTCATATTGGATCTATTATATCACACAAAGATCTGTTTTATGAAGTTATACAATATATCACACATATTGAAGTCAAATAACACGGTTTGTGACCAAATTGATTCTATAAGTTTGGCGCCGAATAGAAATATATTTACCATTAACGTTGTCGAAATAAAGATCTATTTTGTTATTTTGAATTTATTCTTGTTGGAGAATTATCTTTGTACATTCCATATGACCTTTTTATTAATGAAATCTCTCTTTTATCAAAATAAAAAATAAAAAATTCATCCCTAAAGGGCCTAAACCCGACCCGTGCTGCCTCCTCACCTTCTCCCCTTCTATTTTCATATAATGTGGCTAGCAATTGTTACTTTAATTATTTTTTAATGAAACGTGGTTTAAGTTTTTTGAAATTAAAACTATATGTATATATTTTAAAAAATAAAATAAGATGTTAGAATATAATTAAATAATATTTTGTTAAGATTTTAATGGTATTAGGTTAAAATCCATTTAAAATTTTAATTCTAAAAGATTACTAACTCAAACTTCAATTATAAAAACATTAACCACCAAAGATAGGCTAAATAATTGAGTCACTAATTAATTAATTAACTCCATCTAGGTTTATAGACCAAAGTTATTATATATAATATTTTTTAAGTTTTTAAATTCATCCCATATTTTTAAAATTCCTCATTTCAAAAAAAAAAGAATTAAATTTTCTCTCATAAATTATGTTATGTCATTAATTAGATCGGTAGATCGGAGTCCAAAATATAAGTATTGAAAGCCAAGCCCTGAAGCAAGTCCACCTTAGAACACTCATTACACGAGGCCATGGTGTATATAAAAATTCTGCATGAGTATTCTACTTTAAGATTTCCCAAATAAGTTTTTATGGGTGTCTTGTATCACATTTTTAAAATTTTTTATACAAAGCCTTTTAAAAATAATCAACCAACTAAAAGTTACACAAAAATATCCCATGACATTTATTAGATATAAATTATATAATAGATTCGAATACATAGATCCAAACTATCATAAAATGCATCCGTCCCCACCCACTCCTAATAGAAAAAGAAAAAAAGAATCTTGTTGAGTTTAGCCTTCGGCCAGTGGCCATGGATGATGGTAATTTTAGCACTTAATTCTGAAATTGTTAGTTTTTGTTGAACTATAACAATAGGCAGGCACTGAATATCAAAACCATGAAGATGATTGACTTGAAAACGTAACATAGGATACCAACACATCATAAACGTTAACATAGGACATTGACACTGATGGGTACCACAATGGCTAACACCTAACCACACCACACATGAATTCAGTGACATACATGGAATCCATGGCGATCGGCACCAGAGTGGTTCACACCATAACTTACATCAAACATTAAAAGAGTCACCTCAACAAACTGAAGTTCGGAGGTATTTTATTGAAAAACGAAAATGACACTTAAGGGATTGATTGAAGGTCTAGGGAAAACTCAGTTCCCCCACCATTGATGGACAAACACACCGGCGTTCCTCAGGCTCTTTAAGACATTGGTGCAGCCACTGTCGTTGTGGTCTGATTCAGGGCAGTGCAAGAATAGCTCATCGACAAAGCAGATGACACCACTTTCAAACAGTTTTGATAAGAAATTCATTTCGGGTTTGCTCATGTTCATCTTCAACACGACGAAGTCTGCTACTTCGACTGTTTCTTTGAACCAAACAAAGAAATCAAACTCATCTTCGCCAAGAAGAGGCTCTTCATCATCAGTAGCGTGCATTTTCTCTTCACCAGCCTTTTCCGCTAGTGCTGGATGATAAATGAAGGTAACACCAGGGCTCTTCACATGGGAAGACAAAACTAAAGCGTCATGATCAACGATATAAGCACTGAATGCTCTTGACTCAATGGGGTAAGAGGGCAAGAACCAATTGCTACTGCTAAAGTTTGCTCCTTCCTTCACCCCCATATCGATATAAACCAAGTTTCCAATATTGGGTACATTGGCAAACCTAGGTAGATAGGCAATTCTCTTATCATTGCCCTCTGGTTTTTTCTCGACTAGAGCTTCAAGGTTGTTCATGAACTGCTTGTTGCGCTTGATGGAAGGGCAGTTTGTAGGAAGTCGATAACCCTCAAAAGGAACCAATTCGTTAGCTCTCTTCTTGAATGCAACCATAGTGAAGGAGCCCAAGCCCACTACATGAACCACACTAGAAATCTTCAGGAATGATGAAACAGAGGTTGCTGACCTAATCAAGCTATCATGACTAGAACCTTGAACACCCACAAGCATAGCTGCAACCCCACCGGGCTTGAGAATGCGCTCCACTTCGTTCACAAAGAGCGCAGGAACAGAGACCTCGTTAAGATCCCTCATAATGACAAAATCAAATGAATTGTCATTGAAGTCAAGTTCACAAATGACTTGCTTATGTTTGAGCATGAAAAATGGGTGCCTGTGAACTAAATCAACATCCGAGAATCCCATTTCATTCAATGTCATCATGGCCTCCGCGGACCTCTGGCCAATACAAAGAGCTTTTGCACCATAATTCAACAAGTTCTTGTCCATAAGCTCAATAGCCACATTGGCAGTCAAATTCATATTTTCCTTGCACATTCCAGACCTCAAATGTGGAAATGCAATGGGGGTAAAGGGCATTAAAACCCTACCCAACAAAGAATTGGGACCCAAAAAGCCCATCTCAGATTCAGACAAGTCAGAGCTCAAGAAAAAGGGTTTTGTTGGATCCACATTATACACAATTTGCATAAGCGGCAACATTGAAATTGCAATAGCAAACATCAAAGTACGAAGAGCCAATCGTTTGGCCAAAGACCCATGAAGGGCTTGCCATTTCAATTTCTTAATGGCCGCAGAATTCCCCGCCCCACCCATAACAATCATCTTAAAATTCAACGTTTTGCACTGTAATCGGGGCGAATTAGCAACAAATTTGACCAGATCTGATCGGAAGTACCGCTTTGTGTCGATCCCTACTCGAGAAAATCTAAGTCTGATTTCTTATCTCAAAATTGCAGATTAAAAAGAGAGATTGAGAGGAAAAGCCAAACAAAGAGGAGAGAGAAATTTAGCGAGTACAAAACCTGGAGGAGGTGTGATTTCCACCCACAAGGAGACCCATTGATTTTTGGAACCCTAACCAGACCCTCCTCGGAGCCCTTATCGGCATTGGCTCAAACCACTTGGAATCCATCATTTCCCTCCCAAAACTAGAAACCCATGTCCTGTGATACAGAAATCTACATAACTATTGACTTTTTTGTTTGGAGTTTATAGGGTAAAAGGGTATAGTAGATCTGAAGTGAAGTTGCAGAGGGTAAGGGTTTTGAAAATGGAGTGGAGTGAGAGCAAAGGGGAAGAGAGAGTGACTGAGAAAGAGAGTGTAAATCTGGAAATAAAGGGTCGTATAGAGACCTTAAAATGGAGAGAGGGGAAGGGCAGCTGGCAGTTTGTGACGGATGAATAACGTCAATTGGTCCCGCTATAAGAAGGAAGCTTCCAACTTTGATGAGTTTCTGTCGATAATTACAAATGGATGTGTCAAAGTTTGAGTCTTTGGGCATCTTATTTTTCTTGTGTGCGTCCCTACCTCCCCTCACCCTCATAAATAGTCGACTTGTTTGGCAGGGGGTTGAAGCATTACGTCGGGAAGGTATTACCTCCTCCAATATCATATGGAATCTTTTAAATCTAGTTTGGAGTAATTTTAACTGTTTTGATTCAAAACAGTAACTAATTAAATAATAACGTTCGATAAGTTAGTGTTTTATCTTATGTTTATAGTAATTTATAGCGGTTCAAGTGGTGTCTTTATGAAAAATTAAGAACATTAGTTTTTAACATTTAAAAGTAGTGTTTCATTTTTTTTTTTTGACGAAAACATCCCTTCAATTATTTATATTTAGCAAATTATCTATATCCTTTTACGTCAATTGACATAATCAGCTAACTCAACTTAAAGTTTACCGAAAACATTTATTCAACCACTCAGTTGAACATGCTATTTGCTAATAGCTAAAATCTAACAAAGACTAAGCTAATTAAACAGCTTATCGCCTACACAAACCGCTATCCGCCACTCAAAAAATTCATTTTGCGTAACAGAGCCAAAAAAGAAAAAAAAAAAGATAAGTTGGGTATATTAGGGCCTCGTCTCGACTATTTAGTTCGTTAGTTGGAAAAATCACAATCGAAACCCCTTTTCGCTTTCTTTGAGGTTACGTTTTATTGTTCAAAATTTCACATTTGTGATTTTGCCTAACTTGAGTCTCTCGAATAAATTCCAATATTTAAAACCCTTCTTTGGTGGTTCGACACCCGAGTACCCACTTGATATGTTTTATTTGTAAGTCGTATAAATTCATAAAACACGACAAACAAGCATTTGAGCTTAGGTCTTTATTTCAAAAATAAAAAAATTAAAACTTAAAAATTTTAAAAAATAATCAAATTGTCGATTTTCCATGGTATTCAATTTGAGCATGAACCTTTTTGGCGCTATCTTACTAAATATAATGATTTTAACGCTGAATACATAGTGCCACGCTTGAGTCCATGTGTTACGGTGACATTTGTTCTCTAAATGCTTAATGTGTTATGGGATTTGTTTGAATCTTTTATTAGATATTATTGAAGGCAATTAGTTGTGTCATTTGGAACCTACGGTAAAAAGGTTCTATTAGGTTAGAGTGGTACATTTGAAGTGTCTTCTAAGTCTGGTTAAGTGGTTTGCATCTTCTTGAATGAGGTTATACCATTTAACATGGGCCATTTGATAGGAATAATTGGGTTTACCCCAATATCCTTCTTTCCTTGTTATAATTAGAAAGTGCACTACCCTTCTTATCCTTGTGCTTGTTATAATAACCATTACTAGTGTTGTTGCTAGCATTGCTGGGCTTCACAATTTGTGAGTCCTCCTTTATCAGTATACCCATTTTGTCGAGTTGCATGAAATTATCAAATGACTTGATATTTCAAGCGAACATGATTAGCGGGCCTCAGGTTTATGACGATATTTTAAACTTGTGCTTTTCCAGATATGGCTACAGAGCAAGTTGAACTGGGTTCTTGAAGTCCGATGATCCTTTTCTTCTTGTCTCTCCTCCAAGATGAAGTTGTTGTGTCCCTTTGGGCCCTAGAAGATTTAGGTTTTAGAAAGAAAAAGAAGTGAAAAAGGTTAATCTTTTGTGCTATTTTTTATGGAAAGACGGCATATTTTATTTTCATATACTGTTATTCAAGAATAATTGCATTTAGACCATACAAGTGTTATATATACATCTTAACCGTTTAAATTTTTTATTTTTTAAATAAAGTAAATTATATCTAAAAATTTAAAAACATTTATACTTATAGAAACAGATTCATGTTTGTTTGCCTTCCTATTTTCCTCAATTATATTCATGACTTACGGGGCTAAAAAAATATAGAAACATAAATTAACACAAAGAAATCGGAACACAACATGGTTGCCGGTCGTAAAGACCCTCACCACTTGATCCTGGATGGCATGAAAAATTGCCTGATTAGAGCTCATCGCCGCCGCAAACTTCATTGAGGACAAGCTCGCTCCGAGGACGAACCTCAAGAAGAAACCCTTGGTGTTCCTTCTGGCCCTGGAAGGTTGCTGCAACACCTTTATGACGGCACTAAACCAAAATCGGCGAGATTAGCTAGAGTTTAACACTCCATTGTGGCCGGGGAAGGGGTTGACAAGAATGGCACTTAAAGTTGATGGTTTTCTGGGTTGTTTTTTATAAATGGCTTTTAGTATTTTAGTTGTGATTAATAATTGCATAATGCCAAACACAATATCATCTAATTAGGTTAGTCAAATTTTAAGAAGATTTATTAAAATTTTAAAAATATTTTTTTAACTTATTTAAAATTAAAAAAATTAAATGGTCATGATTGATTCAATTCACATGTATGGTAGAGATTCATTTATATTATTATAATTGTCGTGATTGTAATATACTTAGAATCATTGTACCTTCATTAATACTCCCTTTATTCCCTAAAACTTGTCAAATTAGGTCAAGATATAATTTAACCTTTATTTTGTTATAATTTAATCATATTAGTATATTATATGTGCAAAATTAATTAATTTATAAATTACCAAAAAACGAAATTTTGATTAGCTTTTAAAAAATATTCATTAAATATGTTTTCTTATTCTTACACTTAAATTTAAAGTACATTCCTTTTGACCAATTTGGACAATTTTTATAAGATGGAAGTAGTAGTACATAGGGTGAATGATTCCGGGTACCTTATTTCAAAATTAGAAATATGAACCCGAACCTATTTGATCGATTTCGAATTTTAGGAACCTTAAACGGAACCTCGTTTGATTCGTTTCGAATTTCAGGAACCTAAATTTGAACCACAAAGTCCGATTCCGCTTCCAAGGTACCATTTCCATATCATTATTATTACAAAAATAAAAAAAGTTGAGGTGCTTACTAATATTTCTTAGATTTTTCAATCAATTGTGGATTGGGTGTCATATTAAAAATTGAAGTGAAAATCACCCGAATCTCATATTAAAAACAGAAAATTAAAAAGGTTAAAAATCTAGAACATTGTTAACAGTTCTAAGTACCCATTGTTCCAAGAACCTAAACTTGTCTTAACGGTTCCAAATTTCGGTTTCGAGGTTTTATTATTAGAATCGGAAATGGAACCCGTCGGACAAGTCCCTAAATTATATGTACCTTTCCCGGCATCGGTCAAATGGTTCCGATTCTAGAACTTTACCTGTTTGACCGGTTCCGATCAAGTTCAAGGGTACCCCGCCATACGTGCTCACCCCTAGTAAGATGTCAATATATTTTAAAGTTCTTGTAATCTTGACATTGTAGAACTTTAAAATATATTAACATCTTACTGCTGTGTGATGTTGATAATATGATACAAAAATTATTTGTATTTTATAAATAATAAAATAATACCCTAAAATGTCATAAATTTAATAGTTTACTACCCTACTTTTAAAATTTTTAACCAAATAAATTGTTGAAAAAATCACATGTTAGGATATCAATTTATTATTTCCGTGACACGAGCAGAACTTATTTATTATTCATTAACGTCACACGGTAGGAAAGCATTAATATTTCTAACTTTAGTTCTAACTAAATTATAAGATTAAGAACGCCAAATATCAATGGATAACACTCATTCATACAATTTTTCACATCGCTCACGACACAAATAAGAGAAAAATTACCAAATCAATATTACAAAATTAATTGTAGGTGTAGATTAAAATTTTAAGAAAATAACCGGATTATCCGTGCAAGTAGCTGTAATAAATTGAACTCTTTAAAAAAAGGAAAGAAAAATGGAACGAATTTTTATTAGAACGGCTAGAATATAATCAAATTTTGATGAATCCATTTGGTAGGATTAGGAAACTTTACTTTTCAAATAGTAAAAATTAATTGCCTTAAACTTAAGTTAATTAGACACTTGTTGCCTAGGTTTTAATTTGTAGGGTTTCCTTTTCATTATCTACCTTCTCTATAAATTCATTCGTATTTTAACTTGTGTTTACTTACCTTGAATTGATTTATCCTTTTTAATCTAAACCCTAGCTATTCCAATCCTTTTCCGAAAACCCTCATAAATCTCCTTCGCAATAGGAGTGAGACCGAGAAGATTATGATGAGACAACACGGAAGCGTAGTGTGATAATATTTGGGGTCAATATTTTCCATCAAAATCATGATTCCAACTCCCTAACCACTAATACTCATGATCATGATGATAATGAGAAAGTGTTTAAGCTTTTTGGGAAGGTAATCTATCAACTCATGAGTACCAATAATCATAATTATGATCTTAATCATAATCATGAAGATAATCATGAGTATCGGAGGATGAATACAAATGTTGGGAAGACAATATCTCAACACAATGGTAGCCATAATCATCATCATCATGTTTGTAATGATGATCATATTAAGGATTAAAAGAACGCAACCAACGTTGGAAAAGTCGACACTCAAAAGAGGGCAAGGGAGAATGCTTCTTAATCATATGCGTGAACAATCTGCTACTACTAGTGGCACTTTGCCGATGAAGAAGTAGAAGAAATAGAGGAAAGAATGACAAATATTACTAAATAAATTCATAAAATTTTTTTCTTCAAACAAATCAATATTACGAAATTAATCGTAGATGTGAAACACAATTTCACAAAAATAACGGCATCATCCAATAAATCGATCTATTAAAAAAAAAAGGAAAGAAAAATGGAGGGAACTTCTATTACAACAGCTAGAATATAATCAGATTTTGATAAATCCATTTAGTGATAGGATTAGGAAACTCGCTTTGTAATAGTAAAAATTAACCGTGTTAAAATTAGTTTAATTATAAACTTGTTGCCCAGGTTTTAATTTGCAAGGTTTCCTTTCTATTATCCTCTTACTCTATAAATTCATTCATTATTTAAACTTGTTTAACTTACCCCGAGTTGAGTTCTCCTCATTTGTATAAACCCTACCTATTCCAATCCTTTTTTCTAAAACCCTCATCAAGCTCCTTTTGAAAAAGAGTGCCACTGAGAAGATGAAGATGATGCAACGTAGATGCGAAGCGTGATAATATTTGGGCTCAATATTTCCCATCAAGATCATGATTCCAACTCCTCCCCCCCAAAACACTAATACTCATAATCATGATGATACTACGTAAGTTTTTAAGCTTTTTGGGAAGGTAATCTAACTCATGAGTACCAATAATCATAATTATGATCTCAATCATAATAATGATCTTAATGATGAGGATCGGAGGATGAACATTAATGTTGGGAATGCAATATTTCAACATAGTGGTACCTATTATCATCGTCATCATGTTTGTAATGATGATCATATTGAGGATCAAAAGAACGCCACCAACGTTGGGAAAGTCGACACTCCAAAAAGGGTTATGGGGAATGCTTCTTCATCATCCGCGTCAACAATTGCTACTACTAGTGGCACTTTGCCGATGAAGAAGCAGAAGAAAAAGAGGAAAGAATGGCAAATATTAATAAATAGATTCATACAATTTTTCTTCAAAAAATCAATATTATGAAATTAATCATAGAAGTGAACTATAATATTTGACAAAAATAACGGGATTATCCAATAAATTGAACTCTTAAAAGAAAAGGAAACAGAAATGGAGGGAATTTTTATTACAATGGCTAGAATATAATCGTATTTTGATGAATCCATTTAGTGATAGGATTAGGAAACTCTACTTTTCAAATCGTAAAAATTAACCCTCTTAAACTCAATTAGACATTTGTTTTCGAGGTTTTAATTTGTAGGATTTCCTTTCCATTATCTATTTCCTCTATAAATTCATTTGTATTTTAATTTGTTTTACTTACCCGAAGTTGAGTTCTCCTCCCTTGTCTAAACCCTAGCTATTCCAATCCTTTTCCTAAAACCCTTAATTCTCCTTTTGAAAGAGGAGTGAGACTTAGAAGATGCGTAGAAGCTGAAACGTGATAATATTTAGGGTCAATATTTGCTATCAAGATTATGATTCTACCCCTCCCCTCTACACGGCAAAGTAAAGAAAGGCAATGAATATAGTTTAGATAATGAGCAAGTTTTTAAGCTTTTCGAAAAGGTAATCTATCAATTCATGATTACCAATAATCATAATCATGAAGATAATCATGAGTATCGGAGGATGAACACCAACATTGGGAAGACAATATCTCAACACAATTGTACCCATAATCATCATCATCTTGTTTGTAATGATGATCATATTGAGGATCAAAAGAATGCCACCAACAATTAAAAAGTCGACACTCGATAGAGGGCTAGGGAGAGTTCTTCATCATCTGCGTCAACATATGCTACTACTAGTGGCATTTTGCCGATGGAGAAGCAGAGAAAGAGAGGAAATAACGGCAAATATTACGCGTAGATTCATTCAATTTTTCTTCAAACAAATCACTACTATGAAATTAATCGTAGATGTGAACTACAACTTGACAAAAATAATGGGATCATCCAATAAATTGAACTCTTAAAAAAGGAAAGAAAATGGAGGGAATTTTTATTACAACAGTTAGAATATAATCGGATTTTAATGAATCCATTTAGTGATAGGATTAGAAAACTCTACTTTACAAATAGTAAAAATTAACCGTCTTAAACTTAAGTTAATTACAAACTTGTTGCCCAGGTTTTAATTTGTAGGGTTTCCTTTCCATTATTCTCCTCCCGTATAAATTCATTCGTATTTTAACCTCGTTTTACTTATCATGAGTTGAGTTCTCCTCCTTTGTCTAAACCCTAGTTATTCCAATCCTTTCTCCTAAAACCCTCGTCGAGCTCCTTTTGAAAGAAGAGTGATACTGAGAAGGTGAAGATGATGTAACGCGAAGCAAAAATGTGATAATATATGAGGTCAATATTTCCCATCAAAATGATGACCCCCCAACACTAATACTCATGATCATAATGATACTGAGTAAGTTTTTAAACTTTTTGGGAAGGTAATTTATAAACTCTTGAGTACCAATAAACATAATTATGATCTTAATCATAATCATGAAGATAATCATAAGGATCGGAGCATGAACATTAATGTTGGGAAGGCAATATGTCAACATAGTGGTACCTATAATCATCATCATCATGTTTGTAATGATGATCATATTGAGGATTAAAATAACACCACCAACGTTGGGAAAGTCGGCACTCGAAAGAGGGCTAAGAAGATTGCTTCTTCATCATCTACGTCAACAATTGCTACTACTAGTGACACTTTGCCAATAAAGAAGCGGAAGAAAGATAGGAAAGAACAACAAATATTACTGAATAAATTCATACAAGTTTTCTTCAAACAAATCAATATTATGAAATTAATCGTACACGTGAACTATAATTGACAAAAATAACAGGATTATTCAATAAATTAAACTCTTCAAAAAAAAGGAAAGAGAAATGGATGGAATTTTTATTACAATGGCTTGAATATAATCATATTTTGATGAATTCATTTAGTGATAGGATTAGAAAACTCTACTTTTCAAATAGTAAAAATTAATCGTCTTAAACTCAAGTTAATTAGACACTTATTTTCGAGGTTTTAATTTGTAGGGTTTCCTCTCCATTATCCATTTCCTCTATAAATTCATTTGTATTTTAACTTGTTTTATTTACCTTGAGTTGAGTTCTCTTCCCTTGTCTAAACCCTAGCTATTCCAATCCTTTTCCCTAAAACTTTCATCAAGCTCCTCTTGAAAGAGGAGTGAGACCGAGAAGATGCGCAGAAGCGAAGCGTGATAATATTTAGGATCAATATTTCCCATCAAGATCATGATTCCACCCTTCCCCAACACTAATACTCATGATCATGATGATAATGAGCAAGTTTTTAAGCCTTTCGGGAAGCTAATTTATTAACTCATGAGCACCAATAATCATAATTATGATTAAGATCATAATTATGAAGATAATCTTAAGGATTAGAGGATTAACATTAATGTTGGGAAGACAATATCTCAACATAGTGGTACCTATAATCATCATCATCATGTTCGTAATGATGATCTTATTGAGGATAAAAAAACACCACCAACATTTGGAATGTCAGCACTCCAAAGAGGGCTAATAGGAGTGCTTCTTCATCATTCGCGTCAACAATTGCTACTACTAGTGGCACTTTGCCGATGAAGAAGCTAAAGAAAGATAGGAAAGAACTGCAAATATTATTGAATAAATTCATACAATTTTTCTTCAAACAAATTAATATTACGAAATTAATCGTAGATGTGAACTACAATTTGACAAAAATAATGGGATCATCCAATAAATTGAACTCTTAAAAAAGGGAAAGAAAATGGAGGGAATTTTTAATCAGATTTTGATGAATCCATTTAGTAATAGGATTAGGAAACTCTACTTTACAAATAGTAAAAATTAACCGTCTTAAACTTAAGTTAATTATAAACTTGTTGCCCAGGTTTTAATTTGTAGGGTTTCCTTTCCATTATTCTCCTCCTCTATAAATTCATTCGTATTTTAACTTGTTTAACTTACCCTGAGTTGAGTTCTCCTCATTTGTCTAAACCCTAGCTATTCCAATCCTTTTTCTAAAACCCTCATCAAGCTCCTCCTCTATAAGATCAAGATGATGCAACGCAGATGCGAAGCGTGATAATATTTGGGGTCAACATTTCCTATCAAGATCATGATTCTAACCCCCTTCTCCCCACCCCAACACTAATACTCTTGATCATGATGATACTGAGCAAGTTTTTAAGCTTTTTGGGAAGGTAATCTATCAACTCATGAGTACTAATAATCATAATTATGATCTTAATTATAATCATGAAGATAATCATAAATATGATGAACATTAATGTTGGGAAGGCAATATCTCAACATAGTGGTACCTATAATCATCATGATCATGTTTTTAATGATGATCATATTGATGATCAAAATAACACCACCAACAATTAAAAAGTCAACACTCCAAAGAGGGCTAAAGGGAGTGCTTCTTCATCATCCGCGTTAACAATTGCTACTACTAGTGGCACTTTGCCGATGAAGAAGCAGAAGAAGAGAGGAAAGAACGGCAAATATTAATTAATAGATTCATATAATTTTTCTTCAAACAAATCAATATGACGAAATTAATCGTAGATGTGAACTATAATTTGACAAAAGTAACAGGATCATCCACTCAATTGAACTCTTAAAAAAACAAGAAAGATAAATGGATGAAATTTTTAATACAACGGATAGAATATAATCATATTTTGATGAATCCATTTAGTGATAGGATTAGGAAACTCTACTTTTCAAATAGTAAAAATTAACCGTCTTAAACTCAAGTTAATTAGACACTTGTTTACGAGGTTTTAATTTATAGGGTTTCGTTTCCATTATTCTTTTTCTGTATAAATTCATTTGTATTTTAACTTGTTTTACTTACCCTACATTGAGTTCTCTTCCCTTCTCTAAACCCTAACTATTCCAATCCTTTTCCTAAAACCCTCATCAAGCTCCTTCTAAAAGAGGAGTGAGACTGAGAAGATGTTTAGAAGCGAAGTGTGATAATATTTAAGGTCAATATTTCCCATCAAGATCATGATTCCACCCCCCAACTCTAATACTCATGATCATGATGATAATGAGCAAGTTTTTAAGCCTTTCAGGAAGGTAATCTATCAACTCATGGGTACCAATAATCATAATTATGATCTAAATCATAATCATGAAGATAATCATGAGGATCGGAGGATGAACACTAATATTGGGAAGACAACATCTCAACACAGTGGTGCCCATAATCATCACTGTCATAATTGTAATGATGATCATATTAAGGATCAAAAGAATGTCACCAACAATGGGAAAGTCGACACTCGATAGAGGGCTAGGGAGAGTGCTTCTTCATAATCCGCGTCAACAATTGCTACTACTAGTTGCACTTTGCTGATGAAGAAGCAGAAGAAAGAAAGGAAATAATGGGAAATATTTACGAATAGATTCATACAATTTTTCTTCAAACAAAGCAGTATTACGAAATTAATCGTAGATGTAAATTACAATTTGACAAAAAAATGGGATCATCTAATAAATTGAACTCTTAAAAAAAGAAAGAAAATGGAGGGAATTTTTATTATGAACGGTTAGAATATAATCAGATTTTGAATATAATCCACCACTACACATTAATAATTCAATTTGTTGCCTTATACTTGAGTACCCTAATCAGATTTAGATGTCTTCTTGAGCTTCCACTTGCTTCCTTAACCTTCTCGTAATCCCCCTTATGTATGAAGTTTCGTCACTAACGGAACACAAGTCTAACAACATACCCACTTCTAAAATTTCTCGAGCAATCTCTATAAAAGTAGGTGGCTTTGGTTGATAATATCTTAGCTTGCCCTTTTCTTTAACACTTGAACTCTTATCAAATGTTTGACTTCTTTATTGAAGCAGTTTTGAGCGGATAGCCCGACATTCACCTACCTCTCTCTCCCAGAGGTTGAATTCTGGGAATGAGCAATTGTCCTTTTTATTAAGGGAGTTGTGTGTGGGGATAGGCTGTTGCCATTGTGTTCAACACTCGAATGTTTTCTCTTGGAGAGACTAAGTCACCCTAGAGGGGGTGAATATGGTGATGGAAGATTTTAAGAAAAATCAAACTCTTTTTGCACAAAACTGAACAGAGACAGATTCCGAGTCTATATTGGACTCAGAAAGATAGACACTTAGAAATACGTGGAAACCCTCTTGCGGCAGAAAACCACGGACAGTGCTAATCTAAGCACCAAGTCAAATCCACTAATTGAATCATCAATTACAAAGGACTTACTCTAACCAAAATTAATCCCTTAGACAATTCCTTTACAAGTTTTTTCTAGACTTAAAAGTTCCCTTATCCGATCTAGTACTTCCCGACTCGGGTTAACCCTTACAATCAAGGACAACCGAGCCGTGTTGGCCCTTACAGCTCAATCAAGGGACTTATAAAGAAAGCAAGAAAGTAGAAGTGATTACAAAACTTTCTCTACAACTCGGAAAGTAAGAAATTACAATTTAGGAGTTGTAAGTTGAATATTAAGTGTGGAATATATTCAGCAATGTAGTTAGCAATCTTCAAGTCTTGTGAAGTGGCTTCTATTTATAAGCACCGAAGCGGAAAGACCGTTGAGACTCGTTACGGACTGGTAAGGTTCATTAGCCGTTGTAAAGGCCGATCCGAGTTGCTAAAAAAGATACGTTGTAAATGTGAATGTTGGGCAACGGTTCTTGACTCTAGAAGTAGTCCATACCTCCGGTGGTAAGTGAAATCTTAGGTAAAAACAAGCTGTTAGACTCAAAGTCGCTGTTTATAGTTTTGGAAACAAACAACCTTGACACGGTGTTTGAGCCATGTCCAGAAATGATTAATCTCTGTCTGCTAGTGTTTAACGGCTAGAAACCGGTTGCTTTTGTACTCTAAAAGTATATTAGGCTTGTTTCAACAACCTACAAAAGTAAATTAAAGTGGTACTCAAAGTATAAAAATACTTTGGTCCAAGATTAGGCACGGATAATAATTAAATCGGAATAACTAAGTACTTAATTATCTTAGGCCTAAAAGAGCGAAATTTTCCGAGCCTAATATCCATTAGATTCAGATTCCATCTTGAGTTAATCCTTAAGGATGATCAAGTGAAAAAGAATAAAGTATCAAGATACATAAACTTGATCAAGCAAATAATTCGCCATAAATAAACTGACTTAGAAGTTAGAATTAACGTTGTCATTCATTTTAACTCAAAATATGAAGTCGGTGCTCACAATAAACATGTTAGAGAAATTATTTGGTCATGCGACGGTTTTGAGTAATGTTTGAGTGGGTCGAGATATACGTAAAACGTGTTTTCTAAGTGGGTCGAATAGAATGAAAACTTAGATAGAAGTTTCTATGATGCTCGGAATGACTTAGAATCAAAACTTAAGAGAGATACATAGTTATACGCGAGTATTCGAAACCCACTTTTCTCGGGCCATGTCAGCCTCCTAAGCTTCCCTAAGATAAGCCTACTTTTTTATTAAAAAAAAAGTTTGGCTTCTTCTTTAAACCATTTCCCGAATCACTACTTTTGCTAGGTTGATTAATTTTGCATAATGGTTTCCTAAAAGTTTGTCTCAATTCTAGTGCTTGACATGGCCTCCTGGATAACTTGAGGATTGACCAATCCATTCTTTGTGACTGCCTTGTTGGCTTACTCCAAATCAATCATATTAGTTAAATTGTTAATTACTCACACCCGTTTTCTAATACTCATATTCATTTTTTTGTAAATTTACAATTATGATTCATTAATGGATGTGGTTATAGTGATTATCAGTATATGACAATCATTATAATTGAAACAATTTAGACCATACAAGTACTATATATAGATCTTAACCGTTTAAATTTTTTTATTTTTTAAATAAAATAAATTATATCTAAAAAATTTAAAAGTATTTATACATATAGAAACATATTCATGTTTGGTTGCCTTCCTATTTTCCTCCATTCATGACTTACTGTTTTAAAAAAATATAAAAACGTAAATTTATGATTTCCTTTTTTCCTTAAAATTTCCATTGAAAGTTCCCATCTCATCATTTTTACCGGCTAAAAGGCTTAGCCTTTCTTGAATTCCGGCGACCGTATCTCATATTACCACAAAGAAATCGGAACACAACATGGTTGTCGGTGGTGAAGACCCTCACGACTTCATCTTGGATGGCTTGAAAAATGGTGCAATTGGAGCTCGTTGACGCCGCAAACTTCCCTGAGAACAAGCTCGCTCCTACGATGAACCTCGAGAAGAAACCCTTGGTGTTCCATCTGGCCGTGGAAGGGCCCCGCAACGCCTTCATGACAGCACTAGAACAAAAATCGGAATAGTTTAACATTCCACCATGGCCGGTGAAAGGGTCGATAAAAATTATACTTAAATTGATGGTTTTCTAAGATGTTTGTTGGGGGGTTTCTCGGTTTTTTCTAAATCATTTTTAGTATTTTAGTTGTGATTAATAATTGCATAATGACGAACACAATCTCATTTAATTAGGTTAGTCAAATTTGAAGAAGATTTATTACATTTTTAAAGTATAATTTTTAACTTATTTAAAATTGAAAAAATTGATGGTCATGATTGATTCAATACACATGTATGTCCGGTAGAGACTTATTTATATTATTATGGTTATTGCGATTGTAGTATACTAACAATCACTATAACTTTTTGGTTTTTGGTATGTACTTCCTACGTACTTCCTGAAAAATGAGTTGTCAAAATTTTTCAAGAGTGAAAATTTCAAAAAAGGAAAAGATCTAAATATCTTGTTTCCTCGAAAAGGAAAAAAACAATAAAAAGGAAATACTCAAGATCGTCCCGAGGTGGGAGTCTTAACTTTGGGAGGTCGATAAGGTCGATTCCTTACACCTCCTTACACTTTTTATAAATAACTTTACAATTTGTCACAACTAAATAGAACAGGGTATTAGAAGATAAAGATCGGTTTTAACTAGGGTTATACCCCTTGTTATGCAAGGGTATTAATTAATTTTATTTTTATAATTATTTATTTTTTAATTTTATTATTTTTAATTAATTTATACCAATAAAAACTAATAATATGTTAAAAGAACATAAGTGGATATACTTATCTTTAAATAATTAATATAAAAATGTTTCTTTTAATTTTTTTATAACTTGCTTTATTGTATGGAAATAGGGATAGCCATTGCTAGCAAGAGTAAATCGATTACGGTGCATTAATGATATTGTAAATAAGTATTATTATTAATAAATTACACAATAAATTGAATATAAAAACATTTAACTCATTAAAAACATGTAACGTATACATCAATTAAAGGTACAGAAATTCAAGAGTTCAAGGGAGGAAATATTAATAATAATTTTAAAAGTAATAATTTAAATTAGTCATGCTAATAATATTTATATTAATCATGTTTGAGTATAATATTGAAGTATAAGCATTAATGTAATGTAATTTATTATTATCAAATTTCATCACTAAATTAGTATATCATTATTGAGAAAGTATAATATTAATGTTATTTTTACTAAATTAGTAAAGTTATTTAAAGATAATCTAATTTTGCAATTAATAATATCGCCAAATAAGCATCATATGTGTCGCTCTTGCATCGCTTAGACCCAACTTTTAATATATATATATATATGATATTTTGGACAAAAGATGTCTCATGACACAAGACCTTTTTTTCGAGCAAAGGTAAATGTGGGCTATCCAACTCGGCCACTATGTTAGAGATAATGTGGGCCTAGTTCAAACCTTGGTGAAGCGGATAAAAGTATGAAGTATTTGCCATTAAACCAACGTTCACTTGATAGTCATGACGCGAGACATGGTCTTCCCTTCTAGGCATGGAAGATGCTGAATGATGCATGGTTCTCAAAACGAATACTAATAGGACCTTTCCCAAGGGGGCTTACCGTGAGGCAAATTTGAACCAGATAAGCCAAATAACATATCATGAGGTTCCTGGTGTCTGGGATTTCGTTTAAATCCTTTTGGACCCTGTGAACCGAGCTAAGCCTTTCTTGGATAATAGCCAAAACGCTTTAGTGACATGCAAGATGTCTAATTTTAAATTTTAGTAATTTTTTGTTTAATTTTAATTATTTTCAAGTTTCACTCTCTTTAACATTCCTAGTGGAGTCGTCGTTGAATGTACCCTCCAACCTTTATCCTTCCTACTTAAGTGCAAGGGCGGGGCCTTATTTAAATAGTGTCCGCTTGAGTTAGGAGTAAATGTCTAAAAAGGAATAAGTTGCTTTACATTTACAAGTACAATCATCGTCATATTTTTTAATTAATCTCCGTTATCCTAAATGGATATTAACCACAACTCCGATGCATTAGTCTTTGAGGCGGGTACAAGGGTGAGGGTACAACCATTGAATAGGATTACTGAATTCCCTCACCAACACCACCCATTCTAATGGCCTCTACTAAGAAATGTTAGATTAAACGAAAAACAACTTCAATTCTATGCAAATTTAGGTCTTTTTAGGCATTGAATAGTTGTTTTTGATGACGTCTTTGATTAAATCAATTAACGAAAACAAAAATAAAATAAAAGCCATAAACTTTAGGTCATCACTTCTTAGTTACATAGTTTACATAATCTATAAGAAACTGAATCAAACCAATAATTACATTATGAAAGGAAATAAACAATTAAAAGATCACATTTGTATTCTTTAATTTTAATTCTCAAGACCTACCTATAGATCTACGGGTTTAACAAGATATTTTATGTGATTCGTTTGTTTAAGGTATGTAAGGGCTAATCTCAAATTTTAATTTTAAGAAGAGAGAGTGCTTCAATGTAAACAAATAAAGTGATTTGAGGGAGAAGAGAATTTAGAGAGAAGGTGGTCTTTCTATGGAGGGAAAAGAGAAGAATAAGTGGTCAATATTCATCAAGTGTGTTTTGAACGAAGAGTGCACTTATTTATACTAGTAAAGACCTCTAGGATTCTCCCTAAAGTTTTTAGAATTGTTTGGAATTTTAAATAATAAAAAAATAAAATATAATAAACATTGTCACAAATTAACTTGGGGCTAAGGGTGAGCAGAAAAATCGGGTATTCGGTTACGACTCCACACTCGATTGAATTGGGTTTAAACTAGGAGCTTGTTAGAATCGGATCCGGAACCAAGTAGTAAAAATTTAGACCCAGCACCCGGACTCATGACCCGGGTATCCAGCTTTATAAATTAATATTTTTTTTACAAAGGGTAAAAATAGTACACATCCTAACTTACGTAGCCATTCTCACAAGGGTTCTATCTAAATTATCATAAACCAAAATAGATGAAAGAAGTGGAGAGAGGGAACAACCCCGGGTAGTTGGAAAAGGGACTGAGTGCCTCAAATGTGCCAACCAATCAGCTGCATTGTTAGATTCTCTAAAAATATAATTGATATTTCAACTTGTGAAATTTCTCATAAGGTGAACGATATCTTGAATAATGAAGTTAACTTGCCATGGTGGCTGGATAATTCCTTTAACCGCATCAATGATAATTTTGTTGTCTCTCTCTATTTGGAATCTTTGAACTTTAACTCGAGAGCTTCCTTAATCCCAAACCTGAGTGCACTAGCTTCGGCAACTATAATAGACGTTCTTCCCAAATTTGCTGCTCCCGCACTCAACATGCTACCTTCCTAATTTCGTAGAATAAAACCCGTAACTGCCTTACTAATTATGATAGAACCGTCGAAGTTGAGCTTGTTCCATCCCCGCTACGGTCTATTCCATTTGATAAGACGCCCTTGTTTTGGCAAGGAATGATTATTAGAAGCGTAGAGGTCTTTTGGTTAATTGCTCATCCTTAAAGTCCATTCCGTAAGTGCCCTCTTTGCCATGATAATGTTATGATGTGGTTAAACTCTTCATTGTTGAACATGAGGCTATTTCTCTCCTTCCAAATGAGTTTATATATATATATATATATATATATATATATATATATATATATATATATATATATATATATATAAGTGAGAATTCCCCAATTATTCTTCACCTCTCCTTATCCTTTTTAACTATAAATGAGCTTTTCAAGTGTTTGATTTTACTTGGTGTTCTTCCCTATTTCGAGTACTCGGTTGTGTTATAAGAATCGAACCGGAACGATCGAACCAGGAACCGATCTCTTTAACCAACAGGTTAATACATTAACTCATTCAAACAAATGAATCCGAAAAACCCGGCCTAAACCGGTCGACTCGGTCAAATCGTGTGACCTGCTTTGACCGCGATTGGACCATGATTTTGCAACTTCAAAGCATCCTTTGTCTGCCTCTCTCTTTCCTCACCTAAGCCATCTGCCTCTCATCCCCCAGTTGCTCCTCACACTCTCTCGAGTCAGTGGCCGGCTTCGTTGGTGCTTGTCTGGGGCTTTGGTCAAGGAGGTCAAGACGGTATCCACCACTCTCTTAATTAACTTTGTCTCTTAACATAGGCCTTCTCATTTCCTATTAACAATGGCTGCTTTTAGAGGAGAGAAAATGGCTACTTTAGACTTAGAGGAGAGAGAGACTTAGAGGAAAGATATAGAGAGTGCTGATGTAGAGGAGATAGAGAAATGAAGGAGAGAGAGGGGGAGGGAGGCTGTAGAAACGAGGGAAGATAGAGAGAGAGGGTGCAAAGGTATGGAGGCTTTAAAATGAGGGGAGGGGGTTTAAAAATTATCAGGTTTTTTTTTAAAAGAGATAGAAAGGTTAAAAATATTAAGGTTTGATGGGTTTTTTAGATAAGGCCTATAATTCTTTTTTATAAATATGTTTTAAGCTATTTTTTTAACTTAAATATGTACCGGGTTTAACTTGTTTAACCCGTTTCAACCATCAACCCGGCCAATTGGTCTAATCCGAGCTAAACGAGTCTAACCGGTCGAACTATTTATTTACTTTACTCGACCGAGTTGATCACCGGACCAATTCTCTCATTGAAAATGGATGCTCTCTCTCTCTTTCTTTCTTTCTTTCTTTCTTTCTTTCTATATATATATATATATATATATATATAGCCCTGGGGATTAGAGGGCTGCTTTGGAAAGTCTCACGATTAATCTCAGCTTGCTAAGCATGAGGTTCATCAATCCGACCTCAGGCATTGTCAATATAGGATCATATGAGGTTATACTAATATTAGCATCTTCCTTTTTTTAAAAAAAAAAAAGAAATCAGGTATTGGGTTCCGACCGGGTTCGAAATCAATTTAAGATTTCTGAACCCGGTTAGAACCGAGTCCGGGACTCGGATCCAAAAATTTAACCCTGGTTCTAACTGGATTTGGGATCAGATCCAACCAAAATAACCGGATATCCCGCTCACACCTATTTAGGGTATATGTCAGACTCAGCCGCTTGTCGCTAGTGTTTTCTCCTAGCCTAGAAAGCTACCACCAAGGCTCAAAGACCTTCCATTAGGTTCCACTAGCTCGCTGCTAGGCTTGGGCCTGAGCCCGCCATAATAGCCCATGTGATCTATTTTTCTCGTGCTGTATAGGCTGCATTTGAGTTTGCATTGTTTGAGCATCTTCACCAATTAAAAAGTAAGAATACATTTTTTATATTGTTTTTATTTTAGCAAAAAGGAATGTTTATGTGAGGCCAACTCCTTAATCTCGAGATAGTATCGTCTTTCTGTCACAACGTAAGTATGCGTCATAATTGGATTGTCACGCATATAAGAATAAGTTTTGGTTTGCCAATTTTCAGTGACATAACTTGTCATTTCAATCTCTTTAAGTCACTTTTACGAGTGTACACAGTAAATATACTTTAATATGGAGTTGTTAAGAATAGGCACCCTAAAAATAGGTGTAACTTTTAATAATATAACTGGTCATTTTGATCATTTTAAGCCACATTATATGTTGTTGAGATATTATAATATCTTCTTTACTGCAACATAGTCCATTTGAAAAGCATACAATATAACCCAATTTTTGATATTGAGGAAGTTCAACCAGATAGTTTCTTGTACTTCGTCAAGTTTATTAGAGTATGTTCTTGGAATAAGTTGTGGGATATATTTTTATATAACCCAAGTGAGGTGGTTTCATATTTGAATGTTTGTGTTATGTCTATCACGGCTTGCGTCGATGATGTATTAATGAATTAAAAAAGTTTATAAGAATTAAGAAGTCAAACAAGTCGTATTTGATAAACATCTTTAAACACATAGCCTGATGTAACATGGGTAGTTTTATTCTTTTCATCGATTTACAAAGAGGTCGATTTTTCAAAAGACCCTGCATTTGGATGACTACTTGTTGTCTTTTACTTAGTGATGTTAGCAAATATTAGGGCATTTCTATATTTCTTGTTATCAAGGTTGAGACTATAATGCAAGCAAAAAACCTGCAAATTATTAGTGTACTACAGATGCCTCTTAGGTTGATAACTACATACACTAACAAGCAACTCTTTCATAATTGAACTTGGCCAAAGAAAAATTCATAATTGAAGCTTTGCATTTCAGCAAGTATATAGCATATGGAAGATTTATGGCTTCATTCAATCCTTCACTTTTCACCATGTTGAGCAAAGCCAGAAAGCCACTAGCTTAAGATTTTCAGAACTTAATATATTGAAGCAAATGTCGCATTATATTATACTCTACTTATATTTCCTAAATAGCTAGCTAATATATGATTTGTATCGATAAACATATCTTGATTTTATCAGAATAACGTTTTATACTATAAGACAACCATTAATTACGAGTTATGTTCGATTTTAACTTGCTATAAGAGCACTAACCCTGGCATACTTTTTTTCACAAATTTTCCTCCATAGCCTGGGGCCTGGGCCATCTTTGCATAAGCCATACTAGTATGGAGATTTGGATCAACAACATTAAGGATCCACGATGACACCATTTAAGTCTAGTATTTTTAGTACTAGTCCATCAATGAAACCCTAACTAATAATTATGTTTTCACTATATTCTCTAAAAGATTTTAATTCTTTCCATCAAAGATGATTTCGGTACTCATGAAGATAATATGACGTGTAAAAGTCAATAACAAATTTCTTTTTGCTACTACTGCTCATAACTATAGGAGTTAAACACGAGTTTCAAATTTTATTAGGTGATTTTCAAGACTCTGAATAATTTTTGTATTGATTTTGCTTGCATGCGAATATAATGCTTACATAGGTGTATGTGTGTATAAAGTTTCATGTAATTAATACAAGTCCTGCTTGAATCCTATCTTGCTACTCAAGATACAAATACACAAATATGGAAACATAAAAAAAAATGTTAAAGTTATATTTAACAATATCCATGCTTTGATGGATGTAAGAAGCAATCTAGTTAATATTTGATTAACTATTTTATACACACTACACACGTATAACGTACACCATTGCATTTATATAATTTTTATTACTCCATTATTCAAGCAAACAAGCAAAATATGAAATTCAGACTGTTTTTTTTAAAAATAAAATAATATGTATCTTGATACAAGAAACCTTTTAAGTGTCGTTGTCTCGACTTTAAAGTTATACTATTATATGTTAAATTTGAAACAACAATGATTTGATTCAACAGTATAATGATACTACAACTTATAAATTATGTAATATCATCTTTTATATATAATTTTTCACTGTTATAAAAAAACGTATGATATATTTTCATGGATATAGTCGATTCGATGAGAATGTCATCTTGTTCTTGTTGACGTAATCGACAAATATTAAAATTTTATAATTAATAATTAATTATATTATTAAAAATTTAATTATTTTAAATTATATAATATATTCATTATACTGAAATAAGACATTCAAAAGATGTCTCAGTGCAAAATACATATCATCATTTTATATATATATATAATGTTTTTAGGTGTTGGAAGATGTAACGCTGGCTGCGAGGACAGAGAAACCTGGGAGGTGGTAGAACGTGAAGAATGGGGTCCGTAGTGTTTTTATTTTCCCATTTTGTCTGACTGTCGACTCCACGCCATCACCAACTACCCCGGACATAATAAAGCTATCGTTAAAACTTATTTTTAAGTTTAAACCCTTCTTCACCTTCCCTTCTACACACCCCTTCCCCCACCCCAAAAAAAAAAAAAAATCCGGGTAGCTGCAGAAATTTCCTCTTTTGCTGCGAAATTCTCCTGCCTCTTTATTCACTTGATTGATTCCATTTTTTCTGGGGAGCTTAGAAAAGAAAAGATTTATTTCTTTCCCTGAAATTTTCTGTATTGGCTGTTGTGATGAAAGATGGGTACTGAAGAAGAATCAGTTAGCAAGGAGAATGTCAGCCAGAACACACCCACAATTGCTAATCAGCAGGTAATTCTCTCCCCTCCCCCCGCCCCGCCAAAAACCCTTCTTTCTTCCCATTTCTTTTTTTAATCACATATATATATGTATGTATATCTATGATCCTACTTCCCCGAGAGCTTAATTTATGTTAGATTTTGTTGAATTATATAAAAGTGGGATTCTCACATATTGAGAAATTAAGAAGGTGTGAATCACTCAGCCCATTGCCAATCAGTTTTAATGTAGGGTTGAAATTATAGTTCAGTTTTGCTTGTTGTTTCTTTTGCATTTGGGGAGGAGCTACTTTCTAAAATCACGAGTGTGTTAACGAAAAAGAGTGGCTTACAAACTCTCTTGACCTCCCATATCTCATAAATGACGGGATTTCATTCATAAGATTGGTGTTGAACTTTGTATGTAGTTCACTAAACTCGGGGAAGATGCTATATTTGGCATAATTGATAATTTGATCATTGATTATTGATGACTGCTTGAATTATCTGGCCCCACATGCTTAGGGGCGAGTTAGTTGAACTGGGTACGGTTCCTCTGTTTTTTTTTTTTTTTGTGAGCTGTCTGCTATATTTTAGTCAACTCTTTTCCTTCTCTCTCTCTCTCTCTCTCAGAGTCTATCTCATTCTCTGGGATTTTTTTTTGGGAAAATTTCTAATTCTGTGGGTGTAGAATTTTGTTTTGTTGGAGATGATGAGCTGAACCTACTTAACTAGAGCTTTTATTGATGATGATGACCTTACCCCTGAACTCCAGGGATGGCATGGTTCGTGAAAACTCGCTTGGGAATTTTATATTTCATACCCTTCAATTGAGTTTCCTCTATTTGACATTGGATAGTTATCTAATTTCAGATAGAGAGGCTGTTTGATGTGTTCTATTTTCTTTTTTATTTAAGGAATGTCTGTAAGCATACAAGTTGCTTATACTTTGGTAATCCTTTTTTTTTGTCAACTTAGACATAATTTACAAAGAGCGTCCTGATTGTAGATGTTGACTCCCCAAGTCTCCTTTTCTCTAGTGGATCACCAAAATTTGTATGTTTTGTTTGACCCCCAAATCTCTTTTTGCCCCTTGGTGCACCAGGGAGTCATTTTTGCTGCCAAGAATAAGCTTATGTCAAATGACGCATTAATTTAGACCTACAGATTGTGTTCATTCAGACGTTCAGAGATTAAGCAAATGATTTGAGCTGTTATAATCATGCTTTCATATGAAGGCTCTCTCTCTCTCTCTCTCTCTCTCTCTCTCTCTCTCTCTCTCTCTCACTCTCGCATTTCAGGTGACATTTTGGCATAAAAAGATTGTTTCCTTAATGATATTGACACGGATGGAAACAGTGGAAAAATTGAGAAGATTATGTTCTATGGGATGAAAACTATCAATTTTAGATTGAGTAATTAGCTCCCCGTGCTACACTGCTACTGGACTTTAAGAAAAAATGACCCCAAATGCCACTATTCTCAATAAAAAAAAAAATAAATCATCCATGCTACTGAACTTTCAGAATTTTTCCGAAATATCACCGGGAGCCTAAAATGTACCCTTGTAACTTCTAGTTGCATTGAAATATGTAAGAAAGGAGCATATTAGTACTTTCAAAGGCTCCCAGCGGCAGTTTTTAAATGTTCAGTGGCATTGAGGGTAATTTCAGAGTTCAATGGCACAGGGAGTTAAATACTTGTTTTAGATTATGATTGTTGTCGCTCATTCTTTTTCGCTATAGTCTTTTCTATTTAGGGATATGTATTAGGATGTAAAATGTAACAATATGGCTATTTACTGCTTAGGAAAGTAGTATTTTTATCATATTGTGATATCATGATTTTTTTCCTTTGCATGCTACTTTGAGACTGTAGGTACCTCGTTGACTCTGTTTTATTTTCAGTGATGATTATGGAGTAGAATCGTGCCTTTTTAAGTTGGAGCAATTCTCCACAGATTTGGCACTAGAGTAGGTTTTCTGCTAACCAAAGCCATCCTTTTAGGATTGATTCAGTATCATTAATAATGATGGTCAATGATTATGGGGTCATACTCATCATAGTGTAAACTATGCATTCTTGTTACAATCACTGTTTGCAAATCTGCTATCTTCTAGCCATTCTGGGGGAAAAAGATGATTTGTCAAGAGGTCTACAAGCACTTGTTTGTTTTGATGCTTTTATACAAACTTATCAAGTAAACCAAGCCAATGACTGTAGCCTTTATGGTGTCTTATCTCAGAGTTGGTAATGGAATGAAATTGTGTTTTGTTAAGTTTGAGTGGTTCTCTATCATACAGTAACTTTGTTCTTATTTTTGGATGGGAGAGGGTGTCGTCTATTTGAGACTACCTACTTGAAAAAGGTTGTCATTCCTGAGCAGGAAATTGACTTTGTTTGTCCCTTTAGATCCATGCCTTCCCTATACAGGAAATGTGTTTCCTTCTTGGACAAACTTTGTTGCTTAATAATACTCCGTATATGATAAATCCAAAAATACATGAAGGGACAACATATTAGCTAACTTTATGTTGAACAGGCTTAAACCCCTGTGCAATGCATGGAAGTGTGCTAGGAGTTACGGTAGATAAAGTTGGCTAGTGAAGGATAGCTATACTCATGGCACATTTTTTTGCCCTTCAAATGAAGACTTACATTATATTTCTTTTGGTTTAGGTTTTCTTTTTAAAAAAGATAAATAAGCAACATATATCATATCTTTAGTAATTGAATTTAATGTGTCTCAAATGATTTTGTCTAACGCATTATTAATATTTGACTTCAAAGTTTCCAGAGCAATGTTTTAAATTTTGTTTTCTACATATTAATGAGACTTTATTGATTTTGTCCTAGACATTAAGGGGGAAAAAACAAAGAAAGCAAATTAACCACATTAGCAACACTATAGAGATTGACGTGTGGCTACGGGAAGAAGTATGTTGTGTTTTTATATCATTTATAGATATGGATTTCTCTGGTGAGCATTCCATCAGCTACCCACCTGTTTTTAATTTGTTTCTTTGGGAAATTACCAATCTGTATTTGCTAATTTTGCGTTTACATGCCTGAGAAAGGGAAGAACAAAAGCACCAAACCGTTAGTCCATTTGATGAACCAATTATGATGTATGATGTTCTTCAGTCTGTATGGTGTAGTAATGAGAACTGGCTGCTTACAAAGTTCTTTTTTATATTTTTTCTATTCTTGCTTGCAGGTGGGAGAAACAGGTGAAATTACTGAAGAAATTCCAATTGGTCGCTATAGAAGGCCACAAAATCTCATCTTGGAGATACCTTCGAAAAGTGACGAAAGCTCCCCAGAGCATTCTTTAAAGATAAACATTCTTCCTACACCAAGTCCAACTCCCAGAAGGGTGAATTTTTCACCAAATCATGGCCCTAGCATTTTAAGATTAAATAGGTCTCCAACCTCCAACTTGCCGAAGGACAGGTCAACCATTAAAAACCTTTTTCCAAAACTCAGTTTCAAATTAAAGAGTTCATCTTCAGAGATTGAGAAGGCTGCCATTCTTGCTCTTGGGTCTCCATCATCAGTAAGAGGAGATAGGCCACGATTTTCCAGGACATTTTCTCTTACAAAGTTTTTTACATCAAAGACAAACACAGCTTCTTCTTTACCTGCCACTCCAATCTTACACTCCAACCCAGGCTCCACACACGGAGGCAGTGTAAGTGAACAATTTGGAGTAGCTAGTATTTAATTTTTGAAGCTAAATTGTCATACTCCATGCTTGCCTTTTAATACTTTAATCTTCTTAGTTTCCAGATTACATCCATATGCCCCGATGCTATTATGCCAAACTCTGTAGGTTTACTTGACCTTGCAGGTTCTTTAATTGATTCTCCACCACTGCTTTCACCATAGTACAATGTGATTTAAAGTTTTTTATGCTAAGAATAGTGTCAATTTTATCTCATCAAGAGAGGACAGTTTGAAGAGAAATTCTGTAAGCAAATCTGTGTTGTGTTTCCTCTATTATACGCTGTTATCATTTGAAGACTGCATTTTCAAACTTCTACTCCCTCTATCCTGTTTGTATTGTCAATCCTGGGGAGTTTGGAGTGTAAGAATATAAGCATTGTATTGCTAGGTAGTACAATTGAAAACAGTTTTGCAGTCAATAATAAAAATAACACCACAAGGAATCAATATCCTTAGTCTGCTTAGGGCCTTTCTTTCTATTACCTTTTTTTCTTTTTCTTTTTTTTTGGGGGCCCGGGGGGTTGGGGTGTCCGGTGTACACGCATTCCCGAAGTTATAGAGGGGCCACATTTATTGGGGTTAGCTTGAACAACATTGGCTTTATTTGTTCATAGTATCTGCTCATTCTGTTAGTTTCTGTTCGTTTCTGTTCTTTTCTATTCGTTTCTGCTACATATGCTATTTTTGTTCATTTTATCGGCCATTTCGAACTGGCCCTTAATGGACTTCATCTGCCCTGTATGATGATGCTTTATTTTCACACTTTTCAGAAAGGAAGGGTTCAATTACCCATACATCGTTCACGTTCTGTTCCAGTTCTGAACAAAGATGGGAGCGTACAGCAGATGGATTCTTTTGGTGGAGTGTTTCGCGTAATACCAGCAACTCCTCGCGTCAAAGAAGGGATGTTAACAGCTTCAGGTGCAAGTGCAACAACTCCTGAAGGTATTTGCCTCATTTTCTATTTAGTCTTTGCTGAAAGAGGCATGTTTAATTGACAAATAGGCAGACAACTTATTCTCAACAGCTTATATTTCAGATGAAAATGATGACGTTGAGGACATTCCTGAAGAAGAAGCTGTTTGTAGAATATGCTTTGTGGAACTTAGCGAAGGCTCAGAAATGCTCAAGATGGAATGTAGTTGTAAGGGTGAACTTGCTCTAGCTCATCAAGAATGTGCTGTGAAATGGTTTAGCATCAAAGGCAACAAGATTTGTGACATATGCAATCAAGAAGTTAAAAACCTATCAGTTACACTTCTGCGAATTCAAAATAGTCAGTCACAGCAAGTAAGTTCAGCACAGCAACTTGAGCTTGGTGGATACAGGCAAGTCGATGATTAACTGGTCTCTGCAATGCATAGAATGCTTTTAAAATTCCATACAAGTATAAATAAAAATGATACTACAAATATAGTGTTAGCACTCTAGCATTGGTCCACCACAAACATAAAAAAAGGGGGAAGGTGGGTCTAACACGAACACCAAGTTTAGTTGCATTGCTCTAGCTAATGGGATTTACAAAAACATAATGCTTCTCATGTATCTGACTATCCACGTTTGAGCCTTGCTTGTGCCTCTTTGCGATGTGATTTATAAAACTATATGTAAACTCCTTGGTATGTAGATCCAAGAGGGCTTCAGAGGTATAATTTATCCAATGCAGAATGCTTTTCTGAAGGATATATCAATTATCTTCAATCATATATTGGCACATAGGTTGCTGAAGCTCTAAGGTTTGAAAAACTTTGCTTCTTGGATCATGGTGGAGATTATCATAAAAGCTAATGACACTGTTGTGGGATTTCTTGAATCATGCTTTTGTTATGATAGGGTTGACTACAACTTCTCGTAAGGAGGATGGAACTATTTTCTGAGTCTCGTATATTCTATTAATGTAAATGGCAATTGTTGTGGCTATTTTCCAGCTAGAAGAGCTTTGGCACTAGGTGTTATTAGTTCTCTTTACCTGTTTGTTATATGCATGTGTGTTTTTCTTGAGGGTTTTTATTTGTAGACGAGGGATATAATTTTCATTCCAAATCGTCTTATTCAGATTGTCTCAGCCTTGTTTTTGTTTATGATTTGCTTCTTTTACTTTTAGGGAAGTATTACTAAAGGGAGTTATAATTATGCGGACAATGTTTTGTCTGTCTTTGAGGAGTCCACTGCCATGCCTGATTGATATTTGAATCCTGATTAATCTGATTCTTTTTCACCCCTGGGGGAAGTGGAGTGGGAAAATAGAGAATTCTTAGTGAATAGGGCTTCTTTATGGCAAGCTTTCTTTTGGATACGTAGGTTTGCTCTTTATACCGGAAGAATACCTTATTCTATGTGCCTGACTTCCTTCTTAAGCTAAATAGTTGGTCCTTCAAGTACTTGTGTTATGCTGGACAAAAAACAACAAAGGTTCTCTGCTTTTCAGTGTGACCTTTTTCTGAGGAGGACAATTATCTGTTTTCTTTCTTGTTTGCTGAACGAAATTGAATCTGTATGTAAGAGATCATTCTGAACTCACAATAGGGGAAAGAACGATGGATTTGGTTAAATGGAGAATTGTTTAGAGTCATCTTGGCGATAAGGGGATTTGGATAAGGGTTTTAGAGTTGAAGCATGGCACCATGTCTGAAATGGTTATGAAAACTGACAGTTCCTGATTCTTTACGTGTTAGGTGAGTCTCTCTTTCTGAAAGAGTCTCATATTTGGTATGCTAATTCTTGTCCATAAAATCTTGGGCTGCCTGGGAATCCTATTAAAATGTCAAGACATGCTCTAATTTGAATGACTGGAAGTGTGGATGAACTTAGATGAGGAGTTGATCAGTGTGTGGTCGCCATGAAATGATCTATTAGCATGGCTTATCAGTTGTTTGTTGGCATCTTGTAACACAGTTGGGTGTTCTAAATGCTAGTGTGGAAGAATTCGACTAGTGCCTTGTCAACAATTTATCTTGTTGTTGATTGTTCATAATCAGCTGCCTGGTGGAGATTTACTGAAGAAAAGTGGAATGTTGATAGCACACATGTGAAATGTACATTTGATGATGACACTTGTCGTTGGTGATTTTTTAATATATACTTCACTTACATATGCTCTAAGCTGCTCTGCCCGTGAAGTGTTGGTTGCAGCTGTCGATGAGTTGTGATATGGAGAAATTTTAGGAGATACTGTGGTGAAGGCCCTGAAAGTATAGCTGTGCAGACTGTGTTAGTTGGATCAGGCCATAATTTGGCAAAATGCGGTTTCTAAAAGAATATTTCCCTGGTTTTATACTTTCGTTTGTATGGTGGATATAGGGGTGTAGGGCTCAACCCCTTCTATAGGTGTGTTGTTTTTGAACTAGAACAGGATCTTATCTCGCTAAGGGACATATATAAAATGTACTGGCCATTTCCCTAACCAAAAAAATAAAGATGTTAACGACAGTAACAAAAAGAACAAAAACAGAAAGACCCCTTGGTCTGAGAAGAGGGAGAGAAGGGGAGTTTTACTGCCAAGATTAGCAGTGTAAAAATTTGTTCAATAATGAATTCCAGGCAGAAAATGTTCTTTCCAGAATGTAGTACACAATCATACTGACAGTTTTTTGTTTTCAGGGTGTGGCACAATGTCCCCGTTCTTGTAATCGTCAGCATGCTTGCTTATTTTTGTTTCCTCGAACAGCTCTTGGTAAGTCCTACAAAATCAAGGTAATATAATTGTCAGAGTTGCTTTGATAACCTGCTGTAACCCAGAATTATCCTGTGGACAGTTCAATAAAATGGGTTCAGGTGCCATTGCCCTCACTCTTCCATTTTCCTGCATTTTGGGTCTTCTTGCATCCATGACATCAACGACTATGGGTACGCTGCTTTGATATCCTTTTTCATATCGTTGATTGTGTTTTGGGAGATATTTTGCTATTCTTTCTTTATTTTTCCACTGCAAATTTAATATTAATCAGTTGCAACACTGTTCAGCCGCAAGAAAATACATTTGGATATACGCTGCTGTGCAATTCATTTTGGTGGTTGTCTTCGCCCATATTTTGTTTTCTGTGGTACGTACTTCCTTACTGGGTTATTGTGTAACAGCAGCTATTTAAGAAGCGTCAAGAAATTTACTCATTGTCTGCACTCTTCACTGAACGACCCCTACTCGGGCCCAATTTTAACCTGGACCTGGTTGAGTGGACCATGACAAACTAGGCCAAATGCTTGACTGATCAATATTCACTCTTTTCTTCCCACGCTTATTATAGGCAAACTGACAATATGCCCTTTTATGATTCAAACTCAAAAAAGAAAACGTGTCTTGAACTCTGAATCTCTGATGGAAATGACCCCAGGTTTATACATACAGGCTTCTCTCTCTCTCTCTTGTGTGATGACTAATGGCTACCCATCTATACAAAAAGCTTCTGATTTTTGGATAGGGTTGGATGTGGTAATCGAACTTATTGAACTCTATTCTGTATGTCCGTGCTCATGCAGCTACACGTGCAAGCTGTTGTATCGGTCATAGTTGCAGCGTTTGTTGGTTTTGGAGCTACAATGTGTGGGTGTTCTGTCGTGCTGGAAATCATGAGATGGAGGAGTATTTGGCGAACTCGGGCAAATACTCACCGTGGTTCTGAGGCAGGACTACCTACTATATCACCAGAATCAGTGAATGCACACCAAGGAGTTCCTAACCGTTCAGCAAATGAGAACGAAAATTTGAGCTCCCCTTGTTAACATTAGTCTTTCATTTTATTTTCCAATGAAGTGCGTGTGCCAAAAATGTTGCCCGAGGCTGAAGCGTTTGCCCCGTATAATGCACCTGTGGGGCTTTATACATTGCTTCAGGGCCTGGTGTGGCTGTGCTCCTATCTCTGGACGCTCGCCTTTGGGTGTATGTTAGTTTTGCTTCTTCTCCCCCTTCTGTGTGTTTGTGTGTAAGTTTCAATTACTCATACTCGTATTTATGAATGCTGTAAGGTTGCTTAGAAGTTTGTCTTTTGAATTGTACCATTATGGCTCTTCAACAATAGTTGGTCAGAAATCATCAGTAACATATATATATATATATATATATTGCATTGTTGTAAGTTTGACACTTTATGTATCACCATTGGTCGATTATGCTTTAACATTTTATATTTTTTACTTTGATATTATCATTGAATAATCTCCCTTTTTGTAACAGTGCAACACCAATTTATTGCACATCTGCTCTCAAAAAGAACGTCAAGGTAACTTGCGTTATGGCCTTTCTAAGTTCTAGACCCAAAGTTTACGAAAATTATTGAGGCATATTAAATTATTGGGTCAACTATTTACATGCCCTAATTTCAAGCTTGAGGTTGAACGAAATTGTTAAAAACATAATTATTCTTATGTTGCCAATCAACTTTAGTGGGATTTTTTTTTTTATTCTGAGGTTCAATTTCATAGAAAATTCCACCAATAAAATTTTATAAGAATATCTTTTTCTTCTTGTCAACTCTAAAATCTCAGCCTTGAAATATCAATCCCCATAAATTGTTACATTCACTTTCACACTCTAGTGCGAAATCAGGAGAGAGAAAAATGGAATTGTGGAGCACAGCTCGGAGCTTCATGGTAGAAGCGGGGAATGTTTTAAATTATTATGTATGTATACTTAAGGCCTGCGAAGGTTTTGGTTTTAAGGGTGTTAATTATCCATTAAGCGTGTGACTTGCTCACTCAGCTTCTCTTTCTATTCTTTTCATGATTTTAGTAAGTGCAGTACCTTGAATAACCTTTTATTACGGATTACTTTTTGGTGAAAATAATGTTGTTTTAATCTGTATCGTGTTTAAAACACTTTGCAATTGGTTCAAGTGACCTGTGATGTAAAAACACACTTGTAGTTTGGTTCTATTGACTCGCATATAGTCGACCATTATTTTCTTTTCCAAACTTATTTTGTAACTTTTTTAAGTTAGAAGAGACTTTGATAGGTCAATCTCAGTTGTGTGATCCATAGAGACCTTTTTATATGTTTTTAGTTTTGTCTAGCAGGTGATAAGTTTGAATTATGTCAAGTACTCCGAGTATGTTTCTCATGGAGGAAAATTAAGATCTAATTTTCATTATTGGCACGTTATTCAAACTCTTAAATCTCATTAACATGAAAATATAAACAGACATTTGAAAAAATTTTCTAAGGCGTTAGTAATAGAAATAAGAAATTAAAATTTTAAAAAAAATTGCAACTTGTTCACTTGAACCTTAGTAACTAGCAACTAAAATTTCTTCTTATTAGCCTTAGGACGTTATCATAGAATCCTGGCAATTTAATATCTTTCTAATGAGAGAGAGGTGTTATAATTGATGTTAATAGAGCCTACGTTACATCATATGTATGAATTGTTTGGGAATGTGTGACCTTCGTGCTTTCATGAGTGGAATTGTGGACTTACATAGCGGTCTATTCATGTATGTAATTATGTGTTTAGGACAGTGTTGGGGTATTGCGTGAGTCTCTCTCTTGACCACTATATTTGGACGCTTTTTGGATAAGCAGTCCACTGCCGAATGATAGGTTGAAAGCACCGCTAGATGAGCTAGTGGGACTTATCCAGGAACAAGTGATCGCAGGGGGATGCACAGGAAAGATAGAGGTTGAAAACCAGCAACTGGCAGACCTTGTCATACAATCACCTCAAGCCATGAGAGTCACTAGGATTATGTGGGTGTGTTGGTTAGATACCTGTGAAGTTGTTTACCACTGAGGCTAGGAGGTTACAATGGGTCGCATGCTAGATTTGGTGGATGAAGATCGAATTCGAACCTATTATGTGAAGAATAGAGTGACTTGCCCCAGAGCCTAAGAGTTCTGATAAGTCAGTGATGGATGACCCCAATGATGAGGTGATTATGTATGGAGGTTGGCATAAGTTTTATGTTTAATTACATAATTAACTAATGCAGACTCTTATGCTTGATCTATATGTTAAATGGACAAATAAAAGTGTGAAACTTATATATTGAATTGATGACCTGTATAAAAAAATTGTTAGGAAATATAACCCCTAACTAGAATTGGAGTGAATTGGCGCCCTTTTCTTTCAAAAAAAAAAAATAAGAATTGGAGCGAGCTGGTGTTATAAATGTACTTGTGTGAATAGATGCCATCATGCCACCTAGAGCATCACCACCGTCTCCACCGCTACCGGGTCCAATGGTCATGGAGATATTATGCATATTTCAAAAGTTAAAATCTCTGAAATTTGAGGGAACACCTAATCATATTATGTATGTAGAATGGTTAAGAAAGATGCAGAACTTATTTGCAATAATGGATTTGCCTAAAAGGTAGACTAGTGTTCTTCCTTTACACTATATGGTCTCTGAGGGATGGAAATGAAGGATTCTATTTCATGTTCATCTTATATTCAGAAATCATTCTTAGAGTTTGTGGAACATACAGAATTTAACGGGTTAGAACTCTCTTCTTGACACACCACTAACTGATCCTCTCTGTGAGGTCAAAGTTAATCCTTTATATTTATTACATTTTGGTAAGTTCAGGCTTGAGTACAAGTGGCAGCTTAATTAAGCAAGATAAACTTCTTGTTGCTAGTGTTAATGTTGAACTTTCGCATTTTGAATAATAATCGTACTGAATTACTACTATTAGCATGGCCCCATGTCATTATATCATATAATGTATGCATTCAGGAACAGACTGCAAGACCGGTGGCCTTTTAGCCGTGTTTTTTCATCAATGTGCAGTTCGTATTAATTGGACAAGATTCGATCTAGTCTAGGCTTTTGCCTATTTATTGATTAGGTATAATTGTGGTTACGGAGATAGCTGGCTAGGTGTTATTGATGTTTGTCAAAAAATGAACTGAAGTTCCTGTAAGTGTATACAGAACTTTGGAGTTGTAACGGAGAACCCTCCCCTCCCCCCAAAAAAAAAAAAAAATAAAACCCCTCCAAAAAAAAAAGGAAATAAAGGAAGGTGCCTTTCAGGGTTCCTCTGCCAAAGTGATACAATTTCTTGCAGTCACATGTCCCTTTCGTAGTCTAGCTGACTCTGGATCAAACTCAAATCAGTCCCTCAGAAAATAAATACAGTGAACTTATAGTGAAATATAGGAAGCTTATATTCTTGTGGTCCCCCGCCCCTCCCCCCAGGGCACCCAGCCCTTCCCTAAGATGTTGACGCGTGCTTTTAAAGCCAGATCTTGAAGGCTGGTGATTCCTTGTGACAGTTATCTACCTAGCAAAATCTATTTATTTTCTGTTTAGAAACAGCACTGAAATCTAATGGATGGTTTTGTTTCTTAGTGTTGATTAGCTTTGTCTAAATTTGGTACTACACCTGCATCTCTATGGTTGATCTATAACAGGCTCAATTGTTGATTGGCAGGATGCTTTGCAAGGCACTCAACTGCTGGCCATTGAAGTTGGTGCTGCTACAGGGCTCCTTAGACGGTCAATAATAGGGGATGAGTTAACTGAGAAGGAAAAGTAATTTCTCCGAAGAACACTTACAGACCTGGCATCAGTGGTTCGTATTGGAATTCTTATGCTACTTCCAGTGAGTATTTTAGCCTACTCTTCTGAGAGGAAAAAATTTCTGATGAAGTGCAATTTGTACATGAAACAATATTTCATCAATGGATGTCTAGCTGTAGAAAGTGAGCGAGACCAAGTGTCCTCCATTTTACTCTTTTGGTGGTTAAACCATGCCACGTAGGTTGTCTTCTTTAATCATGAATGAAGTAGGACTTTCTGAGTTAGATTTCACCCCCCAAAAAAAAGGAGACCTATTCGTGATTGGGAAACTGAATCTTACTAATTCCTTAGCTACAATAAACAATGAATATTTGCCCAGAAAAGTTACTGCAATGAAATCTGAAAGTGTTGTTTTTCTTTCAATAAGATCCTGAGGAGTTTTCCCTTCGCTGACATACTAAATCTATAATATGACAGATGACCGCAGTGGGGCATGCTGCAATGTTGGCTGCCCTTCAAAGATATGTCCCTGGATTGTTACATATTTCTGCACTCTTATATTGAGCTTGTGAGCTTTCTTTGTTACATCATATGCTTCTCTTTTTATGGGCCTATTGAACCACATCTTTTTGCAGATACGATCGACATATGGCTCGGAAAGGCTAGATTTGCTAAGGCAGCTGGAAAAAATGAAGCAAACTGATACCAGTGAAGCCAAGCTTGAGGAGAAAGCTGAGGAATTAGCCTAAAGCTGAAACCTAGATGAAGCACCTTTTCTGACTTGCGTTTGACAAAAAATGCTAACTCAATGTGCAAGACTCTCTAATTTTCACGTGGTTCTGAAATTTTCTGCCAGTAACTGTGCGTAAAGAATTTGGTTCCATGCATCGGGAACTCCTGGAAGACACCAGTGACTGCAGTCTTCAATACCGGGGTTTGGAGCGATTGGCTCACGATGGATTGATGGGTGGCCATCGTTTCTAAACTCTGACAGATACGTGATGTTCAAAAAGTTGACCTTCCATTTTGCAGCTTTCATTTCTTCTATAGCATCTGAAATATATCGGTTGAACAGTGGATCTCCGTGCAACTTTGTTTTGTTCATCTCAGGAGCCATGTTGTTCCTACAAGTACCTCCTGTCGACCATGTTCCATTTCTGCAAATCTCACAATCATCTATGTTATATCCTCTATTTTATGTCATTTATTGAAACTTGCCTATGTAATGATAGTAAATTTAAGCACTAAAGTGTCTAAAGTACCTGAAATGAACTGGAGAGTAGCTTCGGAAGAAGATATGGCTTCTCTTGGGATCTAACCTCTGTTCTGCCCATGACAACCATGTCTTCATGGACCTCCGAAATGCCTCCATGTAGTGCATTGTCACATTTACATCCTGCTTTTGCTGAAAGTAGATGCCCCTGATACATACACTCAGCTTTTCAGTAGTTTTATGATTATCAAGTTATCATGCTATTGTTTTTAATTTTCCCTTTCCATTTTTTTCTGAATAGGAGGCGGTGAGAATTTAGGACTGTTATCATCTTTCTGCTTATTTTGACATCTTGCTCATTCCCCCTCTAAAGTTCCTTGAGGATGGTGGTTGGGTATGCTCGGTTAAATGATCCACGCATCATCTCTAGTTAACTTTTCTGGATAGGATCTATAGGTTTAGGTTCATATTTCAATGATTTTCCCGATTCCGAGTATGGGGCTGTTGATTTCATCCATGAATTAAATCCAGGCTTCAATGAGGCCTTAAAATTTATAGAGAGCTAGGGTAAAATTGAGAGAACATAGAAACAAGTGAATAGAGTGAAAATGGACATACCCTCCAACGGTCTTCTCATCATTCCACCAGTGGCTCGCATTGAAGACAAAGATGTCCCCTCCGACCCATTTACGTGAGTACCAGTGGAGCTGGTCAATCTCGACCGCACCCCGACTTGGCCCGGTGACTTTGGTGGGGGCGGGCTACACGTACAAGGAAAGGGGTCCGGTAGTACTCGACGGTCAGGTTATACTCCCGAAACCCGACGCGGAAGAAGCCTTTGTGTCCGGTTATGGGCAGCCCACTCATTACATAGATTGATACCTGGTTTGAAACTCCTTTTGTTAACAAGCGAGTAGAGACTCCCATTGGTTTCTACCAATCGAATCCCCGCAAATACTATCCTTCCATTCCTCGCTTCTTTCTAGAAAATCACTCGCATTGAATCTGCAGCCAACGCAAAAGTCACAACATATTAACAGTAGCTCATCAATATGTTGGGTGGTATCCCAAAATCTCATATTTTAAAAAGATTGTTTCCTTATAGAATTGAGTATCCTAAACCTAATTGTATTCGGATAAGAGTTTGTTTCCTATTTGTATTAGGTAATTGTTACCTATTAGAATTGGGAGTAAGAGCTTTGGTAGGTTTAGGAGATTCGTTAGGTTAGGATTTCTTTCCTATTTAAAAGAGGGTTGGCCTCCATTGTAGCCACCAAGGGAGTTATTGTGAAGAGAGTGTTGTGAGATTAGGATATCTCGGGTTTGGGAAGATCTCCGAGTTTGAGATCGTATTGTACTTTCTCATAATAGTGAAACCATTGTACTTGTGCCATTCGTGGTTTTTCCCGGTTTGGGTTTTCCATATTAAATTCTTGTTTCGTTCCTATTTTTCGATTTCCATCTAATTTTTGATATTGTTTTTGTCATCCTAAATCGCTTCCTCATATTTACTCTAACTTTACCTAACAAATGAGGTTTAGAGTGGAGCTAATTTCCTAACAAGTGGTATCGGAGCCCGTGTTCTAGGATGACATCGTCATTCACTAAATTTAATATCGAGAAGTTTGATGGAAAAATCGGTTTCGGTTTATGGAGAGTCGAGATGAGGGTCGTTCTCACGCAAAGCGGATTGAAGAAGGCACTAGGGAAGAAGCCTAACTCTATATCCCGGGAAGATTGGGAAGAGTTGGATGAAAAGGCACTTAGTGCGATTCAGTTGTACATTACAAATCAAGTAATTCGTGAAGTTGTTCACCGCAAGACTACCGTGGATATGTGGACAAAGTTGGAGCAAATCTACATGACAAAGAGTCTTGTCAACAAGATTCAGCTCAAGGAGCGATTGTTCACGATTCGTATGGGTGAAGGTACATCAATCCAAAATCATCTTGTTGAGTTTAATTCTATTCTCTTGGATTTAGAGAATTTGGAGGTTGATATAGATGATGAGGATAAAGCTATTCTCCTTATTGTCTCCATGCCCCTTTCATATAAACACTTTAAAGAAATTATGCGTTACAGTAATAGTGAAGTGTTGAGTTATGAGGATGTCAAGTGCAACTTGCTATGCAAAGAAAAATTCGACTTTGAAATGTATTCTAATGAAAGAGCCGAAGGCTTGTCGGTAAGGGGTAGTACTAAGAAAGGTTCTAAGTACAAGTTTGAGGGAGATTGTTACTTTTGTAAGAAACCCGGACATAAGAAATCTCAGTGTTTAAAACTTAAAGCTTTAAAGGCTAAGGAGAAAGAGGAAGATTCTAACAATATGGGTGAGGCCGGTTCCGCCCTTGCTCGAAGATGAGTCGGATGGTGATGTTTTACTTGCTTCTCCCGAAAACGGAAGTGATTTTGAATGGGTTTTAGATTCTGGATGTACTTTTCATGTGTGTCCTAACAAAGACTTGTTTTTCACATATGATACTCGTTAATTCTGATATTGTTAACTTGGGCAACAATGCCCAATGCTCGATTCGTTGGAATTGGTACAGTTCGGATTAAAACTCATGACGATGTCGTGAAGACTTTAACTAAGGTCCGGCATGTTCCTCGGTATAAAACGCAATCTTATCTCTTTGGGTGCTTTTGAAGCTAAAGGGCTAAGATATTCGAATGAAGGTGGAGTCTTGAAGGTGTCCAAAGATTCCAAGGTTTTGTTGAAGGGTTCCGGACGCAAAGGTCTCTACATCCTTCAAGGTTCAACTGCGAGTTCAGCAGTTTCAGTGCACGATTACATATGATGGACTGATTCATTTTGTTTGATATGTGGTTGGATCATGTCAAGAAGAAGGGATTGATGGAAATGATTCCTTTAGCTAAGTCCAAGGGGAACTTGGATTTATTGGATGGTGATAACTCTGTGATTGCCCTTCGGGGTGGAGCCCTCCGGGTGCTACTTCTCAAAAAGCAGAGGTAGGTTGAAGGTGACAAACGTGTTTTTTGAGATTTTGGGATTTTGGTCCAAGGTGGAGATTGTTGGGCGATGTCCCAAAATCTCATATTTTAGGAAAGATTGTTTCCTTATAGAATTGAGTATCCTAAACCTAATTATTCGGATGAGAGTTTGGTTCCTATTTGTATTAGGTAATTGTTACCTATTAGAATTGTGAGTAAGAGTTTTGGTAGGTTTAGCAGATTCTGTTGGGTTAGGATTTCTTTCCTATTTAAAGAAGGGTTGGCTTCCATTGTAGCCACCAAGGGAGTTATTGTGAAGAGAGTGTTGTGAGATTGGGATATCTCGGGTTTGGGAAGATCTCTGGGTTTGAGATCGTATTGTACTCTTTCATAATAGTGAAATCATTGTGCTTGTGTCGTTCGTAGTTTTTCCCGATTTGGGTTTTCCACGTTAAATTCTTGTCTCGTTCCTATTTTTCAATTTCCATCTAATTTTTGATATTATTTTTGTCATCCTAAATCGCTTACGCATCTTTACTCTAACTTCACCTCATAAGTGAGGTTTAGAGTGTGGTTAATTTTCTAACACAATAATATCAAACAATTACTTTTTTAAAAAAAAATACTGATACTAAGCATTGTGGGTGTAGACACTAAAAATTTAATAATATCTATAACATAAAAAAAAAGTTCAAATTAATTGTTTTGGATGAGTCCATTTAATTAATTTAAAATATTGAGCCTAAATCGACTATCAAATCACAGCTCAATCGACTATTAAGTCAATAGTCAAAATTGATTACTAAGTTAAAAGGCCCAACTCAACGAGTCCAAGGAGAAAATAGGTATATGAGATCATTTCTCTACAAATAGAGCAATATTTTTCTATGTTCATGGAGGTCAGAAATCTATTTACACCAAGAGTACTTTGAAAACTCACGAATTCAGAAATTCTCTCTAATAGTACACAATAAGCACTTCAAGCACGTGTCGTCTATATTTCAAAGATAATCAAGCATTCTTCTTGATTGAGATTAAGCCTCTTAGGTCCATTCTCAAGAAGAAATCAAATCTACTTCATCAAAAAAGTCAAATCAATTAACTTGATTGAGATTCAAGCCAACTAGCCCTCACTCAAGTACAAATTGGAGATTGAATCAAAGGATTTATTTATTTGTTCATTTTATAACAAATACATAGAGATTATACCCGTATTATCTCAAAAATTAACACAAATTATATTTGTCTATATTTCTTGTCTTTTTTTAATTCAAAATTTATAATTACGAGTGAGAGTCATGCTCATGATTAACAAAAGGAAAAAGATCAAGATTTATGAGGAACATAGTCTTGCACAACATAACAATGAGGTAAAGACTCAACCATTCAAAAGAGATTGAAATCATACCAAAACTTGTACAAGAAGTTCTTAGGGAAATACTCAAAATAATAATACCTTGGAAGATCGCAACCATGAGGCTGCCACCGCCAATGGCGGAAGGTTTGATTCATACGCCCGTTAGTATGGCACTTGAACCCGGGATCGATGAATCGACAACTCTCATTATACGACCCCGACGAGTAGTCCGGATCATACAACCATTTTCCATTGAAATAGTCACAAGTAGTAGTAGTAGTGTTTTTATTGGTTTCCTTCTGGTTGGCCTCATGAGAATGAACCTCCCGATTATTCGATTGGAAAGGGGAGAGAAAAGTAGTCCCGAGAAGAGATTGGGGATCAAAAGGGTTGAGAACGCTAGGGAAGACGATGGTGGCCGCAATGAGGACGAGGACAGAGAAA
The DNA here is from genome assembly GCA_021018815.1 of Talinum fruticosum. Classification (NCBI taxonomy): domain Eukaryota; kingdom Viridiplantae; phylum Streptophyta; class Magnoliopsida; order Caryophyllales; family Talinaceae; genus Talinum; species Talinum fruticosum. The sequence continues at coordinate 333,928 of JAITYX010000124.1, read as the reverse complement.
GCATAGCCATGTTGTTTCTTCAAGGTGATGACCGGAATGGGGAGACGAAGCTTGCTTGATGATGGTCTTTGTGTAAAGGTGGTGGTGGTTTGGGGATCCATATGAGAAGGGAAAATTATGGAGGAAGAAACTAACAACCAACTAATCAATGCTATTATGTGTCTCTTTTGATTTACCTTGAAAAGTTCTATTCGAATCATTCAAGGAGGAGAAAAATAGGAAGATTTCTGAAATTTTACTCAAAAGTCGTTATATTTTTTGCTTTTGCTAAATATCGCCCTAAGGGCGATGGATAAGGGTATCTACATTTACAATATTTGGAATCTTGTTATTTTTATTTATATATGCAAGATATGGTTATTATTATTGTTGCTATAAAAAAATCAAGTTTATCAAATTGTTAAATTTCCTAATTAAGCTTAATATCCTAATTAACTACTCACAACCCTCTACTCATCGCTATCTTTTTTTTCTAAAATTAATTTCACGTGGTCATCTTCCATCCCTATTCATATAATTGAGAAACTTAATCATCCGTTTGTCTGTATAGATATGTTCAATAAATGAATTAATAAACCCAATGGACACAAACATTTGGGATTTTTGCGCAACTAAGATACTCGAAGATTTTTGAGTTATGAAATAACTTAATTACGAAATGTTCCAATAAAAAAGGTAATGACACGATTTTTTGGGGTTAATGGGAAAGTTTGAATCTAATTACACAACTAAAAGTATTTTATTTAAAAGGCAATATTTGATAGATTTTTGATAGGATGTTGTAAAATTAATTAGATAAGATTCTTTCTATATTAGAATATAGATAGCCTTTATCCATCGCCCTAAGGGTGACATTTAGCAAAACCGATATTTTTATACTCTTAAATTAACAAAATATAATTAGATTTTGGATACATATATCATTATTAAATGTCTTGTTTTACCTAAATTAATATGTTTTATGATTTAAAATGATTACATTTTAACAGCTTATAATTAATTATGAGTTATGTAGTATTAGTATTGGTTGGCTATGTTAACGAGAACAAAATAATACCTTTTACTTGGATTAACTCTGTCAACAATGAGGTATCATACGCGTATTTTATAATTGTGAAAAATCATATAAATGATGATATATGCAATCTATAAGTTGTAACGCTATTATATAAGGAAAAGAAAATTTTCTTTCTTTTTTTTCTTGACATTCCCCTTTTTTCCCTTCCCTCATCGAATCAAATGTTACTCTTTAAAAATTAATCTTCAAACAATACACACGGGGATGAATAGAGTGTCGGTTGGGCATCTCTCTATCCAAGTCGGGCATCACTCATAAGCATAACTTGCATATGGATCATTTAATTTAGGATGAAGGCAGGAAAAGTGTAGGATTGTCCATACTCCATACGTATGAACAATCTATGAACCTTGCTTTACAATTTCTATGAAAAAGAAGTGGCTTTGACTAGACTCGGCAAAACCGACCCGAACCGAACGGGTCAACCCGAACAACCCGAAACCCAAACCGAACCGACATCCGAAACAGTTGAACCGATTTTGACCCGAAAACCGAAATGAACCGACCCGAACCGAACCGACCCGAAATGACCCGAACCGAAACCGACCCGAATGCAAAATGACCCGAACCGAAACCGAACCGAACCCAAAATGACCCGAACCGAATCGGATCCGAATCGATTTAACCCCAATAAAAGTGACCCAACCCACATTTTTTTTGTTGGGTCTCTCAGGATGTACTTTTGTGCCTATAGTGGTACAATTTTGAATTGATTTTGACCCAAAAAGTGACCCGATTACGACTAGATCGAAATTAACCCGAATCGAACCCGAACGAGATTGACCCGAAGTTGAACCGAACCGAAGTTGACCCGAACCGAAACCGAACGAACCCGAACGAGATCGACCCGAAGTTTACCCGAACCGAAGTTGACCGAACCCGAAACCGAACCGAACCCGAACAAGATTAACCCGAAGTTAACCCGAACCGAACTAACCCGAACCGAACCCGAACCGAATGACCCGATTGCCAGGTATAGCTTTGACTCGGGTTCAATGTACATAACTTATAGATGCAAAACACTATTCTAAGGATGTCGAGTGGGCTAAGGAACAAGAGCTCCTCCAACTAAGTAAAGGGGAGAACATGAGTATCATGGAGCATGCTATCAAGTTCAACGAGTTTAGCCATTTTGTCTTGACCTTTGTTGCCATTGAATAGATGAGAATGAACTGCTTTGAACATGTACTAAAGGACGAGCTTAAAGTTAAATTAGTATATTGACTTTGTAAAGAGTTATGAGTTACAAGTTTGATATTCTTTTATGGATTTGATATACTTTATATTGTAATATAAATTTGTGACATAATGATATTTATTGTCATCTATAGGTCATCTAATTCAATATATACCAATTATACATTATTCCTTTTCCTCCGAATATTTGTCTTTTGATGCCTAAACATATTGTTACACTCGTTTTTATAACTCGTATGAGTGAGGTTTATTTAAATTGTCCGATTCTTAGAGGGGTCCGACTTCTTAATTTTCCAAATCACGAGTGTAATCTTAAAACCTTAGTTTTAACTTTTTTTATTTATTATTTTAGATTTTTATTTATTCCTGAGAAATTCAAAATGATTGAAAGATGAATGTGTGCTAGAGTCTAATGATTTTTATGTGTTGGATTCTCATAAATTTGATGGGTCACAAAAGCGTTTTCGCTATGAGGGAATAACATGTAAAAGAATGTTGTTGAAAGTGAAACCATTCAATAAAATCAAATCATCGCGAAAAGAAACACACAAGTACTATATCGCTCCATGATTCAATAGTTTCTTAAGGTATATATTGTACAGACATTGCTCTGTGTATAACACGAGTCCATACTAATATTCTCAAATAAAAGAGAGATGTTACATGAACGAACTTACTTTGTTGAACACTAATTTTAATTGGAGAATGAATTTGAACAATAACCTTACGCTCTATCCGGCAATAGTGTTTGGAGTAGCGTTTGGTGCTTTGACGGTAAAAGCACTAACCAACCAAATATTACTATTCAATAAGGTAGTGTTTATTTAACTTTTGTTATAATTTATAGTGTTTCAAGTAGTATTTACGAAAGGAATATTAGATTCTAAAATCCTGAACTTTAGGGTCTTTTAATGAGAATATCCCGAAATATCAATTGGCCCCGTAGCATCCCGAATTTAAACCCTAATATTTTTGGGTATCCCACCACCGAGTTATGGGTAGAAGGAATCGATAGCGATGTGACGTGGCGGTGGTGGTTGTAAATATGACTTTTTGCAAATAATTTGACTAATTTTGTCTCTCTCACTTATTTATCTCCTCTAGGCCCTCTTTCTCTCTCCTCGTAATCCTTCTTTCCCTTTCTCATATTTGAAACCCTAAATTTGAGTCTTATTTTATGCTAACCTTGAATAATTATCCAAACTATCACTACCCACTTGCTTAAAGAAATAAAAATTGTGATATTTTGAATCCAAACTCTAAATTTGTGAACTGGATTTGGCGAGACAAGCTTGAAGGGTGTGCGTGGCCATGGTAGAAGGTCGTGCTTTAGTTTAAAAATCAAAGGAAAAGTGGCATTTCTACGATAATCTCTGCCACTCTCTCTCCTCCTTTATCTCCCTTCATCTTCTTCCTCCACAACTCCCTTTCTCTCCTCCCAACTTCTCTCTGCCTTTCTTATCAATTCTCCATCTCCGAGCTAATCGAAAGGGGGCCAATAAAATCAAACTCTCACATCCTCATCTTTTTCCCCATAAAGAAATTCACCAAGTATTTTCAAAAATCAAACTTTTAATGATTAGCAAGGATATTAAATGGAGCCAGTGAAAAAGTTTAGTCCAATTAGGAAGCCATGAAACATGGGGAAAATCCCACTCCAATTGCAAGAAGGAAAAGAAATTAGGAGTCAATGAACCATTATTCAATTATAGCAAGAGGATCCACAATTAGAAAGAGAAACACGAGACAATTAGGAAGAGAAATGACAACAATTAGGATGGACCATTTCAAATTGGGAGAGGGAAATTTACGAAAGGAAGAGAGAGATTGTAAGTCGGACAAAGTCCAAATCCAATTATTCAATGGCCTTTTAAATGGAGCGGAGGAAAAATCAAGGAATCCACAATCTTGAGCCAAAGTTTGTGGCTTGCTCAAGCTCCCATTTCACCTGTAATATGAAGCCAATGAAACACCCGAAGAAGTTACTTAATTGGGCTTGAGGAGCTGTGTATCAATATTTTATAGAGAGATAGGGAAAGAAGAGCCAAGGAAATTGGTTGAGAAAGGGAATGAAGATTTAGAGGAGAGAGAAAGAGGATCTATAGAAGAGAGAGTTAAGTAAGAGAGGAAAAATTATTTGAGAAAGAGGGTGGGGGATCTAGAGAAGAGATAAAGAGGATTTAGAGGAGAGAAAATTCAAGTGACAGACCATGAACATTGTTTGATAAAGGGGAAGAAGAATTAGGAGGAGAGAGAAAGAGGGCTTAGAGGAGAGAGATAAGTAAGAGAGAAAAAATAAGTCAAATTATTTGCAAAAAAGCCACGTTTACAACCACCACCACCATGTTACATCGCCACTCGATTCCTTTTACCCGTAACTCGGTGGTGGAATATCCAAAAATATTAGGGTTTAAATTCGGGAAGATGTGGGGCTAATCGATATTTCGGAATATTCCCATTAAAAGACTCCAAAGTTCGGAATTTTAGAATCCAATATTCTCGTCCGAAAAACTAAGAATATTAGGTTTTTACATTTAAAGTAGCATTTCATATTTTTTTGACAAAACATCTCTTCATTAATTTATATTTGACAAATTATTTATATCCTTTTATATCAATTTACAATAATAAGCTAATTCAACCATTAAATTTATCAAACACATTTAGGTGTTGTTTGGCCTAGTTTATAGAAAAGTGTTTTTGTTTATGAAAAGCAGTTTTTCTAAAAGTGTTTTTGAAAAAATTATGAAATGTTTGACCTAATTTATATGAAAATATTTTTAAATAATAAGTTGTTTGGCCTAATTTTGTCTACAGTATTTATTATAGTATAATTTGATTTTTTTATTTACATAATAACTATTATTTAATATTTATTTTTTGTATAAGATAATATTTATTTATTTGTTAGAGTAAGAGATAAAGATAAAATAAAATAAAAAGAGAGAGAGGAGAGAGATAAAGATAGAGGAGAAAGAGAGAGTGAGATTGTTCGTGATTGTTAAACAGCTTTTCCATAAACTAGAAACAGAAATAGTTATTTGCTATTTCTGTTTTTGAGGAGTTTTTTTCCAAAATCACTTTTGAAAAACAGCTTTAATTTTTTAAAAGTTAGTGTTTGACCTAGTTTTAGTTTTTAGAATCCAAAAGCGAGTTTTAAAATCTAGGCCAAACACCCACTTATTCAACCGTTTAATTGAATAGTTATCCGCTAACAACTAAAATCTAACAAGAGTTATCCGCTACTCAAACAGCTTCATTTTTTCGAACAATTCATGTTTTTTTGGAGTAGGTTTTAGTGTTTTGACGTGTTTTTATCAAGTCAAAACACTAACCAACTAAATATTAGTGTTTAGTAAGGTAGTGTTTCAACTAGAGTTTATAGTAGTTTATATCATTTCAAGTTATGTTTCGAAAAACTAAGAATATTAGTTTTTCACATTTAAAAGTAGCGTTTCATATTATTTATATCCTTTTACATCAATTTACAATAATCAACTAACTCAACCACTAAATTTACCAAACACAATGTTTGGGATAGTGCTTGTACAAGCCGAGAGATTGGATAGTGCAAGCAAAAGATATTCTCTGCAAAAACAATATACGAGAAACTCCTACCAAAATCTGCAAGAGTGATATGGTGGAAAACAATTTGGAAAAGTTGGGCATGGGAAAGACATAAAATGATTTTGTGGCTGACTTGCCAAGGAAAATTACCAACTGTTGTTTTACTCGAATACAAGAGGAATTCATGTGGATAACCAATGTTTGTGGTGTGAAGAAAAAGGGTAGGATCACTACCAACATTTGTTCTTTTTTTGTCCTTTCTCAAGCATTATTGGGGCTCAATACTTCAATGATCCAATATACAATCGAGGAGATGGAGACTAGAAGAGGAATTGCACTAGTTTGTGCACAGATGCAAGGGCAACACACAACAAAACCAATGGCTTATATCTATCTTTGCAGGGACGAGTGTATGAACTGTGGAGAGAAAGATGTCCGCACAAACATCGGTACAAGCAACGAACTCCAACGATGATCATTAGACAAATTCAAGTATACATGTAGTGTTAGAGTAGATAAGTATGTCTGTGAAATGGGATGATCTAAGTCTTGTAAACATCTCTTACTATCTTTGTATGTTTTGACACTCATACTTTGGGAAAGTTAAATGATAATTATTTACTTTTTCCAAAAAAATTTACCCAACACATTTATTCATCCACTCAATTGAACAACAATCCGCTAACGACTAATAGTTTCCTAAACCGCTATCACTCGCTTCAAACAGTCTCATTTTTTTTTATCGTGGTCTTAGAGGTAGAAGGGTGATACAGGCAAAAGAAGAAGCAATCTCCTCATTAATTATTGCATTGACTTTCATACTTTGGCACGAAAGTAACCTAAGAATAAATAAGATTGACACCTACAGTACAATTTGCCAATAAAAAGAAAGTACACAAATTATGGATAGAAGGATTATAGAGATTATTTTTGTATAATTTCTTTGGATATGTCCAAAATAAAGTGTGCATATGGTTTGGTATTAATGACAAACTTTTTATTTTTATCAAAAAAATATTTTTCAAAAACACTATTGACAGAAGCGTAAATTTTTCTTATATTAATGGTAAAAATTAATACATTACTCAAAAAATAAAAATATTTTAAAATTTTGATCTATGAATATATTATTAATAATAAAATTAAATATTTAGCAGAAAAGTGAGATTAGAAGTTCACCCGTGAAGGGAAAGATGCGAATTTGAGAAGTATTGCAAGAGCACTTTGTAAAAAACCTCAACTCGTCGACTTTGAATGAATCTCCAAGTCGACCCACACCGCAGATCTCCAGTTTTCTTCACGTTTCTCTCTCCTCCCTTTCCCTTGCCTGCTTTCTTCTCCCACTCCGCTCTGAGAGAACTATAGAGAGAGGGTGACTGAATTCCACACAACCTTAACCCCCCAATTTGCTCAATTCTCGCCAGTCGAAAACCCAAGCGACCAATTTTGAAAAACCCTAGAATTGGACCTTTCCTAAGTTGTAATGTGATGATCACAATCTCCATAGCCAGAGGTAGTATAAGGAAAATATGATGAACCCTTCGAATGGTTTGATTTCTCCATCATCGGCTTCCTCCGGAGCAGTCAATAACCAATCGGCAACAAGTCTTAAGAGTTACTTCAAAACCCCAGAAGGCCGTTACAAGCTTCAGTACGAGAAGACCCATCCTTCTGGTCTCCTTCATTACTCTCATGGCAAGACTGTTTCTCAGGTTGAATTTTCTCTTTCTTGATTTTTTGTTTTCTGTGATTCATCAGAACGAGCCATTTAGCTGATTGAATGTTTATTGGGCATCTTAGTTTTTGAGGGATTGTGGTCAATTTTGGTCAATTGGGAGTGCTAATTGAAAATTAGAGTCAAATTGGAGTGTATTCCCTGCTGATTTGTATATAAATAAAATAGCAGTATTGTTGAAATTGATTATTGCCCCTTTCTTTTTCCTTTCCTCCTTTTCGATGTTGGTGGTGGGTGTAATGGGCAGTGGTCTACATGAGTTTGGAAGACATGGTTGTTATAGGATGCACGGCCTTTGAAGCTTGGAAAAGCATTTCTATACTTAATGTGAGACATTCCATTCTAAAATTGGACGTATTTGATATGATAGTTTTGATTACTTGGCATGAAGCAACACATTACTGGGTATCTCAAGGACATTACCGCATTGAATTATTATTATTGTTAAAGAATTGAAGTAAGTTGGGTGCTTTACCTTCAGAATTACAACATGGTATATGATTTTGAAGTAAGCCTCTTCCCATTATTCCCTTGTTATTGGGAAGTGTAGGATTTGTTGATTATGTGAATTTAGTGAATAAGAAGAACACAGTTGCTCTAGGGGAGTTATTAACTGGGACTTGCAAGTGCTCCCTGTAAGACATTTTGCTTTTCACAATTTCATCGTATATTTCAGTATCACTAATTTATTACCTGAAGCTGAAGGAGCTTTCTACTTGTTAAGAGTAAGGTTGAGTAGATTTGAAGATCCTACTTCAGTCGGGCTCACAGTGTGTCATTGTAAGCTGTAAGCCTACCCCTCCGTGAGAACAAGGACTTCGAGTAACCTACTTAGAAAAAAAGGACTTGAGTGACCCATGTTAATCTATCCTTTTAATACATATGGCATACAATACCACCGCCATCCAGCATGGATCCTACCTTAGAAGGTTGGGGAAGACTCTGATATAGGCAGTCTTTCACCTTCAAACGAAGATGCTGCATCTTCAATGCTTATGGCATCTGTTTTGAAGAACATTTTGAGGACACCATGTTGCTCCTTTGGCAAAGTTACATCATCACTGTCAACATCATGATCAATTTATCCTTTTCATCTTTGCAGTTATTTTAATTCTAATTTATTTCTTAAATTACAAGAAACATTCTGTTCATTTTCAGGTAACCATAGCTTATTTGAAAGACAAACCAACTCAAACCACACAAGCCTCCACTTCTGGTGCTGGTGTTGCAAGTGGAGTGAGATCGGCGGCAGCCAGAATTTTGGGTGCTGGTAATGGTAGGGCACTCAGTTTTTCTGGAGGAAATGGTGGGAGTAAATATGCAAGTGGCTCCAGTAGAAATGGAACTGTTGGTACAACCAGTTTGAGTAATTTGAATAGCAATCCAAATTTTGATGGGAAGGGGACATACTTGATATTCAATGTTGGGGATACAATTTTTATAAGTGATCTAAATTCTCAGGACAAGGTATTTTGCGCTTCTGATGGATGATTATCCTTAGTTTCTCCCAGGATCCAGGCTTTACTGTATGGGTTGTCTTTCTTTGAATGCAGGATCCAATTAAATCAATACATTTCAGCAACTCAAATCCTCTTTGCCATGCATTTGATCCAGATTCAAAGGACGGCCATGACTTGTTAATTGGACTAAATTCAGGGGATGGTACTCACATTCTTGAGCTTGAGTGATAGTTTTGTTGGCTAATTTTGAGCTTAAGCATATTCCTACATCTTTGATTTGTAGTGTACTCGGTATCATTAAGGCAACAGTTACAGGATTTGGGAAAGAAGCTTGTTGGTGCACATCATTATAACAAAGATGGTATAGTAAACAACAGGTACTGATTCATTTTAATGTTAGTATGAGATCATCCTTGTTTGACATGTAAATTCTTTCAATTATTCTTTTCATTGAAGCTTAAATAAATATTTTTTGAATGAGATGAGTCTGATAACATGCTTGTAACTTTTTAATTTAGTGTGGAATGATGTTTAAACAAAGAAATCTTGTGAACATTGTTTATTTTTGGGTCATATGAAGGCGATTGTTGCCACTGTGATGAATATCAAGGGATAAGACAACTTATTTCCAGGGAAAAACTAAAATAAAACGAGAAAGGTAGTTCTAGGAATTTGGAAGTGTTTGGAAGAGGAATGAGTGAGGAGCTGAAGCACCATGTGATTGGTCTTAGTATAGACACCTCATCTTTGGAAAAGAGTAAGCAATGGTTTGCATGACGATTGTCTTCTGCAATCAAAATCTCTCTTTTGGAAGTTGTTACTAGTGAATCTTTGTCCTTTCTCCCTGTTACTCTTAAGACTTCAGGAGATAATGAGACAATGGTCATATGATTGAAAATTTGAGAAGGAAAAGATAAGGTCATATCATGTTCTTTTTAGGTTTCTGACTTGAGAGACGAATGGTGAAGCAGTGACCTCATAATTGTCGCCGGCATAATAGAATCATAGATGAGGGGCAAAGAGTAGCTTTCGAACATTGGGAGATTAAAAATCAACCATGAAATCAAGCTTGCAGAAGCAGCAGGCGATGGTGGAGTAATGAGCTTTTGGAGAGGGATGAAGATGTAGATAAAATTTTAGAATTTGGTGAATGGAGTTGTTTTCCAAATCAGAAGGATGGATAATGGATTAAGGTTTGTGAAGAAAATGCTATAAATATCTGTCAAGTATGAGGGGCTAGCAGATCATCAGCTCATTTGTATTTTGGGGAGTATTCCTTGTAGTTGTTGATAAGAAATTAAGAACAAATGCGAAGAATTTGTTCAAATTCAGTAAACTAGAAACTAATTGAACGAGATGAAGAAAAAGTAATGGCTATACAAGTACCTCCGAAACCTATTCGTGCATTTCTTTCCTGATAAAATATTTTCGTTTTGAACTTCCGTGCAATCTGTTTGTACATTGCTGTCAAAGTTGTTGGATAATCTTATATGGAAAATACTGTAGATTGACTCAACTCTCTGTTGAAAATTTCAATTGTTTGTTAAATTTCTTTTTCTCAATAAGGATAAATACTTATTTATAGAAAATTAAAATATTTGATAATCTACATGAAGTAGCTATTCGCCAATACTCTCCACTTTTGTGTAAATTGTTGCATGCCAAATATTTTTGTCTTAAATTGCCTCCAAGGTACAGAAAACTTTATAAATCATAAGAGCAACTAAAGAATAAGCTTCTAGAGAAATATCTTGCTTGAATTAGGCACTTTTTTCTTTTCTTTTTCCTTTTTCCTTTTTTCTTTTTTTTTTTAAAGGGGAGGGGGAAGGGGGAGGCATGGAAAAACTTGGAAACATTGGACCTCCTTTAGACTTTTGATTCTACACAATCAAGTGGAGAAGAACGCTCAAAGAAATTCCATCTAGCTTTTTGAAGCTGATAAGGCAATTTCTCCAAGAAGGCATTATATTCTAAAATGAAGCCCTAGTGATTCCGTTTGCCTTCCCACTTTTGGAGGTGTCTTATGAGCTGTAGTTTTGGTCATGTCATTGCTCTTTCTGATTGGCTGATCTGCTTTCCTTATGAAAAAGGGCAGTGCAAACATCAAAGTGAAAAAAATGGGTAATGCTTATGCATATGCTGGTGAGATACTTTGTTCATTTCTAATTTCTTAAAACTTTAGAATGCATAGGATGAAGAAAGCAGTACAAGCATGTGGTGTTGCACTTGGGGTATGACGTTGTTCGGGAAAGTGATTGACTTTCAGGAATTGAGGCAAGCGGTCATTGGCTTTTGCATGGTTGGAAAGGCCTTTTCTTTGTGAATTGGGCGCAGAGGGAGTGTGTTGTTAGAGTGGGGGTGGGTTAGCTATTGGCTATCGAGGCTTCTTTCTCCGTTGAGATTCGGGTATGAACCTTGGAATCATTTTTTGGCTGTGGTCTGGCTTTTGAGAATGTTCCAGCCTCTGTGTGATTCAACACTACTCCAGTCACTTGCTTTGTTGCCATTAATTGTACAGGCATGGATAGAGATCTTTCAATATTATTGTTTTTCGGTTAAAAGAAAAACTGTGATAAGTGTTAGTGCACTGTGAGGAAAAGACGGAAAAAATTCTATTTCCTTGTGCCCCTTCTTCTAATCTTCTGATGTTCCAGTTTCCCTTTATTTCTACTGTAGTCTCCTGCCTTGTGTTTCATTGTTTCCTCTGGTTGTGCATCACCTTTCTTCCTGATGAGAAATTGAGAGAGGAAAACACCTTTAGAAGTTCTCGCCGGAGGATGTTGTTGATGAAAAGAAGTAATTATGTTCATATATGCTTACACATATGTGTACGTGTGGTAAGAAGAGGACGTTAATCCTAATGGAAGGATGTATAACTGGGGATGGAGTGTGAGAGAAAAGTGGAAGTTTAGAGCGATGAAGGGGCTTAATGAGAGATGCACGGAATAGGGGGTGCACCTAGCCTTTTCGCTGCTAGCTTAGTCTGTTGCTTAAACTTTATTTTTGGCAAATTTTAACCTGTGGCCTGTGCGCCTGAACATGTTATCTGTAACCTTATAAACAGTTAAGTCAGCAACTTTTAACTTTAGTTAAGATTATCTTTTGGTATCATCTTAGCTAGGTTACTGTTTTTGAGTTGAAGAATGTCAGAATTGTTTTGCTTGTTGGCCTTGAAGATAGACCTTTACTGAAATACAGTAGTATTTTTAGCATATACAGAAGCTGTCATGACCTATGCCCATTCCATCACCTGTAGTTCATTTTAAAGAGTGTCACTGAAGCATTATCACTTATGAGTTTGATAAATGGAGCAACTCTTTTTAGTGAAGTTCCGATGTTAAAGTGGGGTTGAAATTTTGACAGTGTTCTTTGATCCTCCTTGAGGGGCAAGGACATCAATCTTCAACTCTATATGTACCATATCGATGATGGCTTTGCAGCATCAGGGGGAATGAATTTCATAGAAAGGATTTTGGATGCACGTTCTAGTGTGATATTGTTATAAATGTTTGACTTCGAAAGAACCTGATGTATTTTCCTGAAGTAATCTGATGTTTAAGGACACAATGAATAAAATAAGAACTGATAAAAGGAAATCATATACCCAGCTAGAATTCAGGGATTCAGAGTGGTGATTTGCTCAAGATTGTCATAGACATATATCATGCTAATGTGGCAATTGTTAACATATCACAGTTGTCATGGCATGAGTTCTTCAAAAAGATTTGCCATGCAATTGTTTGCTCTTGATCTTGGAAATAATGACTTTCTAGTTCTTCAAAAAGATTTGTCATGACTAGGGGTGTATTCGAGCCGAGCCGAGCCCGAACCTACCAGGCTTGAAGCTCGGCTCGTGAGTATCATTTGTAGCTCGAGCTCGGCTCGTGGCTCGCCAAGCTCGGCACAATCAAGCTCGAGCTCAGCTCGCCAAAAGCTCGAGAAAAGGCTCGCCAAAAGCTCGAGCCCAAGCTCGGCTCGTCATTGGCTCGTCAAAAGTTTCTATTAAACTCTTGTTTTTAAGTTCAAAGCCATCTTTTATATATACTTGCTATAAAAACATAAAATTAAATTTAATTGAGACTCTTTTTCTCAACAATCACAATATACCACTTAAAAAAATAGTATAAAACATAAATAAAACATTTGACTCTTTGATAATGAAATACAAATTACTAAAAAACTTGAATTTTAATTTAAAATCCTTGTAATAATAACATCTATCATTCACTAAAAAAAAAGGCTCTTTATTTCACATTTCCAATATAGCAAAATGTTATCAAAGTGGGCACGTCGATCCTTCATTAGACATTGGCAATATGAACTCTTTAGGTTGATCGTCTTCTTTTAACACCTGAGAAAGGGAGACAAATAAAAGTTACAACTAAATCATTAATACAATTTTATTTTAATTTATACTTTAAATTGACAAAAACTACCTTCCTCCTCTTTTTGTGACACCATGTAGATGATGGAACCAATCACCTCCACATATCAAAGCTTCCACCGTTTTAGGATCTAACGAGCTACGATATGGATCAATCACTCTACCTCCCGCACTAGATTAATGTGAATCATATATTCATTATCAACATTTCATCTATCTTGATTATGAGTTTTCATGTATATAAATGTTAGTAATTGGTAAACAAAAGTTTTAATAGATTAGGTATAACCAAATGCTTTACTTAAGAAATATAAATCAAAATAATTATGCTAAATTAAAAAATTTAAATTAATTGCTAGATCGGTGATAAAAAAAAGTTCTTCACATACTAATCTCCACGAATTTTAGCTCATTTGTTTCAATTTGTTTAGATTCATTTGTAATTAGCTTGTGTAAGCTCGACGAGCCGAGCTTGTTTAGGCTCGTTTGGTAGGCCTCGCTCGGCTCGTTTGCTCGGCTCGTTTACTTGTTCGTTCGTTCGGCTCGTATGTAATGGGCTCGTGTAGGCTCGGCGAGCTTACGAGCTCCAACATTGCAAGCTCGAGCTCGGCTCGGATAACTTTCCAGGCTCGGCTCGGGTTCGTCACAATCTCGGCTTGGCAAGCTTTTATACGAGCCGGCTCACGACTCGTGAGCCGGCTCGGCTTAGTTACACCCCTAGTCATGGCAATTGTTAACATATCGTAGTTGTCATGGCGTGAGTTCTTCAAAAAGATTTTCCATGCAATTGTTTGCTCTTGATATTGGAGATAATGACTTTATAATCGTCTTATTAGCACATATAATAGGGTTTGCATCAGATAGATGTAAATAATCAAATGTCATAGAAGTTCTTCTTTAAAAAAATATTAAATTAAAGATATAAATGTTCATCATTTCAGAATGATTGTTGTGGATTACATGATGGTCATTGCTGCTTTTTCAACATGAATGTGACAAAATGCGGCAAAACATGGGTTACTCAATTTTTTCTAAAACTTTATGACGCAACCATCTCATTAAGGACCTCATTTTGTGTTTATGCTGGAGCTTCTAATATGATTTATACTTAAGAACTTTGCTCTAAAGAGCTTGAAGTCTTTTTGCTTCAGTTAAGTTGAGAATCTTTTTATCCGGGCTATCATTTGGCGTTCTAGGCCTCATGCTAATATGAATTTGGAGGGGGAAAACCTTTCTTTTTTCGGGTGAAGTTCGTGTATTGCTTCTTCTTACTCCCAATCAATGTTTCTGCCAGTGTGTGAGAGTGAGTTGCATTTTTTGTACACAGTAGATAGCATTTAGTTCAGTGCATGAAGCTTCTTGAGAAGGGGCTTTGAGCATACATAAATTGTTGTCCAGCGTTCTTGGAAAATTGTTTTGGCTCCTTAACCACACTGTTCCTTATTACATGAAACTTTTTCTATAACTATGGAAATAATCTATTAAATCTTTCTTGTCTACAGTCGTTGTACGAGTGTTGCATGGGTGCCCAAGGGTGATGGTGCTTTTGTCGTTGCTCATGCAGATGGAAATTTGTATGTGTATGAGAAGGTTGCTGGAATCTTGCAGTTCTAACTACACTATATTTTTATTTGCCAGTTTTTAACTCAATCATTGATCTGATACCTATTTCTTATTAATTTTTCTTTAGAACAAAGACGGTGCTGCTGATCCTTCATTTCCTGCTGCAAAGGACCAAACCCAGCTTTCCGTAGCCCATGCTCGCACGAGTAAGGTGTGTTGACTACTTTTAAAAAACTGTTTCTGAAGTATGCCTGCATCTGACTTTCTTGTGTAATTGTCTATTTGGGTTAATCTTCTGCTTAGCAACGTGTCCCTCTAGTTTTGTATGCAACTCTGTTTAGAAAAGAACAAAATCTTTCAGCTTGGACTGAGGTTTAGCCTTTGTCTATTGGCTTGCATTGAAACAATTAAAAACACTGTATTTTGTGTCGTACAATATTTCATGCTCCAATTGTTACGTAAGACTCATGCATGGAAATCCTTTTTGCTGATATGTGTTCTTTGTGCAATTTACATGCAGAGTAATCCAATTGCTAGATGGCATATATGCCAAGGATCAATCAATAGCATTGAATTTTCAAATGATGGTGTCTATATGGCTACTGTTGGAAGAGATGGTACCTTTGTGAATCTTTTTTTTTCTAGACTGTGTGATTCCTTGTTTAGTGTTTACTTTATAACAGGCAGCATAATGGACATGATATAATTATGATGTAGGATATCTACGAGTTTTTGACTACTTGAAAGAACAACTCATATGTGGTGGAAAAAGTTATTATGGGGCACTTCTATGTTGTGCTTGGAGGTAATGCATTTTACGCATTTTTTTAATGTCTTCATATTCTTCTGGATCCTCTCTTGGTGAAGGCCCATTTGCTGCTGATTGGGGTAGCATCCCCTGTGCATATCTCTTACTTGTAGCCAATGATTCTTTGGGTTGAGTTAGATTATTGAACCTCTTCTCAAGCTGTTCAGAAATTTTGGAGGGCCTCCCATCCAAGAGTTTAAATCTTCGAAGAGGGGGCGAAAGAGAGTAGTAGTGTTCTAACTATTGGGACTATTGATGCGTTGCTCAGATGAAGTTCCATTAAAAACTGCATGTTAAGCAAGCCTGTTTTTTTCATCATCTCTTGTCACTTCTTGTTTGGTCTTGGAAAATATTGTGGTTGCTGATTAAGCATTTCTTTACAGTGGGGACGGGAAATATATTTTGACTGGGGGTGAAGATGACTTGGTTCAAGTTTGGAGTATGGAAGACCGGAAAGTTGTGGCTTGGGGAGAGGGGCACAACTCTTGGGTAAGTTACATTCTACAGATAAGATGCTGTTATGTCATTTGTGCTCAGCTCATGATCTCTTTGTATGTTGTGCTATGTTCACTCTCTTCTTGCATTTGTATTCTACCAGCTTTGTTTCTTTTTTTTTTTTTGATATTCCATTTTGACTGCATGAATGACAGGTTAGTGGAGTAGCATTTGACCCTTATTGGGCGCCCCGAATTCTGATGATTCAGGAGAAAACGTTGTATATCGTTTTGGTTCTGTTGGTCAGGTAAGCCAAATTCACTATTAGCTATTAGCCTCATACTAAATTTTGCAATCTCTTTATGCAATTCCAGCTGTTGTAGTTGGTTGTAGTTTAATCTGATGTGTAGTTCTTCGAGTGAATGCCTGCCCCTTTCATTCATGTTATATGAGGACAATGTTTGGGCCATATGTCACTCTTTTTCACAAAACCATATCGATTAGGAGTCTTGCTCAGGTGTGTGGGTTAAGATGTAGTAACCTTGACGTAAATTGCACAGAGGTCTGTTTCGTTAAGTCAGTGGTGTTAGTTGTCAACCTTTGACTTAACCTTTGCATGTTCATGCATGAAGCCAAGAGATGGCTTGGAACAATGACTTAAGACTGTTAAAAGCTTTTGCTCTCTCGCCAGCCAAGTTTCTTCTACAATATCTGCTTGGTATTCTAACAGACATGTACAATATGAAATATCCAAATTGCTTAAGACAAGTATATGCTGGTTAGTGGGTTGTTATATGTAATTATGGTAAGAAATATCTAATACATTCTGGTTGTAACTCTTGTTTTGTTGTGATATGATCTGCTAGTTTATCCCAGACTTTTAATGTCTAAGGTCTCCAGGGGATTTGCAAATTGCTTTGTGAAATTGGTCCTATAACCTGTAATTGCAATGCAATGAATATGCAGGCTCTTGACTGCCTTGAAACTTGTTAATTTTTCAACCTGTATCCGGGGTCTCAATCCCAAACACTTCAGAATCAGAACCAGCCTGTACTTGAAATAAGGAAACCCAACATTGAGCTGACTTAGTTTGGACCTACCTGAAACTTTACTCCCCCTATTGATTATTTCAAGTGACAAACTTATTGGTCCAGCTCACAGCAAGATCTACATGACCTAATCTGATCCAGTTTACTCGAGCTGTTAACATCAACTTGAACATGATTCTGCTGATACTATTTACTCAAAACACCTGTTTGCCTGGCTTCTTTATCAGTAGGCAAGTGTAATAAAAAATGTGAACATAAATTTAAATTGGCATTAACTTGGCTCGTCTTAAGCAGGACACACAACTACTACTCTGGGACTTGGAAGCAAACGAAATTGTAGTACCACTTCGCCGATGTGCTCCTGGTGGTTCCCCTCTCGTTGGGTCCCCCACATATAGTACAGCTAGCCAGTCATCTCATTGGGACAATGTATGCCCCATCGGTACACTTCAGCCCTCACCCAGTATGCGAGACGTTCCAAAGCTTTCTCCTGTGGTTGCTCATCGTGTTCATACAGAGCCTCTTTCAGGTTTGATTTTCACCCAAGAGTCAGTCATTACTGCTTGTCGGGAAGGTCATATAAAAGTCTGGATGAGACCAGCATGTGCTGAGAACCCATCGAGCAATTCGGAGACGATTCTGAACACTGGTTTGAGAGACAAACCAGCGACAATGGCGAAAAATGGTATCTCTGGTTATAGGTAATAAACTACGGATTCCTGTTAATCAACTGAGCTCATTCAACTAGACATTATATATAATGCAGCTAGCCCCGCCGATACTGCCAGAGGAAAATGCTGTTTATTGAGCTTAGAATGTGATAAGTGAGCCTTTTGTAATAATAAGGTTGTGTACGTATGGTTGCGCAATTTGCCCTTGCTATTTCCTAGGTTGCAATTTTTGGGTACTACTAGTGAGGGGGTGAATTTTAACCGCTGTCACTTGCATATACACGGTTAGTGATACGATGATTATAAGTGCCTTTCTTTCATCCTCTTTGCCCCCCTTTTCTTCCTTTCCTTTTTTGTTTGTTGCCCCCTTGCCTGACCAATGCTGTGGAGATCGTAATTTGGATTATGATTATGTAGTTTCACTTTTGCCCAAGGGATCTTAAAGCTGAAGGGCATCGGAATTCTTAAAACGATTTTTATTATTATTATTTTTTTTTGTTTTTGATGAGTGGTGTAATCTCTTTCGCGCTGTGAGCGTCAAAAGTGAAATCTCTTCCAATAAGTGCACCTTTGGAGATTCGACATGTGTAATTGGTGAAACTGTTATTACCTTAATTAACATTTTGATGGTTCTACCGTTTTTGATGTCTTTTGTGTAGAACATTTGACACGCTAATAATTTGTGGAAACAGAGTGATCTACTATGCGAAACTAATAATTTACGACCTACACTTCAATTGTCATTTAATCTTTTTGAATTTTTAGTGTGAATTTTTCTGGAATTAAGCCAAAAGAAAGGGTAAAATTGACAGAGTCTAAAAGGGGAAAATTAACAAATGAAATGAATGAAATAGGCACCAAAAATTTTTGAAACCTGTTGGCCAAACAGAACCATATTGAGTTTAGATTTAAAACTAAAACGGGCCCAGATCTACATAGACTTGAGTGAAACCTAATAGTTCTGCCTAGGCGTGCCCAACAATTCCTTTTTTTCCCCCAACTATAAATTCGTGGACAACCTTAAATCATTTCATGTTAGTAAATATTCCACGTAAACTCATATGAAAATAATTTAGGGGACTCACCCAAAAAAACAGTACTGCACCAAAAATGTGAATTGATGGATTCTAAGTCTCATTTTTGTTACCAAATGAATGTTGTTTTAGCGGTAAAACTTTTATCCTCTCAATCGAAGTTTAAATCTTGTAGGAAATAATTGCCTTATAAGTTGTGCAAAGGAGTTCGATGAGTTGTAAGATTGGACTTTGACCTTGAGTTTGATATCCCTATATCCTAGATCTTCAAGCACAACTAGGAGCGACGGGTATTAGAATAAAGGCTCACCCTTAACTCTTCCTCTCTATGTTTAGTAAATGTATAATATAATAAATAATAAATAACAAATAATATACTTTTATTCAAGTAAATAAAAAGAAAATGAGGAACAATATTGTTATCTAATTCCCAAAAAGTAGTCTTTTACAACCAAAGAACAATAAACGATTGCTCGGGATATTAATTTATTATTTTTGATACCTAAGGACTATTTTATCATTAGTGGGTACTACATGGTACTAAAGGGTCATAATTTTTTTATTAAATGTTATTTTTTTATTTATTATGTAGTATCATTCGTTCTTATATATAATATTTGATTTATTTTTTCCTCTATTTAAAGTTACATAGCAAAATGTTCAACTAGCGCTCAAGTACTTATAATATAGACTTGAGTCTACAAATACGTTGACATGATACAATTTAGGTGAATTAATATAAGACTGTTTTCAACAAAAATAACTCCCATTAAGTTGCTTCAAGTGTTAGATGGGCAAAGAGTTGCTCATTTTTAATTCCTATTATAGCAACTTATGAGAGTTACTCCATAATAATTTGCATTATAAATGGGTTACACTTGAAATCTATTAATATATAAAAGTAAAGTTGGATTTACTTCTCTCTCCTTAATTATAGGGATAAAACCAATTTTTAAATTTAGATTTTACATGGTGAAAAATCGGAGCCATTCATTCTTAAATTTTATTATTTAAATAAATAAAAATTACATTGACCTAGAGTAATTATAACCGTTAGTATTACTAAAGGCCACGTCTCCCGTCTTTCACTCTCTCGGTTTCATTTTTACGGTTTCATTTTCTCTCTCTTCATTCTTACAGTCTCTCTCTCCTCTCAACCCCCTCCCTCACGTCTCCCATGCCCGCTACTCTCTCTCTCTCTCTCTCACTCACCTGCTCTGTTTTCTTGTGGGTGGTCGACCGACTTTCGAGCCGTTGGCCGGCTGGTGTCTTGTCGCCGGCGGCACGCCCTCTCTCTCTCTCTAACACTCGCCCGGCAGCTCTGTGTGGGTGGTTGGCCGCCTCCCGGGTTGGGCAGCGAGCGTTTCGTCCTCGCCTTCTCTATTCCTTTTCTCCCTCGTGCGGCCGATGGCCGACCGGCGTGGCTGTCGCCGCCGCCAAGCTCTCTCGATCATTCCGTTTTTCCCACGATGAACTTGATGTCTGTTATTTATGAGTATTTGGTTGCTGAAAAATCCCCGACTTCAAAGGACGAAAATAAGCAAGAAATAACCTTCAAATTGGTAAAATTTTTCCCATTTTCTTCTCTTTTCAGGCTGATCTTTCTAATTGATTTTTAGGGTTTTGGAAAAATTTAGGGATTTTGAAATCTGGGTATTATGGAATTGCAGATGATTCAAAATGCGAAAGGTAGAAGTTTCATCTGGAGATTTTGATTTCCGGCAGGTTTTCTTCCTCTCCGGCGTGGATCGACTCTTCCGAGGTAAGTCTCGCTCTTCGCTTCTTCGTTCCACTCCAAGCTTTCTCTTTCCTGCTCTTGATCGCTTAGCTTCACTGTTCTTGCTTAGGTTTTTGGTTACTGTTGATTGAGTTCAAATTCCAAGTAAAACGATGTCGTTGAGGCCAAATGCTCGAGACGGAGGTTTGCCGAAACCGGTACAAAGTTGCGATCAATGCCGACGAGGGCGCCGGCGCGGGAGGACAACATGGTGGAGATCCGTAAGAGAAAAGGGGAAGAAAGCATGCTCAAGAAGCGCCGTGAAGGCCTTTAAGCTCAACAGTTTCCTGCTCCGGTTCACTCCTCTAATGTTGAGAAGAAGGTTGCTTGTTTCTCTCTCCAGTTTACGTTTCTCCATAACTTCTTTTGTTTCTAATGCTTTTGCTTTTCTTTTTTTTTTTTTGTTTAATTCTGCATTTTGATTGTTATATTGTGTTTTTTTATTTTGAGATTTATGTTAGATTAGGGTTCAACTATATGTTGCTTATATAGTTCCTCCTTTCCCGCAATCTCTTCCCTAATTGTGTGATTTAGACTCGCCCCAATGTTAGTTTCTTTAACAGGATATGTCGAGGTAGGCTTAGGTGCAGATCACAGTGAACATCATAAATCACTTTTGGCAATTTTTAACTTGGAGACGACAGATGGGCTATGAAGGCGGATAAGTGATGATAGTTGAGGGGGAGAACTCGCTGCGAGGCAGGCATAGGCAGGAAGAGCATTTCTCTTTCTTTATTTTTTGTGTGTGTGTGGGGGGGAAGGCTCATGGTGCACACCCTGTTGAAGTGTATGGATGGTGAAGTAGATGGATGGTGAGGAGGATGGTTGAGGTGGATAAGTGCTTGAAGCATAGAGAAAAGATTTCCATGGTATTTGATTTTATAAAAAGGTAATATAGTTTGTTTCTTTCCCTTTGAATTTGTTGTCGGGCGAGTGTTTCATGAACAATATGATTAATGATTACCTGTTCAACTACAATAATTTTGGTCAAGCTGAAACCGAAACTAAAAATATGTCTTCAAATCAAAGTACATAAAGCTGGCAAGTTTGTTTTGCTTATTAATAAGAGTCAACTTCCTACCGGAACCATAAAGTTGTTTTAAGGATAGCAAACATGTAAAAATGGAAATGCAATGCTCATGTGCAAGGAATCATGTGTGTATGTGTGTATGCTTTTGTTGTCTAAAAGATATTATTGTTGCATTCTCCCTCTAAGCTACGTGATTGTTCTTTATGTAGGGAAAAGACATTAGGTTCACTTGAATTGAGAAAAATGATTAGATGCATGGATTTAATCCCGCCTACGTTGCCTCTGTACCTTCTTTGCAAAAGAAAGAACGATAAGGAAACTGTTAAACATTTAAACGGCAATGCGGGTTTTCAAAATTAGGAAGCAAATATGTTTGTTGACTATAATCGTGATTTTGCCCCTCCATTTCTTTCTATATGTTTGTAGACTGTAATCATGAGAGTTTGGGTCGTAAAATGGGATCTACCTCCCCTTCATTTGATATGATTTTGATTATGTAAGTCATTTTTATCTAGGTCTCTAATTTTCAAAAATTTTAGTCATTTGGGATAGTATATGATTTGATTCTTTTTTTAATTTTTGGGCAATTTTGCAGTGAGAAAGAAGATAATACACTTTTCTAGAGCAATGGCAGGGTTTTGAATGAAATTTTCAAGGTTGTAAGGCGATTGGATTCAACATATTACATACAAAGGTGATGTCTTCTGTTTTTTTTTACTACTTCTTCCTTTTTCTTCCGTTTCATATTAGTTTTCTGTTTGTGTGGTTTTCGTTACACTACGGATAACATTATTGGTCAAATTTGATAATTGTATTTTGTTCATCAAAGCAAATTATAGTAAAAAAATGTGAAGTAGGATGGGAATAATGGGTTAGAGAGATTTTCATGAGGAAAGGGTTGTCAAGAGTTATAATAAATCCTAACTAATCAAAGAATGTTTAAGCAAAGAAAGAGTTCGGGGGCTGATATCGAAGAGGATAAGAAGGGATGAAGGTAATGGGAGTACTTGAAACTTTGGTCAAACACTTGGAAATATTCAAACACGAAGTAGGCAAATGTGCTCTTGAAAGTTTTTTTTTTTTCCAGTACAAACAAATGGAGCAATGTGAATTTGGACACTAAGGTTAATAGATTGGAATTCTAGATAGTGAAATCGAATGTTTTGACAATTTCTCAGCACATCCTTAATTGCGAAATTAACCACAATCCCCCTCTCTAAGCTTCGATTCTCTCTCTTTTAATCTATTCTATTTTAAGTATAAGATTACTAAAGTTTGGCTAAATTTCCTTTAATCTTTTGGGCTATAGTGTTAATAATTGCTATTCTTTTTTGGCTCTTGGATGTAGTATTTTACATTCTACTTGGCCTAAGTATAGTAATATACTGAAAATGTGCTCCTACCTTTGTCTACTGTTCTTCCATAACACAAGTAGCATATATTTAAACTCCATTCATGGATATAAGGAAAAGAAGCATATGTAAAAGGCTTTGACAATACTAATTCATCTCCTGACATGATAATGCTAAAAATAGATGCACAATTCAGTCAAGGTTAAGAAAATAGGTGTAGTTATCTTATAATTTCTTTTTTTTGGAGACATTTGTTGCAAAATTTAATTTGAAAATACTTATTATTATTTTTATCATTCTTCAACGAGAAAATATTTAGATGTTTTGGATGTTGGCCATATACATTGATTGTTTCATTTCGATGAGATTTTTTTTTTTTTGATAGAAGGGATTCCTAATTCTTATATTTGATTATAAATATGTTATTTCTATATTTTGGAATAGGAAGGTGACTAATCCCTTACATGGAGGTGGACCGTCACTTGATGATGCATGGTGAAGATGGATTATTTTGTGCTTGACAAGAATGGGTACAACTTGGAAACAATTAGAATTCATTTGTAAAGGCAAGATGTCAAATTGAGATTCTTTTACTTTTTATTTGAGATGTTGAACAATTTGTTTTTCTTTATAGAGGGAAGATGTTAACATTATGTTGTTAATGTAGTTTTGTTGGTTTAGTTTAAGACATCAACTCTTATATTTATTGATCATGTTTTTAAATTGTGTTGAATAGATGAATAATTTATTTAATGATACTTCTAAATTACGATATAGTTTCAATGCATCATTTTGTTCTTTGTGAATTGGGGCCTAATAGTGAATATTTAAAAATTGTTTCAATGCATTATTTTGTTTAAAAAATAGTGTTGGATATTATATTCTTTTTCCTTTGTAAGTTTTTCTACCCCAACCCTTTGCAATGATATTTGTATCATTGAGTTTGGAGTTATTAATAGATTTATTACTAGCTAAGACTTTATTAAAAATTATATAATTGTATGTATTATATATTAATAGATTTAAATTGTGTTGAATAGATGAATAATTTATCTAATGATACTTCTAAATTACGAAACATTTTTAGAAAATTGCTATAGCGGCAGTACGTGGTATTAGCTAGTATTTTATAAATATAATTATTTATTAAATATATTTTAAAATAACTAAATAATTTGATAAAAATAATTAAATAATTAATTTATTATTTTGGATGTATGTTCATAATAATTCTTTTCTGAAAAGTTGTGTTATAATTTAATGATGTGTAATAATGATAATATTGACCTTAATTAATTATTATTTGTTAAGAAACTTATTTTAAAAAATAAGACAACTTTCTTAAAATTTCTCTTTTAAAACTGAAAAAATGGAGGAGCTCGTAGTTGAGATGCTATCGTAGGCATATATATATATATATATATATATATACTAGCTAATACCTGCTACATTGTCGCTATATCAATTTTTTAAAAATGTTTCGTAATTTAAAAGTATCATTAGATAACTTATTCATCTATTTAACACAATTTTAATCTATTAATATATAATACATATAATTATATAATTTTTAATAAAGTCTTAGCTAGTAATAAATCTATTAATAACTCCAAACTCAATGATACAAATGTCATTTCAAAGGGTGGGGGTAGAAAAACTTGCAAAGGAAAAAGAATATAATGTCCAACACTATTCATATATAAATTTAAATAGAAAACAATTAAAAGAAACATTCAAAGTTCGGACACATGGGAGTAAATAATTGTAAAATAAACATTAATTATGAAAAATGGCACGTGTGTCCAGACTGTATGACGATTCGCCTTCCTTCCGTATTAACATAACAAAACAATATTCATAATTTAGATTATGAGGCATTAACATACAATATGAAATGTATATGCATATTTTCTTACCTAGAGAAATAAGTATCTTTCGGATGCCTCAAGAAACAAAGTTCTTCCTCCCAATCAACCGATGTAATGAAGTCAATGGGTCGTTCGACTTCACCTTGGCGAGGAGGCTCCATGACAAAAACCCATGGTTGATCTATATGGAGATCAAATATCGATATAATGAGAGATCACCATATTCCTGTATTACAATATCAATTTATTAACAATATATATAATATATATATATTTATCGACAAAGTATAAGAATAAACTAATTAAAAGTTCACCCTTGCAGCCCATGAACTTAAGAACTCATCGATCGTACGAAGAAAAATTGCAGCAACATGTTGAAGAACAATAAAACTTCGTATGCCCGTTGTGTCTCTTATGTCAGCAACAAAGAAAAATCTAAAAAGGAAAAAATAAGTAAATATCAATATGTAATGTACCACAATGCAAAAAAAGTGAACATAAAGCAAGGATGTCACAAATTATTTACCTTGGCAAAGTACCATGTGATGAATTTTGACATGTACATCTCGGTAAATTTAAGGA
Organism: Talinum fruticosum; assembly: GCA_021018815.1. Classification (NCBI taxonomy): domain Eukaryota; kingdom Viridiplantae; phylum Streptophyta; class Magnoliopsida; order Caryophyllales; family Talinaceae; genus Talinum; species Talinum fruticosum. The sequence goes on along the minus strand of JAITYX010000124.1, from coordinate 308,338 downwards.
AATAATATCATCGTTGACATAATTGTTAGAACATAGGTGACAATGTTCGCAAGAGGCACAAATTATCGGGTAAAAATTATGAAGGTATGCAAAGATACGATAGTATCTTACCTGCAAATAATATATTATGTATGGAATGAAGTCAGTAATTGCTTATATAAAATATACGAAAAAAATAATAAAAGAAATAATAAAGAATATTAAATGAGTATCATGGATTAGTATTATACATTTTCCATAGGAGAGTAATCATTTATCATGATTCGCTCGCAATGAACAGACTTCTCTAAATGATGAATACGTAACCTTCTTCGACGAATAAATTGAAGTTTTCGTGGTACATGCTCGAGCAGACCTCTTCATCGAGTGTACCTACCAAATAAAACAAAAAAGAGAGCATGGTAACATTACTAACAATAATATTAACATTATTAATTTAAATGTATTTCATTTATAAAAAAAAAAACATACCATTCCTCAAAGTTTTCAGTATCTATAATTGTTGGATTAATCAATAATCTGGTTCTAGGTGATGTGGATAGCGTTATTCCTGTGGATCATGTTATATTGTATATTTATACATAAATTAATTAAAATGTAGAGATGAAACTCCAAAATGTAAAAAAAAAACACTATTATACATGCCTCTATAATATGTTACTAAGACTTTAGATGTAAGAAGTACGTTCTCCTGATTCAGATTTTGAAGAAGTTCATTTCCCTCAATTTCAACAAAACTACCCCATAAGGTAAGTTTTAATGTGTTGAACCTACATAACACATAAGAATTGTTAATTTTTATAAAAATAATTAAAAAATAATTCATAGACTAAATAATAAATAAAATTGGTCATCTTTAGGTACATGGAATTACATACCGCATATCACAAATGAGGACTTCTTGCTCGAGGGTGCCGGTACGTATGAACTCGGCCTCGAAGATAGCAACAACGAACCCAATGATATCTACACACATATAACAGTCAAATATCTAAAAAAGGAGAAAATTATGTACACTTTGAAAAATGATTACAAATTAATAAAGTATATTTACCAATAATTTGAGTATGTGGATGTAAAAGTGCTGGCACTTGATTAAAAGGAACAAATGGAGGAAGGTGTTGGTATGGAATTGCATCACACTCATCGAATAAATCAAGATGTCGCGTACGATTAGTGAAAAACAACTTAAAGTTGTTGTTCACTATGGCTTTATCCCTATTAGTGGCAATACCCACAGAAAATTCAGAAAGACGATGAACTCTACCGGGTTTCAAAATAGCCTTCCATCTATTTATCTCACCGTCCTTCGAGACGCATAAAATCTCATCGCACTACAAATATATATAACGTACCATATCATATTAATAGACTTATAACAAAGATAAAAAAATGTGTATTATAGACTTCAATATTTATTGCTCTCATTATTGTAAAATATCATAATTCAAAAATTATAAAGGGTACATAACTCGACAAATTTAAAATACATGTGAGTCCATAAAAACAATCTGCCACACTCTACTATTGTTGTAGACTTGAACACTCATTGTTCTCATCAATTGGACAAAGATACGTATATGTGTCCTATGTATGGAAATGCCACGAATTGGCACACAATTAGATTGAATTTCACCTTCCATGCCTGCGATCGTATAGTATGAATGAGCATGTTGATTTCTAAAAATGATAATATATTATTAAAAAATATAGAAAAATATAAATCCAATCTATTAATATACCGAAAGATATAACAATTAGAAAAATTATAATGTGGTGTTGCCCAAAGAAACACAAAAATGTTATTAGAAAAATTAATAAACGATAAGGATGCCCAAAGTTAAACAATGTCATTGAAACACATAAAGGGACAAATTTAATCATTTAATTAAATGATAACACATAATTCGTTTGAACTCAATTAAAAACACATGATTCGTTTGAACTTAATAATCACATATACATTTTGAAAAATTAAAACATATATTTAAATAACTACAATTTACATATAAATCAATATGTTAACTATTAAATATAATAATCTATCTATTAATAATAAATAAATTTTATATGTTATACCAAGTTATAAATTATAACTGACAACATCATCACTGTTTAAATAAATAAATTTATTTATTTTAATATTTAATTATAATTCATAAATTATACGTATAATCTATTATATGTTTAAAGTTTACTATTACTAATGTGCTAATCACGATAACATTGCCTCCTTAACATAATGCCATGAAGTCAAATAAAAGGACATTGTAATAGCTAATCTAGGGAATGTTATTTTTTTGTGTAATTTTTTATTAAATAAACTTAATATTAACGGTTCTTTTGTCTATTGTATTTATCATCATTTTAATATCATTTCTTGGTGTACAAAAATATTTATTTATTTAACTTTAATTATGTTTTTCTGTTGGAACAAATTCCATAACTAAATTATTAATCAAGTAATGTGAATTGTCGTCCTTTTTAACAATATTAAATTCATCAAATCAACTTCGTTTCTATGCAATGTTATGACAATAGTATATCATCCATATATGCATCACGCTCAAAATTTAGTATAACAATGTATATAATAGGATATGATAATATTATTGTTTAGCGGACTAACGACATCTTTATAAATACAACAGTGCGTAAGAATATCTAACTATCTCATTTCGGCTAATAACAAAAATATAATTTGTTGTACTCTAAAAATCACAACCCCATATTTAAATGACTAAAAGAGATAACAAACATCAAAAGCTCATCACAGAAGATAATGCAAGCTTTCATGGATTGATGGCAAATAAATAAATATTTAGTGGTGTCACCAACTATATATGATATCTTGTCAAATAGTTTAAAGTGATGCTAATTATCAAACTATACTATTATCTTACACATATTATTATTTGTTACTTATTTCTCTCGACCATCGAAATTAAAATCTAAACTTTCATCCATGGCCAATTTTCAATTTAGAACGTCCAATAATTTTAAAATATTTAACAAAACATCAAAAGTAGATACACCCTATAAAATTTTTATTTCATGCATAAAAAGCATAAATGGATAGTTATCAAAAGTATTTAATAACTTTTTTTTAAATTTTATAAATTGAGGGTGTGTTTGAAATGATATTTATAGTAACATTTATAACAACATTAACCTCTTTTAAGTCATTTTAGCCATAATCTATGTTATTAATTTCAACTCATTTGAACTCATTTAAATTTATTTCACTTATAATAGTTAATCAGTTTAACTTATTTAAGCTAATTTAAGTTCGTAATAATTTTAACAACTAATGATTCTAACTTTTTCAACTAATTTCAGTTCATATATATTTATTAAAATTATAATAGTTGATTTTTGTAGTAACCATTTAAACTGGACTCTAAATAATTAATTCATTAACATCACTTGACTTACCCTACGTAAAGTGAATGGTAAGAGATGGAGTTTTAATTTTCATTAGTGATTAATGTCTAATTATAATTTTCAAATTTTATATATCTAATCTACTATATAAAATTGAAAGTTTATTATTACCAAAAAAAAAGTGAGGGGTGAAGAGTGGGATTTTAATCTACTAACAAAGTGAGGGGTGAAGAGTGAATCCCTATTAGTGGGTTAAAGATAACTATATGATAATTTACCCAAAAAAAAAAAAAAAAAGAAAAGTGGGGTGAGGAGTGGGATTTTAATCTGTTAGTGGGTTAAAGATAACCCACTAACTCCCTAACCTTCGCACAAGAGAGAGAGAGAAAGAGAGATAGAGAGATAGAGAGAGAGAGAGAGGGGGAGCAGCGACGGATCGGGAGAGAGAGGGGCGGCGACAGGCAGGCCTACAGCCCGGCGGTTCGGGAAGGCGGCGGGAAGATCGAGGCGAGGACACATGCACGGAGGCTCGGGAAGGCGGCGGAGAGAGAGATGGCGACAGGAAGGCCTCCCGCCCGGCGGTTCGGGCGACGGCGGAAAGATCGAGACGGGGACACCCGCACGGAGGCTTGGGAAGGCAGCGAGAGAGAGATGGCGACAGGAAGGCCCCCGCCCGGCGGTTTGGGGCGGCGGCGGCGAAAGATCGAGACGGGGACACCCGCACGGAGGCTCGGGAAGGCAGCGGAGAGAGAGATGGTGAGAGGAAGGCCTCCCGCCCGGCGATTCGGGAAGGCGGCGGAAAGATCGAGACGGCGACACCTGCCCGGAGGTTCGGGAAGGCGGCGGAAAGAGAGAGATTGCGACAGGATGGCCTCCCGCTCGGCGGTTGGGGAAGGCGGCAGAAGAGAGAGAAGGCGACACCGGAGAGATGGCGGTCCGGGAAGGCGGCGGAGAGAGAGACGGCGACAGAACTTCAATATGTTCTGTTATTTTTCCAAGAGGGTTTGAATTTATGGCTTTTTGATTGGAAATTTGCGCCGCTTTAACTCGAGCGGTGTGCGTTTGATTTTTTTTTTTTTTTTTTGACGGCGATCGCTTCTTCCGTAGTTGTTCCCCGACGCCATCGCCGGTGAACAATCTTGTCCACGGACTTTCCCTATCGAAGGTATTCTTATCTTTTCATTACCCATTTCGCCGCTTGTTATCCTCTCGATTTTTTTTTTTTTGTTATGTGTTTTGTCTGGATTCGGATTTGGGGTATATTTCGCCGGTTGTTATCCTCCGATTTTTTTTTTTTTTTGTTATGTGTTTTGTCTGGATTCGGATTTGGGGTATGATGTTTCTTGGGTGCGGATGATTGATTGTTTTTGTTGTTGTGGGGTTAGGGTTAGGTACTATGTGATAAAAAAAATTGAATTCAATATGATAAATGTATATTATTTGCATAAAAATGTGAATGAATTGTACCTTGAATTTTCTGAATTTTCTTTCTTGAATTTGCTTTCTTCTCTTCCGGTAAGTGTTGTCAATAGATAAAATAACAGTGAGAAGTACTATGTAATAAAAAAATTGAATTCAGGTATGATAAATGTGCATTACAATTTGCATAAATGAGTCAAAAGAAAAAGAATAGTTTGACTTACAATTGAACAATATGTGTTGACTTTTCTTGTGCCGATTCCGTATAATATTGGTTAATTGGGGGCAAGAGGAGGAATAACACAGAGCGACAGAGAGAGAGACTTGTTTGATGAGGGAAGGCTGGGTAAGGGTAAAAACTAATTACTAAATCAGTGAATGATAGAGGAGAAAGATAGTGGGGTGCATGTAATTAGCGGCTTTGGGAGGCGGAGGGGTGGGGGAGGTTAATTAGTGGGGTGCACGAATTAACAGCTTTTGGAGGGGGTGGGAGAGGTTAATTATGTGCAACCGACAGCTTTGGTAGGGGTTGGGGTAGGTAAATTACGTGCACTCGCCGAAGATCGATTACGAGAGAGGAGGTTAATTACGTGCTTGACTAAAGACAAATGAGAGAGAGAGAGTCTAAACAATCAAGAGCTGAGGTTAATTCTTAAATTTAATCAAAGGCTGTAAATTGTTTTTACCCCTACAATTAAGAAGAGGAGAGTAACCCCAACTTTTCTTTTATATATATATATATATATATATATATATATATATATTATTTTTGTAGAATTCTCACTTGTAATTTTAGGAAAGTTACGACATAACAATTTAAATTTGCTATTATTTAGTACCCTAACTTTGTAAAACAATTTATGGTTAAAACTTTCATTGAAATTACTTGATCTAGTTTTGATTTAGAATTAGAAAATTATAAATATATTAAAACTAAAAAAATTAAAAAAATACGACCCATTACTATGATTTTTTAGAGAATCATAATAAAAGGCTTTTCACTATGGTTCTCTGGGTTATGTTATGTTTTTAATAATTTTGGATTTTTTTGTTAACATATTCAATTAAATAATTTTCCAATTTACTGAAAATAGTTCATTGATAAATTTAAATAAAGTCCAAATTAAGAATATAATACATATTCAATTAAATAATTGTTCAATCTATATTGATGACAAATATAAAAAATAAGTGCATAAAAATTTAAATTTGTTGTCATTTAGTACTCTAACTATTCAGGATAATTAAAGATTAACACTTTCATTGAAAGTACTTAATTTAGTTACGATTTAGAGTTAGAAAATTATAAAAATATTATTAAAACTAGAAAATTATTTAAAAAATACAACATATTTTTCAAATTTGTATCCATAATTTGAAATGTTGAGAATAAAGATTTTGAGAATAACGAATTTGAGAATAAAGAAATTGGTGAGGTAAACATTGGGCAAACAAATTTGACCACTTTTCCATCTCTACCAATTCTACCCTCCCTCCCTTGCTTGTTGTGCATGCACATGACCCAACTCCCTTTGTTTGTTACACACGCTCGCCTCTATCACTTTTTTCTTTCTCCTCCCTCTCCTTTTCCCAGCTATTAGCTCCTCCCTTCCTCCCATTTTTTTTTTTTCATTTCTATCAAATTAGGAAATTAAAAAAATTTAAAAAATTACTATTTATGATAACTTTGTGCTATAAATTTGGGTTCATGATATGGTTTGTATCAAGTTATGGTTTGACCATTTACGTCTACTTATTTGTATAAATCCATATGCTTGATATTAGTTTTTCACATAAGCAAATTTTTTATTTATTTTAGCATTCACATATGTCAATACGTAATTGTAATCAACATATATGACATTAAAAATAAGGAATCATCCCAGTTAATTTTATTCAAAATTCTATAACCTTTATCATTTCACTTAGGTTTAACAAATAACCCCAAATTTTAAACATTTCAATAATTGGCCCATGATTTCCTTATACCGGTGAAAATAGGCTTTAATTTGGACATGTCTTCCATTTTTCTTTTTTTTTTTTTTTTTTTATATCAATTTCTAAAGCCCTATAACTCACAATCCACCTCTCAAATATCATTTATGACACTCGATCTCATCGATGATCGATGTTTCTTTGGTTCTCGCCCTAACTCGGCATTGCCGCCCTCCGCCGCAGTCGAGATCTACTCTCCCCTTTCAATTCTCGTATCAAAGCCAAAGCCCAAATTTATATATAATATTTGTAGTGTAGCACATTAGTTCCCGTTTTTCTAGTTTGACAGGTCATAAAATGATCGAATTGATGCCCCTAAATAGGTGGTGGTTTAGGAAAAAAAAATCACCCTCAAACTATCGTGCATGATCATTCAACTTTATAGTTTGGTATATAAACGTCCAATACCTCTAAAGTACAGTTTATTTCAATCCAAAACCCCTAAAAAAAGGTGTAAGAAAACGCATTAGAAAGTTAAATCACAATTATTATTTTTTTTTTTACAATGGTAAGGCGGGCTACACAACCGGGACTCTATCTCGGTGGTAAACCCAATTGGGCTTATAAGCTAAGGGGAGGGTAAGAATACCAAGTCCAACCTCAAAGCCCAAGCTCACAACACATTCCAACTTCCATTTTCCTTTTTTTTTATCTCAATTTCTAAAGCCCTACAACTCTCAGTCCACCTCTCAAATGTCATTCACGACACTCCAAACTCATCGACTATCGATGTTTCTTTGGTTCTTGCCCTAACTGGCATTGCTGCCCTCCGCCGCAGTCGAGATCTACTCTCCGCTTTCAATTCTCGCTCCAAAGCCAAAGCCTAAATTTATTAAAGTCGACGGTAATTTTAGTTTATAATTGTGTTCTTTTGCAGTTTGCAGATTACATTGTTAAACTTAATGAATAATAATTTAGTCAAATTTTTGCTTACCAATTATGTTAATATGTGTATGAAATTTTGAGATAAATTGTGTCATTTGGTGTTTAATTGCATATGTTTAATACTTTTAGTCGAATAATAATATTTGGGAATGATATTTGAATCATGTTGTATTGTTTAATACTATTTTGGAAACGGATAAGTGAGAGTTAAGTTTGAAATTTCTGAATTTGAAAACTAATTTTTGGAAGATTGAAGATGGTATTCCACTATTTGTTGTGTTTGAGATTCCTCGTATAGGTTTAATGGAATATTATGAATATTTATTGTAGGTTTAATGGAATATTATGAATATTTATTGTAGGTTTAATGGAATATTATGAATATTTATTGTAGTAAAAAAAAGTGTAAGAAAATGCATTAGAAAGTTAAATCACAATTTTTTTACAATGATAAGGTGGGTTACACAACTGGCCCCCTATCTCAGGGGTAAACCTAGTTGGGCTTATAAATTAGGAGGACAGATAAGGATACCAAGCGCATGCTCAAAACACAAGCTCACAACACATCCGAACTTCTTTGTAAACCTAAAAAGGAAATTGTGAACCTTGGTGTAGAGGATGGACGTGTGGAGTGCTTACCACTAAGGTAACACTCACTTAGTAGGTTAAATCACAAAATAGACGAACATTAGATAGTATAATCTAACCTTGCACCTGTTCAATTTCTAACTCCGCCATTGATTTATGGGTTGGAACTATCAGTTGATGCTATTTAAACCAATGAAAGAATTTGATGAATCTCTATCCCTCAATTGGCATAAGTTAAAAAAAAACTATTATTCTTCTAATTGATTATGAGAAATTTAATTATACTATTAGATGAATCTCTATCCCTCAATAAGCCAAAATCTTTTATAGAAAGCAATCATTAGACAAAGGAAACCCAATGTTATATCTTATTTAAATTCAATTACAATATAATTAATACTCTTTATGTGCTTTCGCTCAACAAGGCAACAATTTTTTTATAAAAAAATCACGTCTTCTTTTTTTTTTTTTAAATAATTTGTTTTTATTACTTGGACTTTTACATTTCAGGCTTACACCCTCCATTCTCCTTAATCCCTAAAAGTTAACTTAAAACACCAAATTCCTTCATTGCTAGACTAATTTGCATGCCATCCACTACGACTGGCTATCACCATGCGAATCAGGGCCCAACATCTACAACCCATGACAAATTTCAGGGCCTCGCCACCGGTTCATCTTAGGTTCGCTCGATTATGATTTTATTTGACTAATTTTAGTTGTACTCATGTTGTTCAACCTTCGATTTTACATATTGTTTATTTTCATTCAGATAGAACATGATTGTGTTTAGTTACGACGCCAATCATGGGGCATTTAATCAGTAATTGTTTGAGGTGAATTTAGATACATATCTAATTCAAGGATATTTTGAAGTTAAGAAGATAATTGACAATTGTTTTTGAGAAAATCCACCATAAAAGTGTTCTTTACATTTGCCTTTGAGATTGGTCAAATTGAAACTAAAAAAATTAGTCAGGTTTTAGCTTTTCGTTCGGTAATTGATTTAATTTTTTTAAAAATTGAATAAATGAGATTCGAGATAATTGGATTTGTAACACTACTAATAGAGTTGGACATTTAGTAGGGGTCCATTGGGCCACCTGGATTGCATAAGGAGAAAGACGATCATGACCCTCTAAATATTTAGAGGATCGAGGTCTTAATGAGCCGACCAATTTATACAATAAATACGATTAGGACTGGGCCAATTAAGAGTTAAAAAAGGCTCATCCCTAACTCTTCCTCTCCATTCTCTGTCTTATCTCTCGGCAATTCACTCTCTCGCTCTTTCTCTAATGTGCCTACCAGTCGAAGAATTCCTTCCCCCTCCCCTTTCTCTCATCTCCCTCTGTCGTCTCACTCTCCTTCTTTGCTGATCGCCACCACGAACCTATCGAATTTGACTTGAATTTCGTCATTCGTGAAAGTCATCTGTTACTATCCATGATTTTTCAATTGTTTGGACTTTTACTACGATCTTTTTATTTTTCAAAGCCCCAATTTTTTGGAAAACTTTATAATGTTAATTTTCCTTTCTTTTGAATATGAGTTATTTATTTATTTTTGGGTGGAGAAAAGGAAGCAAAAATATTGTCTTTTAAATTTACTCATCAAGCATAGGCAAATCCACATATGAACAGCCCACGTCACCCGACCCGAGTCCTTTAGGAGGAAAAAATTCTTACTTAAAAAGAAAGAAAACATTCAAATATAACACTTTTAAAATTTAGGCCAAACACCCATTTAAATTAATATCGTTTATATAACCTCAACTAATTTAAAGAAAATTAGTGCAAGTGGTCGCGTTTTCGAATCCTTTTATACGCAAATTATATGTTTTTTTGCTGCGTTTTAATTGCCCCCTCTGTCTTCTCAATACCAAACCCTAACTTTGTTAGACCCTCTTGTCTCGCGCGACTCCCTCCCTCCCTCCTCCCACTCAGTCCCAGTCGCCCACCACCGTGGAACTGCACTCGACCACCCGGCGCCGGCGCCGCCCCTAAACCACCGCCACCAAGTTCCCGCCAGTCAACGACGCCGCCCTCTCTCCTTGACAACTTGGTGTGTATTGCAATTTTCTCCTCTTCTTCTTAGTTCTTTCTTTAATTCAAGTAATGGTTTGGATTTTGAGTTTTTGAATGAATTTTCTCCTCTTCTTCTTCGTTCTTCTTAGCTCTATGCCTCGCCCTCTCTCCTCCCTTGACCGCCGTCTGTGAGGTTCACCAACCAATCAACGCCTGCGGCCTGCCTGCTTGCTGCTGCCCATCCCGGTGCCTCTTCTGCCTGTGACGCCCGGCGCCCGTCCAGCCCATTGCACACAGTTCTCTCACAGAAAAGAGGTGCAATTTCTTCTATTCTTTCTTTAATTCAAGTGATGGTTAGGGCTTAGGATTTTGATTCACATTTTGTTTGGTATAAGAATTCACATTTTGATTCGTTATAAAACCGTTCGCATTTTGATTCGAATGTTGTTTGGTATAAGAATTCACGTTTTGGTTTAAGAATTCACATTTTGATTCACATTTTGTTTGGCATAAGAATTCACATTTTGATCCACATTTTGCTAATAATTCATTTTCTTGATGCTTTTACCTAGCAAGGAACTAGGAGGCGGAGGGAATTCTTGGAATGGACGTGATTTGGGGGTGTTTTTCCCTTTGGGAGAATGAAAATTAACCCATTTTGGTAGCATAACATTAATGTAGAAGTGAGGTTTGACTTATTGATTTGGGAATTTGATAATGGAATTTGGGAATTAGAGATGGAATTTTGTAAATTTCGGAGTTTGTCGTATTATGTGGAATTTGGGATTTTGGTAGAGAAGAGCAAATCAAATGAAGATTAAAAAACATAAACCTATGACTGAAAGCATCTTTACTAATTGTGAATAATTTTTCACTTCCAGAAAGGAGTTACCCAACCATTGGAGTCCAAACTCTGCATCCCAAAATGTGCTGTTGAACGAAGAAGATGACAAAGATGCTGCTTAACCACCGTCTAATATTAACTTAATTCCGATCCCCCTCAATAAAAGTTCTCACATGCTGAGTACAATCTATACATTTCATTACTAAAAGCTCGGCAAGTGATTAATTTTTTTATAGATAGGCAAGTGGTGATTAGCAAAGCATCAACAAAATTATCCGAATCTGAAAACCTGACAAAATTCGACTTCAAACGGGTTGGGTTTGGTTTAAAATTTTAAATCATTGCTTCTGATCCCGGCCCAAGTCGGTTTGAGTTCTGGGTCTGTCACTGCACCCCAGGAACTAAGTTCAACAAGTGATGGGTTTAATAAGCGAGTTTCTTTTTCATCTGATTGAAAAATGGCAAGATCTGCGCAAAATGTTAATTTTATATGGAGCTTGTGAGAAGAATTTTATAAAGAGAGACAAAAGAACCTGTCTTGAATAGGGTCTTAATGTGTTAATGTGGGAAAAAGGTTATTTTGAAACTAAGTTAATATGAGAATAAATTTAAGTCCAGAAACTTGATATTAGAAGCATTTTAGCATCTTTATATACATGTCTTCTTCTCTGGGCAGGTTTTTCTAGGCGGATCATGGACGGGTTAGGGTCGGCTGGCCCATGACCCGGCCCAGCCCATCTACATCTTTTCTGACCCGCCCGACCCTTTATAATAATGGACTGACCCTGATCCGGCTTGGCCCTGGCCCGGTCTGTTGCCCAGCTCTAGTTGTAGCCTTTTCGATCAACTAATTTCTTTATAAAAAGAATGTTATTGGTGCTTTAGTTCAATATCTTTTTGTTATGATTTTGTTCAGCCCTTTTGATTCTGTGAGCTGATAACATGGAAGCTAAGTTCTTCCGATTCCTAAAGATAGTAGGAATTGGTTTCAAAGCCAGAGCTGAAGCAGAGGGTCGTCTCTTGTGCCTAAAGTTGGGTCATGGCCATGAGGTTGAACTAGCAGTTCCACCAGCTGTTCGTGTATTCTGCTTTAAACCCAACATAATCTGCTGTGCCGGCATCGACGAAGATAGGACTCATCAGTTTGCTGCAATTGTTCGGAGCTGCAATCCCCCGAAGTCTACAAAGGGAAAGGTATAAGGTACATTGATGAAGTCATAAAGAGGAAGTGATCCGGGCAGAGAAACAAGATATAAGTGTTTGAATCCTTACAAAGTCCATCCAGGTAATAAAGGTTGAAGAATCTCTTGCCGTAGCTTTGGCAAAATCTTTTATCCAAATTACCCGAATTTGTCCGACCCCATTTCTTTTTTCCCAATTTTTTTTTATCCAAATTATGCAGCAAGGGAGGGGTCGAATGGTCCTATTTTTTCTGAAATGGCTGCTCATTTGTGGTGGTTCCAATAGTCATATGAGAGGCGGAGACTAAACAATAGTCACCTAAAAGCCAAACCCTAAGTGACAGTTTGAAGATTGAAAAGTGGGTTGTTCTCTTCTCTCCCTGAAACTAGTTTTGAGATAAACCAAATTTGATACTTGTTGGCCTTGTTGTTCTAGCCAATATTGTTGATATTTCTAGTATGCTTGGTCGCCAAATTGTAAATTAGGTGTTCATGCCAAATTGTAACTTGAACTTAGCTGAGATGTGAGAATTGAGTTGAATAAGTGTACGTTAACCTAAGTATTGAACATTGGTTATGCATTTTGAATTGAGCTGAAGGATTGTGAGATTATATGGGGGTTGATAGAGGTTAAATCTTATCAAGCCTATGGAAAGTATTATTATGAGCTTAATTGTTTTGAAATGGAAGTGGTTACTCGAGTTGACACTTGACTACGTGAAAATAAGTTGGAATAAAATAATTACAAGTATGTAGGAGGTTATATATGTTAAAAGACGCGTTTAGACATATGTGGCTACTTTTGTTTCACCATCCTTGTCAATTAATATGTTACTATGTTGAAGGTCCTAGAGTGAAGTGCTAAGAGTTAGAGCTTGGTTTGGATGGAATAATGTTGCTATGTTTGGGGTTTATTGATAAAGAGCGACTTTGATATAATTAAACGAACTGCATCAGTGTTTGACTATTAACGAAAATATGGTTGAATCATGATTTTGAATGAATGTTGAAAAACGGTTTCTTTCATTGATTCAATGTTGTGATAAGACGAGATTTATATTGTTTTAAGGTTGAGTTGGTCTAGTCTAGTTATAACTTTTAGGGAGTGTTCGGTCTAAGCATGCTCTTTTAGACTGTGGGACTTCTGAGTGCGTAATCCAGGTTTCGTAGTTAACCTAAGCGTGCTATTTTAGGTTAATTTACCATGACGAGGGTAGAGTGCCTCCTGACTTTAGGGTATCCTGGGAACCTAAGTGTCAACATGGGTACGCAAACTCTTCCACACAGCAAGAGATCTATTTGCTAGTAGTTAACCAATGCTCTAAAGTGTGGTTCTTTTGCCTAAATGAGTTGTGTAAATGATTTTTGAGGGCTTTAGCCCAAGAAGTTACTAAAATAGGTTTTTAGTTCTTTGTTGAAACTGAAACTTGGATGTTGAACTAATACATTTGGTTTGCATGTAAATGTTCTCAAGGTATGAAAATGTACTTTTATCAATGATTTTTTTGAAAACATGCATAAAGGTTGGTTTCAGTTTCAGTATGATAAATGGTTGCCTATGGAGATTTTATGCAACACTCATGCTGGTACTATACTATTAATAATATTTGGATGTTATATATATATATATATATAGTCTTTGCAATTTTGTTTGATAGATTGATTCTCAAGTTTGGAGTAGGTCTATTTTGTTTAATCTTGGATATCATTACCATGTTTCATTTGTGGATGATTTTCTCGTTTTACCTAGATTTTTCCAATGAAATATAAGTAACAAGTCTTTTCATCACTTTTGGGTCTCCTATAAGTTGGTAAAAAAAAAAAAAAACATGTTTTCTAGTTCTACGACTTTTCTTTTCAAAGTAGGGGGTGGGGGTTTGAAACAACACATTCTAGACATTGATGTTCATTTTTAGAAATCATACCCATATGCACCCCAACAAAACATGAGGATAGAGCCGCAAGCATCATTATTTTCTTCTTGAAGCTCAATGAACGCCACAATTTTGGCTTGATTTTGTTTACGCAAATGTCTTTGTTAGCAATAGACTTCCAACTCCTTTTGGAGGACGTCTCTCTATTTGAAAAGCTATTTCAAAAACCTCCCAGATACAATTTTCTTTAACGTTTTAGGTGCGAATGTTTTCCTTATTTGATAATAAAAGCAACGGTGTCAACTAACATCCCGATGCAAAAGTGTATTTTCTTAGGTTATGCTCCTTATTACAAAGGCTATAATAAATGTTATCCTCATGTGAGCAGCAAGAGGATGTTTTCCTTTACTCCTCTATTGTTCCATCCGAACATGTAGACTGTGAGCCTTATGAACCTTTAGGGCATGTTTGGTTGGATGTAATCAAAGTGGTAATGTAATCAAATTAGTAATGGTGATTACGTTATCATGTTTAGTTACAATTTTGTAATGTAATTAAAATTACATTGTAATCACATTAAACTCTACATATACAATTACAATTATTTGGACATTTTCTAAACAATTATTATTACATCCATCTTTGTGATCAAATTTTAATACACTTGCAATAATTTTCTCTCTCTATTCCATATCCTTTTTCTCTCTCCTCCTTGGAAACAAAAAATTCATTCATTTTAGAAGGAGCTTAATTTTCTTTCTTCTATTATCTTAATATATGAAATGATCAGTTGGTCATTAAGAGAAAAATTCAACTTTAATATTTTAAATTTAAAATGTAACTATTAATTAGAAAGATAAAATAAGGTTAAATTAAAATTTTTCGATCAAAATTTTTTTACTTGTCAACATTTATCTTTAATTCAATAAATATTTATCATCAATCAAATAATTTTAGTGTGTATTTTTTATCAATGAAAAAAACTCAAAACTTAATTATATCATAGAAGAGATTTAAAAAGCTCAAATATAAATGTAGAGTTTAAAATTTTATTATTTGGATAACATTTATCTTCACTATAACAAAGATTTATCACCACTAGAATAATCCAGTCGGTCTTTCTTGCCACCAAAAAAATTAAAATTAGGAAGTATGATAGAAAAGATTTTAAAAAATCTCAAATATGATTTCGAATTTAAAATGTTTTCATGTGGTTAACATTTATCTCTATTACGATATGTATTGCCTTTAGAATAATATAGTTGATATTTTCCACAAAAGAAATAAAACTTGATTATTTGATAGAAAATATTTTTAAAAAGTTTAAATCTAAATATGTAACTTAAATTTTTATGTAGATAACATTTATCTTTATTACAATAATTTAATTACTATCTTTTGCCATTGAAATAATCTATTACCTTTGTGATTACATTACACTTTTTACATAACCAAGCATGGTAATGTAATTGTTGTCCAATTACATTGCATACCTAATTACATTACATAGTTGATTACATTACACACCTATTGCATTACATCCAACCAAACGTCACATTAACATTAGGCTTGCTCCCACCATTATCCTCAGCCCATCATGGAGCCTACGAACTAGAAACAAGCACTTAAAGATCTAAAATGGTATGGTGTTATATTAGAGGAGTATCATGCACTTATGCATAATCAGACATCAACTCATGTGCCTTCTAACAACAATATAAATGTTCTTAGTTGTATAAGGTGTATTGGGTTCGATTACAATACGAAGAGTCAGGGTTAAGGCTCGGGTGTGGTAGTTCGTGGTTTTGATCAATTAGCAAGATTTGATCATCATGAAACTTTCAGTCGTACTGTACGCCTAACCACCATGTGGGTGGTCTTATATTTTGCTATAACAATTGCTGGGTCATGAGATAGCTAGATGGTAAGAATATGACCCAACCCCCATAATTTGTTAACCCGACCTTCCATTCTCATGTTTGTCATCCTCGCAAGTCCATTATGGTCTTAAACAGGCGCTACATGCCTAGTATTACGAATTTAACGGTTGCCTTCTTGGCTTTACCAGCATCATTACTGGTGACTCTATGTTTGTTTATTGCTCTGACACACAATTGTTGGTCCTCCTCCCCTGTGTGGATGACATTATCCTCAACAGTAATTCTCCGTCAACTCTTTTCCATTTTGTTTGCCTACTATTTTGTACTTTCCTTTGAAAGACGTAGGTGATCTTCATTATTTTCATGAGGTTCTGGTTGTGCGGGCTCCGAAGTCTCTTTTCCTTTCCCAGTTCAAGTACATTTTTGATCATATTCATAAATTTCATCTCGATAAGCAAAAATCCCCCGTCACCCCACTTCTTTCCAAGGCCGCTTGGTCACTACAGATGGTAAACTTCGTTGATCATATGAAGTACCTTAGCATGGTTGGTGGATTACAATATTTAAAAATGAGCATATACTTTGGATGTAGTATCTCTATTTATGCATGCGCCTCTCACTTAGACCTTGCTGTGTCAAGCGTGTTTTTTGCTCTTTGATATTTTTTTGTTTTTAATAATTATTAAAGCCAAAAGGCCGAGATTACAAAGCATAATAGAAAACAATAGAACTAAACAAGACAGAAAAAGAACCACCAACTAGCACCAAAATGTCACGGTGTGAACAAGGACAGCTTCTCAAAACCAGCTTCTATGAAGAAAAGAAAGAGAGAACTTAAGAAAAGATGTGGCAATTGCTTGGAAATTTCTAGCCAGCATCTCTGTTGTATATGGAATCTCCTCTTCCCAAGCCTTCAACGCAATTCTCCACTAGATGGTTTGAAGTATTGCTTCTGTATTCATGTTTTGATTCTAAAAACTACACTATTCCACAGCATCCGCATACTCCAAAGTTATCGCAAAGAAGCTTGCAATCTGTAGCTTTTTCCAGGTTTTGTTTGAAAAACTCTTATTTAACCAGCTTTAATACAACTGCTTTAGACTGTCATGCCTTAAAGTAGGACTTCCCAGTTTAGCTGTCACGTGGAACCATCAATGCTAGGTAAAATTGCAATTTAGTGATAGATGGTCAATGTCTACTCCTCTGGAGGAGCATCATCCCTTTCTTGCACAATGCGTTTTTTGTCAAGTAATGTCAGCCACACCATTAGCTGAACCCTTGGGGGTGCTACGTTCATCCAGATAGAACATATCACATGTCAATCACAGCTCCCTGGTAGTCGAGAGCCTGAGTTTTTGTAGTTAAAGACGTTACTGAAAAATCAGGCTTACCACACCACAACACCTCGTCAACTTTGTTCTACGCTGGGGGATTTTGCTCTAGTAGTTTATCAATCAAAGAAAACTCCAGAATATCTTGCTCACTATGTTGTCTTTTCCATGCTAGAGTTCATCTCCAAGTTTTCCCCTTCAAACCATCCCATGTTTGAGATTGTTGCTTTTTCTGTGTAGTCAATTGGAACAAACCTGGGAAAAGGAGTTTGTGAGGTTTTTCGTGACCCAGTTGTCCTCCCAAAACCTCATATTGTTGCTTTCCTCTACTTTTTTTTTTTTTTGGAAAGGTAAGTATAAGAACATTAGGTAATCCTTCTCTCAAGGGTTCTACGTATGTTGTCATTGGTAAGAATACATGAAAAATCTCGCGCAATGGAGAAGATGAAAAGGTAACTCTAAATCACATAATACATCCGAGCTTAGCAATATAATTAACTGTCATATTACCTTCTCTAATGACATGATAAAAGGAATAATTTAAAAATAATGAAAGCATAAATCTTATATCTTGTAACAACGATCTGGATCCTCCACGGAGTGTGGATGGTGCCTTGTACTTCCTGAATAACTAACTTATTGTCTCCTTCAACTTGTATATATGTTAAGCCTACTTCCATTGCTGCTTTAATACCATCTCGCATAGCTATACCTTCAGCTACAAGTATCGGTGCCTTATACATGAATCTAGCACCCGCTTGAATGAAACCTCATTTCCAATCGCGTAAAACATAACCTACTGCTACTCCTGCCGAGGAGAAGGTGTCATCAAAATTGATTTTGATGAAGCCGCTTGGGGAGGATTCCTCTACTTGAATTCTAAAATGTTGGAAGAAAGCATTGGGGGTTTGATTGTCTTCACAAGCTAGCGGTTTTTGTTTCCTTCCATGGACCTTGGATTTGGGACAAAGTTCCTGTGGGCAAAGCTACTTGGTTCTCATTATGTATGGAACTAACCATTTCTCTCCATAGAGTCCGTTCTTCACGAGCATATCTCCACCACCATTTGAATAACAATGTTGTATTCTTCAAGAACAAGTTTTGCACACCCGGTCCTCATATAATAAGAGGAAATTTATGTACTTGCATTTGTATTCTTCAAGTATAAAAGTTAGTTTGACAGATCCTCACATCATAATTTCTGTATTCCACAGTAGTGAGAGTTGGTGGTGGAAATCTCACTAAGGATTTAACTTATCAAGGGAGAAAATGAAGAGTGATAGCTAGATAAAGAACTAAATTAAAAAAAAAAAAAAAAGGAAGAAGCTAGTTGGTTTAAGAAAAACAAGAAAAAAAAAGTTAGCTGATTTAAGAAAATCTATATGATGTAACAGTACATTTTTTTCCTAGTGGGAGATATGATGTACCAATTTTTTTTATTTTTAATTTTTCGGGTACCACCAAATTTAATTATGCTGCTCCAGGGCTCGGCCCATTTCATCACTTGTTATTTTAAGAAAAAGCAAATTAGTTGGTCCAAGAAAATGCCAGTATACCACACTTTATCATCCTAATGTCTAAGTTCCAAATAACAAGAGAATTACCAGACCCGCAATTGGGCCATGTTAAACTTTGTTAGTTAGTCACTGATCCCAATAGTAACATAATCAACGTTCCAACCACAGCTCCCCCACCAATTTGCATCTCTAGCTGATGGATGATGATGATGATGATGATGATGCCTTAGAAACCTTGAAACCTAAGCCTTGTCCTTTTTTTTTCTTGCAAAAGTTGTCCCCGGCAGAAGCAAAAAGAGATTGTCATGATTTTTCAGAACTTCAAATATCTTTCCTGCTTTGGTAAGCAATCCACATACAGCTGTTTTAACATCAACAGCAGCAACAGCAAACAATATCTATCCATTCCTCGCCCCAGAAAAGATTGGTTACCTACAACCCTCTCTACCCCTATAATAACACATACCTCTCCACACACCTTTCGCAGCTTCGAACGCAGAAAAGCAAAAAAACAGAAACAAATTCACACTTCTAGACGCTTAGAAATTATATATCATAAAACAATGAAGCTTCTCCTTGCGACATTGCTTCTCCAAGCCCTTGCCCTTGGCACCCTTGGCCAAACTGCAGCCCAAGCCCCAGCCCCAGGACCTTCAGGACCCACAAACATAACCGCAGTTCTAACCAAAGCCGGTCAATTCACAACCTTCATGCGGCTCCTAGACACCACCCAGGAGACAGACCAAATCAACACCCAACTCAACAACTCGAACCAAGGGCTAACCATCTTTGCACCAACAGACAATGCATTCTCCAATCTCAAAGCGGGAATGCTCAACTCCCTGACCGATCAACAGAAGGTGCAGCTGGTTCAGTACCACATCCTCCCCAACTTCCTCTCGATTTCACAGTTCCAAACTGCCAGTAACCCACTAAGGACCCAGGCCGGGAATAGCGACAATGGGGAGTTCCCCCTCAATGTGACAACTTCTGGAAACCAAGTGAACATAACCACCGGGGTTGTCAACACCACAGTTTCCAACTCGATTTACAGTGACGGGCAGCTGGCTGTTTACCAGGTTGATCAAGTATTGCTTCCTTTGGCGTTCTTCCAGAGTCCAGCCCCTGCCCCAGCCCCAGTTGAAGGCAAGCCCAAGAAGAAGGGTGCCAAGGTGACGGATGCACCTGATAGCGACAGTGACAACTCTGCTGATGCCTCTGGTGCTGGTCAACTGATGGCTGATCAGTTCGGGCTTAAGATGGTGGTTTTTTCATCCTTGTTTGGTGCCGCATTCCTCATGCTCTGGTGATTTTGGTAAAAATCTTTGGGGATGGTTCTTTTTTGTATTGGTATTTTGAGTTGAAGTTTTGATTGATGATGATGAAGGGATGAGATTTATGTACTGTTGATGCTGTTGTGGCTTCTTTCATTGAATTGAAAATGTTCATTCTTGTTAATCTTTTAATCCACTCGCTTAGTTCTTGTCACGTGGCTGATTAGTAATTAATTGGGTTTGGATAATCATTAATTGTGAGTATGAGTAGACTTAATTTTAGTTAAACTAGAGGTTTGAATCCATCAATGCTAATTTGTGCCCTGCACTAAATATGATGAAAAAAATTGTACAAATATATGGTAAGAAGCTCCTCCAATATGAGAGCCAACCACGCGAATTTATACCAAATAATTATAAAAAATTATAATTTTTACCTGTCATTTTTATACCTTTTTATACTCGGTATAGGATTTTATGATTTAAGAAAATAACGTTATTGAGAATATATTCTTTACTAAAGGCTAATCAAAACATAATGAACTACGCGATTATCATGTGCAGTATGTTCATTTGATATATATGTTACTGATATATTTAATTTACATAACTTACAATCGTAATACATCATAACTTCGGATAAAAAAAAAGAAAAATTGCAATCACTAAGGACATTATTCAATTTAAGATGTGATTGAATTGACATCCAAACCAAAAATGAGAATATGCTAGGAAACATTTGCTGAATTCGACATCATCCAAATTAGTGAGTAAAAATTTGGAACGTATTATATGTATTTGGGAGTATCTGTTTTTCGTCATATTTTAACAGACAGTTAGACGAACAGAAAAATAGTGGGATTTTGTGATCTAATCTTTCTTTCTCTCCTCGGAGTATATGCTCTCGGGAGCATTTAAGAATTTGCAAATAAAATCGATTAAAGAAAATTTCAGTTATAGTAAAATTCAAACCGTAATTGAATTGGTTATTCAGATTTTCATTTTAGTTAACCAATTTTTTGATTCAATTACCAATTGATCGATCACATATAACACATTTTGTACCTAGATTTAAAATTTTAGAAAATGAAAAACATATATAAATTTCGATTTTGATTATTTCCAAATCAGCCGAAATAAAACTAAATTGAAAATTGAAAATTTTTCGTTTTAGTTATGAGAATAGGTTATTTTCAAAACTTGTTCTGATTTCTCATTTATTTTTCAATTTTGGTTTAAATTTCTTGCTATGCGTACTTAACCGGGCAAAAAAGAAAACTTCCAAAAGTAGACTAGTTGTAAGTTCTAACAAAAGTCTCTTGTGAAGGGCTGAAGACATATGATGAAGACAAATTATAGCATAAATCTGGATTTATAATCTACGTTATCATATATGGTATTTTATTTTAATTTTAAGATTATACCCTTTATTTTCATAAATCTCATTTTCAAAAATTATTGAATTTCCTCCCGAAATTATTGTATCATGTCACTAGGTCCATAAACTGGCTCGAGTTTATGATATATGGATTGCATGATGTAGTGTCTTCTAACAAGACTCAAATGAACTTTATTCCCACCTAATTTGAGACCCAAAAGAGGGTTCAAACAATTTTGACTAATCCCAGTTGACAAGTTCTCACTCCCAAATTCAACATTACCTGGATTTCACTATGGAGTTGTTTTTTCATATTCGATAAATTTATTAATAAGACTAAACATAAACAAATTAAAGTTTACAAGAACACACACAAAAAAGACTTTATAAGTTTCATATTCGTATTATATTTTACGAAATATTGCTTGCCATTTTAGGGAATTTATATGCATATTTAAGAGCTTTATGCTCGATTACCACTTTAATAAGTTTGGATTTTATGTTTTTCATATATTTGTATAGTTTCCTTATGATTCGCACCTTATCTTTAGCCATGTATTTGACCCAAAATTTATCCGAGTCTTTATTCGTGAGTTTTTTTATTGAATAATCTTTTCTAATGATGTATTATAAACTCAATAACGATAAGAAACAAAGAAGAGATGAGTCAGATAGTAATAAGTGTCGAAAACTAATACAATTTCACTATTTGACTCATAACTTTATCATACTTATCCAATAGATATGAAACTTATTTTGTTAGAAATTAAACTCAATCATATTTCCAGGAAATTAAGAATTGTATCAATCAAACGTCACATATTTTTTGCGGTTTTGAACTTATCCCTATGAAGACGACCTTAATAATGTTGCAACGATATACATGTTCGCTTGTGGGCCTATCGTAACCCCTCTAATCTAAACTAATTTTAAATCTCATGGACACAAATATACTTCACATAGGTTTTGGATTTCGGCAAATGGCTTGTTTGTAGGATATCATGTTTTCCTTGAGTAATCTACCAATTTAACAATCATTTATACATTTTTTCTACGCTGGTAAGTTGATCCAACTAAAAAATTTCTTCTATAAGATATAAATTTGATGAGCTAGTTAGATAGTACGCACTTCAAAAAAATAATAATCTACAACTATCCCAAAAATAGAATTTAGGGTACCTTCTTGAAAGAAGAAGCAAATATCATCTCCTTTAAGTGAGCTTGCTAACAACCATTTATATTAGTGGTGAGCGGTTCCGGATATCATGTCCTAAAATCGGGAATTTAAATCTAATCTTATTTGACCAATTTTTAAATTTTAGTAACCTGAACTCGGTACTTGTTTGACTGTTTCCTAAATTTTAAGAACCTTAACTCGAATCTTAGGATCCGGTTCCAGTTCTAGAGTATCCTGTCCATACCATTATTCTTACGAAAAAAAAGAAACTTTAGGGCCTTAAAAATTATATATTCTTAGATTAATTACATTTCAAGCATTAATAAATAGTAAATTAATTTTTAATTTTTTTAAGGAAAATTTAATAACGGTGTGTAAATAACTAGTTTGATGTATGATCAGTTTGCTTTCAAACCTGTGTTGCAGCGCAAGCTTTGTGGAGAAACCAACAGTATCATGGTGAATGCAACAAAGGGATCCTTCATTTCCTGCACATTTGAAACCTTATCCGAAATCCGAACCTGTCTTAACGATTTCGGGTTTCGATTATAGAATTTGATTTTTAAAAGCGGAATCGGAAATTGTTTGACAGTTTTCTAAATTTTAGAAACCTTATCGAAATCATTTAACCGGTTCCGATTCCAAAACCTTGCTCATTTGACCATCGGTCGTGCTCACAACTAATTAATTTGTACATGAAAACCATAGAATAACTTGAAAACAATATGGCCAATTAATTTCAATTACCTCCAATAAAAAACGAAAGTGATTAAAACATGGTTAAGTAGTGGGGCTTATAGCTAACGTAACTTCAAATTTTTTCTATCTAGAGTTTTTATTATTATTGTTTTAATTGTTAAAAACTATTATTATCAATTTAATTGTTAAAAATTAGCTGGTAATTGTTACGAGATATTATGAGATATTACGATGAGTTGTTAGATGTTATGAGTTATTATGAATTGTTATGAGTGGTTAAAACGATCCGGAATCGAAATCCAGAGTTGATTGACCTGAACATAGCCCAATCTGAAATTAGCAAACCTTAAAGGAAAGAAACCGAACAAAATGACCAAATTGTCAAGTACAATTATAACATTCAGGGCTTAAGATGTTTATTCGGCAAGAAAATCAAGTATGAACCATTCACCACATATTTCAAGAAGCAAACTTAAAAGGGCAAGCAAACTGAATGATGCATATGGGTTACAATCTTGTTATTGTATGACGGTCGTATACTTCCAATTTATATTTTTGCACTATTCTTGTTGAAGACTACACGGAATTCTTTCAGGAAGATCTACTCAAATTGAATTTACCATATGATTTTGCAAAAAGGGGAACACGAAAAAAAAAAAGGGCTGTCAAGATGAACAAAGAGAATATTTAGTAAAGGAAGCTGGTAAAAGATCTGAGGGAAAACATGGCATAGCTGGGAGATTGCCAAAAGCATTGATTATATTTCATATCTCAGGGAACCATACAATACAAGCACATTCCAATATCTAATCAACTCTATTATATTACTATCCTCAAATTTCCCTCCCAAAACAGCTTTGTTCTCCAACTTATTTTCTCAGCTTCATCAGTGTAAAAATAATCTCTGAACCTGAAAAAGATATGATTACATTAGATTACATTATGAAGTGCAGTACGTCTAAAGATGAGCGGATCTATGACATTAGCTTTGCATCTTCATAAACATGGAGAGATAAGGCTCCTGAGAAGCTCCGTCAGCATAGCCGGCTATTCCATGGCAGGGCAAAACATGCCATATCAAACCTTGGTCAGGTGTTAGTGAAGAAAATGAATCAGATCCCTCTATAATGAATCAGAAATGAAAGCCGCCAAAACCACCACCACCACCAGGGAAACCTCCTTCAAAGTGAAATGTGTATTGTTGTCCCCCACCACCGAAAGGATCGAATCCACCAAATCCATATCCTCCATAACCATGTCCTCCCCCATTCCCATACTGTCCTCATCCTCCCCTCTATCATATCTAGCACGTTTTTCTTCATCACCAAGCACCTGCCAGTACAAAAGCAACATAAGTTTTGAATTGCATGAACCATGAATGCATCCAAAAACTGCTGAAAATAAAGCGAGTGATAGATATGCTTCTCTTCTAAGACCATTGCAAACCATGCAGAACAAAGAAAACAAGGTGAATAAGATTCAAGTCTCATTCAGAAAGGCTTCCTTCCACAACCACGACACTAGGGAAAGTGCCCCACTGCCACCACGTCCTCAAAAATGGCGTCTTGTCAATAAATAAAGCCATATATCAAGAAAGAGAACCATGAAAATAAGGACATGAACCAACCTCATAAGCAGCTGCTATTTCGCGGAATTGGTTCTCAGCTTCTTCTCTATTATCAGCATTTTTATCTGGGTGCCACTTCAAAGCAAGCTTCTTATAGGCACGTTTTATCTCCGCAAAGGATGCTGTTTTTGAAACACCCAGAATCTTGTACCAGTCTTTGCGTTTGCTCAACTTCAAGGCTTTCTCAGCCCTCATTAGTGCTTCCCGGATGCTCATGTCCTATAAATTGGAAGAATGAATTCAGCACATGCAAATTACAGAAAAAGAAAAAAGAGCTAACTGTCCTAATTTTCACGTCAGAAGAATTATACATTTAAAATGCACACTGTCTACTTTATAGATATGACAGAACAGCTGAACAACGAATCAAATTCTGAATTCCGAAATGTTTCTTATTATATGGATGTGTTCAGTAAAATTATTCTTAAATGGCTAGGAGAACAGTTTTAGACTTGTTTTCTCAATAATTATTGTTAGAACATAGGACTTGACTGCTGACGACCTTCAAGACAAGGAACTTGTAAAGTAAGCTGTCCAAACACTCCCACATTTCAAAGAAATAAGAGAAAATAAATAATGCGAATACTTAATGCAGTAAAAGCTAATGAAGTCACTGAAAATCATCAAAAAAATTTGGTGGCCAACCTGGGGTGACTTTTGAGCTGCAGCTTTAAGATCTTCGACTGCTCCCTCCCAGTCTTCTGTCAACAATTTTGCTTCACCTCTCTGAAAAAGAGAAATAACTCATGAACTAACTGTGCCTGGTAATTTCTTTAACCAAACAATCTAATCTAATCCTCAACAGACATCACCAATCATCTCAAGATATTTCTATGCTCATAAGAAAAAGATAAGACTTTCCATCACCAAAATAAAAAGAAAAAGATAGACAATCAAGAGCAAATACAAACCTGTACTAAAGCTTCAGTAAGCTCCCCATCAATATTTAGGGCTTCTGTGCAATTACTCAAAGCATCCTTCCCCATGCCAAGTTTCACCAACACTTTGCATAAGCCGAGATGAAGATGCACATTATGTGCAACATGAGCAGGGTCCATGGCAAGAGCTGCTTTATAGTCCTCAACTGCAAGACGCAGTTTACCCTTTTCTACATTATCTTCTGCCTGCGTAAAAGAATAGGTTACATTATAATCACGGGTAAGGCAAATAGGACATAGTAAATATCACACAAGTGTTATGCAGAAATGAAAAGGAGAAATGCCATTTAAAAGAAAAAAGAACGGTAAACAACAATAAAATAAATAATAATATAATTCTAAATTTTCAGTGTCCTTATAAATTGTTTGGTATGAATGTTTTGAAAATTTTGTCCTTTACCTTTTCCTAACAGAAACAGCTAACAATTTAATTTAAAGTAACAAACTTAAGCAAAAGATGTAAAAGATAAAAGGAAAAAAATTCCCGTCTTTTGGAAGAACAAAAGGAGATATCATCGGAGGAACTAGGAAAGGTACAACAACTCCTAGTTTTGATCCCACTTTCACGAGGTCTAGCGAAATCCAAATGTAGGCAGTCTTACCCTGCTAGCACTTCGCTAATAGAGAGGTCGATTTTAAAAGACTCGCGTTAAAAATTTTCAGAAAAATTTTGCTTGGTTGAAAACTTTTGAAACACTCGAAAATAGAACCATTACAACAAACATACGAAAGTAGAAGTATTAAATAGTATAATAAATTAACAAATAAATAGTTGTGATGCCACACATAAAATTCAATAGCACTTGCATGCCAATAAGAGTGCAAGAACTAGGAAAGGTAAAAAGAAGAATATTGTGTCGATTCCACATGGCAAAATTTGTAGCATTCCGCAAGCAACAAAAAACTTTTTTGAGCATTGCTCGAACTCACCCATACCCAGAGTGTCCGACACCGACGTCATGTAGGACTCGGCAATCTTTTGAAGACTTCTATACATTTTTAGTATAAACTGAAGGGACAAATGTCCATACCCAGAGTGTCCGAGTATCGTACGTGGGTACTTGAGACAAAATAAAGAGTCCGAGTAACATAGCTTTTGGGGGTAAACGCCTCTTCAACACATTAAAGATAATGATCATTCCTATTTTATATCCATAAAGGTTTTTTTAATAGGGCAAAGCCTTGCACCCAAGCCAATAAATATAAATAAATATATACACAGAGAGACAAAGGGGTGTGCTTGTGTTTAATTTTTCTTTATCAAACAAAAGGGGTAACAACACTTTCAAGTTCAAAAACAAAAACGAGGAATATGTCCAAACCCTTTCCCAAAAGGAAAATAAATAACGAAAACCCTAGAACCAATGACTTTCCCCCAAAGTTTCATTGCAAGACAAAGAGGTGACACCTGAAGGTGGCAAGAAAAAAGTAGGCTCTCATGCATGTAATCCAGACAAATGGAGGTTTTTATATTGCACACATCCAATTATCTCAATTGTGCACTGATGGCACAATCATACGTCCTGTTTACATAGATATTTCACAAGCTCTTTAGTGTCTACAGAACATATTTTGTCCACTCCATAAACGTTTTGGAGAACTTTCGTATGCACTTTGGTGTGTTTTCATTGCCATAATATTCTAGTAACAGAAATTCTCTTTTCCATCTGTCGATACGCATTATCCAACTGCAGACTTCCCTCCCCTTCCCCACCCCTCCCCGGAAAAAAAAACAGAAGACCACAAAATGCCCAAGAAAACAAACTAGAGAAGGGGACAAGGGTGAAAAACTGACAAAAACAAAAACAAATTGAAAGGTGTTTAAGCAACGTACACTCTTTGTCTTCTTTAGCAAATTCTTCAATCCAAAATATGCCTTCTTCAGTTCACTATGCTCTGGGTCTGAGCGAAGTCCTTTTGATAATGCCTGAATTACGAAAAAGAAGGGAAAGCTATAATATTACGCCCACAAATCTCAAAATATATGATGCCAAGAATTCTCCGAACAAACCTCATAGCAACATCATGGTCTGCTAAATAGTAATATGCACGACCTCTGATCAGCAAAGCATCCAGATCGTTCTCATCTTCTTTGAGAATATAACCAGTCTCAGCAATAGCACCCGAATAATCTTTTGTTGACAGCAACAATTTAACCTTAAGAATTTTTGCCTGCAGAAATTATGCACAGCTTGTGTTTCAGATATCCTGCAACTATAGTATAAAAGCACACTTATGAATCAAGATGAAAAAACAAATAACAGAAGAAATAAGGACACCTTTGAACATGCAGGGGAGAAAACCAGCACAATTTTGTCAACATATTCCAAAGCCTTCTCAAAATCTCCAGAATCAAAGAGATTTGAAGCTGTCTGTAGAGCACTTTGAGCCTGATGTAACTGAGAAAGCTCCTTTTCAATAGCTGCATTACCAGACTTGAGTTCCAGATACTTGTTATAGTCAGTCTCAGCGTCTTCATACCTATATGTCCAAGTATCACATCGTAAAAATCAATCATATCTATATATCTTCCATTTTTCTTGAGGAAGCAAAAGTTAGAGCCCAATCTCAAAACTAATGCACATGGTGGCAGGACATCAAGTGTTACATTATGTTAATAAAACCAAATAAGGGTTTCGTTCATTGCACCGCATAACTATATGTCTAAGTATCACATCGTAAAAATACTCATATCTATATATCTTCCATTTTTCTTGAGGAAGCAAAAGTTAGAGCCCAATCTCAAAACTAATGCACATGGTGGCAGGACATCAAGTGTTACATTATGTTAATAAAACCAAATAAGGGTTTCGTTCATTGCACCGTACAACTATGAGCAGACATTCTACAAAATTTTTAGAGTGATTTCAGAGCTACACTGAAATTTGGGAGCTCTACTAAAAGTTGTAGCACTACTTCACAAGTTTCATCGCATATCTACAAGCTTCAAAGCTCCTCGACAAATTTCAAAGCCCATCTACAAATTTAATTTTTTAAACTTGTCTTCATCCAGTCTTCATCTAGAAATTCAAAGCCTCTGCACAAATTTAAAGGCTCGTCTACAAATTTTAGGGCTCCAGTAACAAGTTTCAGAGGTCTACTAGGAATTTCAGTTCATTTCAGAACATTTTCAAGTATATCGAAACATGAGATGCAGTCAACAAAGCCGATAATCAGCTATTGCAACTCCCCAACAGACCTTTCTTTTTCGAGCTCTCCCCAACAGACCATGTTTCAATTGCATCCACATAGGACGCAGCAACGACAAATATATCGCAAGTATAGTTTTTGACATTATGCAACTCATCACCCTAAATAAAAATATCACCTAATCTTAGTTTAAAAAAAAAAAAAAAAGCTCGAGGCGCACAAAAGCGCAACGGATCCTGGGGCCCGGGAGCGGGCTTTTGGAACGAGGCCCACTTACTAAAAATTGCTTGAAAATCATTACCAAGCAATATTTTTGGTCGAATATGCTAGATGATGGAATCATATAAGTAATTAAATATGATTGTAACTACAAAGAATATTAGATTGTGATAGCACAATGAATTCGCTACTGTTCTTAAGATGGATAGTATGAATAGTGTCCACATTAATGCAACAACTCTATGTACACATAGGAATCCAATTTTTTTTTTTAAAAAAAGGTCCACGATTCTTAAGATAGGTTTAGCGTGAAAGCCACTTTTCTGTACCCATTTTATAATCATGGGTATTATTATAGTCTTATCTACTGTCATTAACAGATAAATGCCGACAACTTTAGTAATTGGTACTTTTGCATTAAACTCACCTCATCACATAATCCTACAAACTTAACTGTGCCCATCACAAACAATTTTAATCCTAGTGACAAAAAGGCACATCCCTTGTGTTCAATAAGATCCTAGTGTGGTAAGCTACTGATTATGGATTTAGCAGGATGAATATTGATGGAAAGAAAGGTAATAGTGCTACAGATAAGCAAAACTGGAGAAAGAACCCTTATTTCATGTTTTATCTGTAGAAGATATCCTCGTGTAGCATACTCTCTTCGTTCTTTCTATTTTCAACCAAACTAAAAGAGAAATGAAAAAAAATGTTGATTTAGATAGCAAAACCAGAAACCACCACCAACAAAGCAATATCAAAAACCAATAGTCTATTCACTGCACCTTCTTTAACAAACATGATTCTTTCAGAACAAGGAAATATAAGAAAAATGGATGTTAGTGGGATATTTCTTTTACTTTCTTAGGGATTGTTAAAGGGTTATTTACATCGCATTGTACTTTGAGTGATGACACTGTCACAAAGATTGCCCATTACTTAGGCATATCTGCACATGTAATCATGTAAGCTAAAATCAAATTTCAGTCTCATGCCCTATTTATCTCAATTGATGCATTAAACAGAGCAGAAAAGCAAACCTAGCACAAAGGCAAGTAAATGCATGCCACCAAAACAAAGTTAAATGATTAAATAATGATAGCAACAGAAACATCATTAATCAAGAAGAGAAAGATTCATTGCTAAGTAAACCTGCACAACTGACGAAGTATGTTTGCCCGACGTGAGTATGCCTCTGACAGCGCAGGATCTGCCTCAATGGCAGCATTAAGATCCTCAAGGGCCTCACTATAATGTTTCAGTTTTATGCTTTGTGAAACCTTCTCAAACAAATCAGCTACATTCCCAGATTTTCCATCTGCATGTTTGAGATATGTACATTAGGTGAGAGTTGGAAATGCCTTTAAAGTTCAAGAATTCACTCAAACTCAAATTAAGTAGAAATGACAAATAATTTCATAGGCCATAGCTAGTGGAAGTCACATATTTTTTTAGTGCTCATCAGCAGAGTCAAGACAATTCTTAAGCAAGCCAAAAACTAAAATATCAAGAGCCTTAATATTGCACCAACGATTTGAAGGGCATCAGCATTAATATTGTTTAAGCATAAAGATCAAACCTGGAGAATGAGTCACTCAGTTGAAGTTCGAATGAAATAGGCCATGCTCAGGTTGATATAATTTCCGGTTGAATCTAGTTCATGTCAAGTCATTCAGGTTCATGCCAATTTGAGGTCTACTATTTGTTGGTCTAATAGTTTTGCCTAGAAAAAAGCATTATCAATCAGCAATATATTTGGACTTGTTTGCTCTAGGTCAGGTCAGTCCTAAGATGATTCAAAAGTTGGGTTACCCTTTCAGAGTCTCGAATATAGGCATCTAACTATGTAAAGAAACTAAATTCAATATATCCTTAAATGTAGTCATGTAGCTATTTATTTGAAGAATAGGCAACAATTAATCCTCATTACACTTTCCTGAATAGTGCTAAGGGCTAGTAAGTATGTCGAGAGGTGGAAACTAATGACCCAAGCTGCCAACCTGACCTGAATTGAACCGAAAATTTAACCAAATTTTAAACCCGAATCTGAAACGACCCGATTTGAGCTGATCCAATCCGATGGTGACTTAACCCAAAAGTAACTCGATTTTCAAAGTGACCTGATCTGAGGCTTATTGCCTGAAAATTACCTTCAACCAAATTGCCCAATTATAGAATAAAAGGATGAAATAAAGAAAATGAGGGAACTAATAATATATTTATTTTGTATATCATATTTTGCTAATAAATCTTAAATCTTACATAGGTAGGCTTGAAAATTAGTGATAATGGTTCATGTAGTTGAGGTGCGCTTGTAAACCGAAGGCTCATAGACTGTAGCTTTGAAAACATAGTAATACTGAAAATTAAGAACCAATCCGCATTTAACTTCAAACCAAAGTGACCCGACCGGAACCCATCATGACCCGATAATATCTTGACCCAAGAGTGACCCGACCTAAACGGGTTAACCTAAACCCGAATTGACACGAGATTTAAAAAATTCTTAATAATTGAACCCGACCCAATTGACCAAATTGCCACCTCTAAGCATGTCTACTTAAATTTAACAATTTCAAAAACCACACATCCTAGCACTTAAATGATCGACGCATACATAAAATCCTACTACCACAATAAACACTATTCTATCTTCAGCAATGTAAAATGCAGTATTGGTTAAAACAAGGACTCAACATGTAGAAATCTCAAGCAAATTTTAAACAATGAGTACTTCCAGTCTTATGAAACCAAACTGTTCGGGAATTCTCCCTAAATCTCTATCAGTTTGCCCCTTTAATGCTGTTTTATTTTGGGGAGTCGAATATCGAATAAAATTAAGAGTTCAGTTTAGGAGTGGAACAGTACCGCCTTAGATTTGCTGGGTGTGAGCGTTGAGCTAGCTTTTCGAGCTGGATTGATGCTCTAAGAAGATGAAGGTAATCAAGTTCGTGGGCACTTGAGGTTGAGAGAGCTGAATTGGAGGAAGATACTTCTAAAACCCCTAATGCTCCTAATCTAGGGATGCAGTTAGAATGTGTACCTCTAATGATTCATAATGGTATGAAATTTTAGTGTTGATGCTGTTGACATTGAGCCTGAAGTTGATTTTTGGATTGCTTGCTTTGTTTTGGGGGCTAACCCTCCTATACATACAATGGATGGTTTCTTTAAGAGGATTTGGGGAACCAAGGGGTATAATACAGTTGTATCTAAGCCTGGTGGTGTTTTAATAGTCAGATTTCATTCTGTTTGAGAAAGGGATGATGTTTCAAAGCAGAATTTCATGAACTTTGACAAAAACCCCTTGTGATGAAGGCTTGGTCAGCTGGTCAGGAAATCATTAAGGATGATTACATGGTAGAATTCCGGCATGGACACAATTTCCAGACCTTGATTACAAATTATGGAGTAAGGAAGGATTGAGCAAAATAACCAGTTTATTGGGTAGATCTCTAACCACTGATAAGGCGACATAGAGTAAGATTAGGACAAGATATGCCAGAGTTTTGATTGAGGTGGACATAAATCATGTTGTTTCCCTCTAAAGTGCAATTTATGGATTTTGAATGGCAACCATCTAAGTGCTCACAATGTGCATTGTACGGTCATACTGATAGGACGAGTATTGGAGGAATTATTGTGGATCATTTTCAGAGTTTCTGGGCACTAGTGTAGCTGGTAGTAACCCTTCTATGGAGGTAATTTTACAAGGGAACTATCTTTAAAAAGAGCACCTGGGATACTATAGGTAAAGATGTGTGTGCTCAATGCAATTTCAGAATTTTTTAAGTCAGGAAAATTGTTGACCCAACTAAATACAATTGTCTTGGCTATGATACCTAAATTATTAAACCCTATAAAGCTTGTTGACTTAAAGCCAATAACTAGAAGTAATGCAATTTACGAATGCATTACAAAATTAATTTGTGCGAGGCTTAAACCAATTATGCCTTGGTTGGTTGATGGCTCTCAGGGAGCTTCGGTAATAAAAGACAGATCTATTCTTCATAATGATCTTATATGTGAGGACCTTGTAAAAATGTACCATAGGAAAGACATATCTCCTAGGTGCATTATGAAGTTGGATTCTCAGAGAAAATCTTGCTTCGGTATGGTTTCCTGTGCGATTTATGCAATATATTATATATTATGGTATGTGTTGAGACTGCAAAGTTCTCAGTGAAATATAATGGTATAATGGTGAAAATGGTATAATAACGAAATGTTTGGTTTCTTTGGGAGTAAAAGGAGTTTGAGGCAAGGTGACCTTACGTCACCTTTGTTGTTTTTGTTGGTTATGGAATACCTCCATAGAGCACTAAAGAATTCAAGTTCCATCGTAGTTGCCATTGATTGAACTATGCTCCTTAAGTTTTGCTCATGATTTGTTGCTCTTCTGTAGAGCTGATTTAGCTAGTTTAATGGCAGCCTTTGCATATTTTTCACACTGCACAGGATTGGATGTTAATCCAAATAAGTCCCAAGTTGTATTTTGTGGCATAGATAGGCATACACAATTGCTTGAAATTGCAAAGTTCCAGGAAGGTAGTTTATCTTTTAAACATCTTGGATTACCTTTAAAACCCAGAGACTAACTAACAATGATTGTAATCTTATGGTTGAGAAAATGGTGGCAAAAATCAGGGCATGCCCAGTGAAGAAGCTGTATATGCTGGTGAGGTCTAACTGGTAAACTCTGTGTTGTTGAGCATCACTTCCTATTGTAGTCAAATATTTATCCTCCCAAAGGCAGTTGTGGAGCAAGTCAAGTAAATTCGGCGAAACTTCTTGTGGAATTCCACTCTAATAGCTTGGGATACATTTGTGCACCAAAAAAGAGGGAAGGTTGCGTATCAGGGATGTTGCAAAATGGAATACAACTCTCACAACTAAACTCCTTTGGTATATAGCACAAGGGAAGGATTGCTTATGGATTCAATGGGTCCACTGCTATTAACTGAAGGGCCATACAATATGGCAGGTTCAAGCCTCAGAAAAGGGAGTTGGTTCTCAAAAAAATTTCTCAGGGTTAGAGATAAAATGCAAGAGGGTTTTGATGTTGCAACTGGTAGATGATTATATACAGTAGATGGTAAGTATAGTCCGAAAGGTGGATATGATATGCTGAGAACAACAAGCATGGTACCCTTTGGTTTGACATGGAAACATAATACCTAAGTGTTCTGGGTGGTGAGGCATCAGAAACTGCTGACATTGTGACGGGCTCATTGGAATGGGATTTGATTGTGAGCCAAATTGCATATTCTGTACTGATTATGAGTCTCACAGTCACCTATTTTTCGATTGTCCTTTCACAAAGGCAGTAAGTACTATGATAATGGCAGAGGTGGTGCAGGCACGAGGCTGGGAATAAGGTGGTGAGAACAAGGCAGTGGGAACAGTGGCAGTTACCCGGAAGACTTGGTCACTCACCTACCACGGCAGTAAGCAAATGAGAGTGAAAATCTTCCTTGCCATCTCATTCTAGTATATCAGTGTTGGAGGGAAAGGCACAATAGATTCATAATTTCAAAGCAGTTATGGACTGTGGAAGGGATATAAAATGTACAGGCATAGCTTGAAAGTGTTAGAATAGTCTGGGTATGCCCAGACTTTAACATATGCAATGTTTTGATGATTAAGTAATCCTAATTCACCTTTTCACTAGAAAAAGGTTTTTGGACAATATTAATCCATCCTTTGGGGATATTGGACACCATTAATCCAACCTTTAAAATTTGCCCCAAATAACCCAACCATTCACCTGGTATATTGTTTCTAGTACGCCATCGAGTTATGGTGATTAAAACTCAGTGGCGTAATGTCGTGGCACCGGAGCAATCCGTTTTTGAAATTAAAGTCAAACCCCTTTTTTGTTTCTTTGTTGTTAAAGAACCTTCAAAATCGCCTCAACTTGGAGATGTACTAAAAATAATAAATAAGGTGAAAGGTCGGATTATTGGGGAGCTAATTTTAAATGTTGGATAAATGGTGTCTAATATCTCTAAAGATTGGATTAATATTGTCCCAAAAACCAAAAAACAAAAAAGATTTTTGACAGAAACTTAATAGGCAAGCACCAGAAATCTCAACCTTGGATTGAACTCATTACCAATATGAGGCACAGTAAACGGCTTAATTCTCACAGTGAAATCCCTGACAAGCTGAATCACAATCCCACATAATTAAACCTCAAAAGTATATCATCCAGGCGACCCTTACATTAAATTTGGCATTAGCAAAACCTAGCTCCTGAATCAATGGACCTATTATGCTCAAAAAAGAAAAATAAAAAAACATACCTTAACGATTCAAAGAGTTAAGAAAAAATTACTTCAATCTTCACCCACGTTCAAAAACAAATATTTTAAATTTAAAAAGTGCAACACCAAAAAACTGAAGTAAATTACAAAAGGATCCAAACCCACATTAAATCAAGCAAAGCATTGTGAAACTAAAACTACCCGATTGAGAAAGAACTCGAACACGAGAAGAAATGAGCTGAATTTGAGTACCTGAGGCAGAGACGAGGGGTTGAAGAAGGAGAAGCTGGCAAGCGAAAACGAAGTGCAAGATGAAGATGGTGAAGACGAATCCCTCCAAGCCACCATGTCAATCGAGGGACGTATAAATGCATTCACTAGATTTATCATTGAACGATTTCAAGATTCAGTAACAGGGGGTTGGGGGAGGGAGAGATAGAGAGAGTGGTCGTCTGCCAGATTTTACCAAGTTTATGAGATTTTGTTGGAAAATTAAGAAGTTTCGATTACGGAAGGGAAGGCGAGGGGGAGGAGAGAAAGAGAGAAACGCTGGCTCGCTCGCAGTTCTGCACTGGACGACCACGTAGTGTAACCTATGGGTATTTGCCACGTGGCATTTCCCACGTAAGTTTCTTTCAGAGTGTATGACTTGGAAACTTTTTACCCAATAACGGAGTGCCACCTATACATGTTTTGGTGTCTAGATCTGGCCTCCTAGTGTCATCTATTAGCACATTATTTCTAACCCAAAAAAAAAACGATTTTCACATTTTCTTCTTTTAACATTTTTTTTAAAGAAGTTAAAAGGGTTTCATTACACAAATCAAATTATCCATATAAGGTAATACATTTTTAAGATGTCGTAAAATGATGCTCACTTTCTAAAATATTTCTCTCAATTTTTAACTCTCAAATAAATCTTTACAATACATGTTCCAATCTATTTTGTGTCACCTGCCTTAATTCACAAATGATAAGGGAGCATACTCATTGTTTCTTACTTTGATAAAGAAGGTTTCCAGGTTTACATTTTCCTTTCTAAAGATAATCGCATTTTTATCTACTACACTTAGAAGTGGATAGCTATAGTGACACAAATTGATAAGATCAGAGCAATTTTGTCGCTCCATTTTGATAGCAAACTCCCATGTTAGCTCATAAAACAAGTAGGTTTCTAATGGATGTGAAAGGAGTTTTAAAAGTTGTCTCTTATATTGGTACCATGTTACAATCAAAGAAGAGATGTTATCTTGTTTTAAGGTGTTGATCGCAAATATCACACATCTCAATGATATCTAGTATAAATTTACTCAATCTGCTTCTTGTAAGGTTCAGCATAAGAAGCTCGAAGATAACCT
This sequence comes from Talinum fruticosum, assembly GCA_021018815.1. Lineage (NCBI taxonomy): Eukaryota > Viridiplantae > Streptophyta > Magnoliopsida > Caryophyllales > Talinaceae > Talinum > Talinum fruticosum. The sequence goes on along the minus strand of JAITYX010000124.1, from coordinate 271,324 downwards.
TCCATTTACCTATATTTACTTTGCACCATGTGATTTTATACCATTTGACCTTTACTTCATTTTGACATAGCCATGCATATCCCTTGGCAGGCTTATCTGGTTGATAACTTTCCTATCTTGATTATTGAAGGATTTTTCAATAGCTCCTTGATTTGCATAACTTTTTACAATTCTAGTTGGATAATAGTCCCAAATATGTCTTGTCCGATATGATACATATGTATCCGTTTCACCCACAAATTGTTTTTTTAAAGCTTATAACCCATATATGTTTGGCAACAAAAGGCCTATTCCCATATTTTTATATTCTTTATCCTAAGATCTCCTTACTTTTTGTTTCAACATACATCAATCCGTGCTACATATGGAGGTCTCTTTCTTGCTCAATAGATTGCCACATAAAATTGTAACATAGCTCCTCCAACTTTTTAATGACTCTTTGGGATATAATAAAAATTGCACTCTAAAAGAAATAATGCACATGATAACTAAATTTATCAACACAACTTTTGCAGCATATAACATGTTCCAGCTTCTCCACACCTGAGTTTTCTTGGTCATTTCATTTACTAAGACTAGGCAGTCCATTATAGATAGTCTAGAGGAAGAAACTGGGACTACAAGGTATTTGAATGGTAGATAACCTTCTTTAAAACTTGATAGTTCCATGTTTGTCACAGTTTCTATGACTCATAATCGAACCACAACGAGAATAGTTTTCAGTACCGGAACCTAATTGAAGCAATTTAATATAGGCCAAATCAAGAGTTTTAAATAACGAAAATCAAATAAAAAAGATAAAAAAAAGGTGGCTCGGTTGCGAGTTTTTCAATTAACAAACTAATTAGTCAAGATAAGACTTTAACATAACCAATTTAAGTTAGCATATTGAGATGATCGGTTTCATCGAGAAAGCTCACTCAAGCCCACTTTCATGGGTCATGAGATAGTCTAAATGTCTAACCACCTATTATCATGGGGTAACCCAAATAGACCACAAGTTTAGCAACCCTAACAACGGTAACAAATCGACCTTACATTTCAGTATAAGTTAATCGTCTAAACATATGGATGAAAGCTACTCAAGCATTTCATTGGACAATTGGTAAGCGTGAGAGAAAACTCAACTTTCAAATGTAAATTGGGTGTGACTAAATGTACTATATGACTAATTAGCTATCAAAAGGTTAATCACAACTAAAACTATAAAAATTAGCCCCTAATTCACATGAAAACACAAGCAAAATCTAGACTAGCAACTACATTAACAAGCATGAATAAGAGAGAGAAAATGAATCTATCTAGCATAAAATAAAGAAATAAACAAGAATCAAGAATAAAAACTAGACGTGCATCGGCTTTCGTGCTAGCGCGCTTGGGCCACTGCTTGTTGGAAATGCTAGAGGGCGATTTAAACTAAATATAAACTAAAATAACATTAATTAAGTAAAATAAACAAGCATAAACATAAGAAATAAAGAGAGAGAGAAAGAGAACTTAGACAATTAATGGTTAGGAAAGAGAAAATCTTCAATATTGTACAAATATGAACACTAATTTACCCTAATTACTCTCTAATAAAGCTTAGTTTTGGTTAACTATAACCCTAAACTAACTCCTAAACTATAAGCAAGCTCTCTCTATAAAGGCACCCCTCTAATCTTAGCAAAATATGTCTTTATATGAGTTGCAAAACCCGAAAAATGCTAAAGAACGCAACCTAGACCCACGGCCTAGTTACACGGACATATCAAATTGACACGGGTAGCGGCAAGGGTTTGCCTGTGTTGCTTTATAGATGAAAAATAAAAACAACCTAGAAAACAGGGTAGCCACTGGTCATGAGAGAAGCTATGGGACTTGGCACGGTCGTGGGCCTTCCCTAGGACCTTTTGCCAGCTACATCTCATTTTGGCGTTTCTTCGGCAACATTCGGACATTTTCGGTAGCGTGTATATGTGTCAAGTTGTGCTTTTAAACATGAACACTTAGACACGGAGGCTTCAAAACAAGAGCTTGAATAGATGTAACCTTAGTGGAAGCTCATTGAATGTAGCAAGCAATGACTTGATTTGCATAGTCGGGACCCAATTTGCCATTGTTCCATCGTTTTTGTTCCATTTCCCACAACTTGTTGCGTATTAACTTATTTTCTACAAAAATAAATAAAAATCCTAAATTTATATTATTTACTACCCGAAAATAAGTGTTAGAGGGCGTATAAAATACATCATTTACCATGTAACATTCCATCAAAGTTGCTTTTTGTTAAGCAGAGATAAAGCCATAATGATTCGAGATTTGTTTTCATTATATGCAAGCTAGATTCAGTAAAACAAAATTTTGAAATGCATTTATAATGCATGAGATAGATTTCCTATTTGCCTTATAGAAGACAAATAAGTCATCCTCAAAGGGAAATGTTAAACGTTAAAGGTCCTTCATCTAGGGAGGAATTTCAAATTCTGTTGTAGGCTAGTGACTTAGAGTAGCCTAGAGAAGTATTCTATAACCAACACAAAAATAAGAGGGGATGGGGGATACCCTTGCCTCAAGCCTCTTCCTCCTTTGTAATGACTATAGGTCCCTTTATTAAAAAGCACTAAAAATGAGGTAGATCTAATGCAAGTCATCACTAAGGCTGTCAATGGGGCGGGTACTGGGGGAGGGGGTTTCTTATACCCACTTCCATCCCTATTTTCAAAATGTATATACATACCCATTGAGTGTTAAAAATTCATACCCATACTCATACCCGCCGGATTTTGTGGGTATGCAGGTTTTATTCGGATACAAATAGATTAAAAATAATGATGTCCATATTAAACTCATATTTGATATTTCTCACAATTTAACAAAAAAAAAAAAAAAGTAGACAAGCAAGATAGGTAGTTTTGGCCATCACATATTTGTAGAAAATGAAGTGGCCGGCCGGATATTATTAAGGATAGAAATCTCACCCGAACTCGGGAGGGAGTCAACTGAACATCTCAGCCATTGGCGAGAATTTCGCCCACATCAAAACCTGCCCCGAACCTGCCCCATTTATAACGGGTTTGGGTACGAAAAAGTGAAAAAAATAGTTTTGGGGCCGGTGGGGAAATAACGAATTTGGGTATGGGTATGGGTCGGGTACGAGGTTCACCCTCCCTGTACCCGCACCTGCACCCCACCCAAACCCAGTTTATTTTAATGTGATATTTTTTTCCCCGCAACCGATGAGCATGTCAATTATCATATGAGGATGTATAGAAAAAGACTCACACTTTATGACCAAACCAATGAGCATGTCAATTATCATATGAGAATACATAGAAAAAGACTTAAACACTTTATAACCAAATTGTAATTTTCCTACAAGTAAAAATGGCTCCATCCTTATATGACAATACATCAGGATGATTCTCAAACATCGATGTGGGTATTTTTTCTCATCACATTCAAACTCAAATAAAAACTACAAACCTGAAAAACCCAATAAGTGCAGCTAGGGTATAGGTTTTCAAAACCCGATCGGTACGAGTACGGGTATCGATAAAATTTTTTAAATGGGTGTGGCTCCACTGGACTCGGACCCACCCAATTTCCATTCTTATATATGATGGAAGAGAAGAAGAAGGACTCGAATCAGGAATTAGAGTATTGATGCTTTCAAATTCTGATTATTTTGACATCCATATTCATAAATTTAATGAAAGAAAATAAGCAAAAGGAAAAATAAATATGAATAAAGAGAAAAAAACTCATACTTAAACATATGAACACTCACTCACCGGTTCGTGGATTGGGTGTCTAGTTGCTGCCTTGGTGGTCGCTAAGGATTAATAGAGAGAAAATGACGAGAAAGGAGATGAGGGAGTGAGAAACCGAGTGATAGAGAAAGAGCGATGAGAAGAAAGAGAAGAGGGAGATGGTGAGAGACCGAGTGTGAGAAAAAGTGAGAAAGAGTGTGTGAGCGAGAGAGCGACGAGAGAAGAGAGAAGAGAGAGGAGAGAGGAGAGGGGATGACGGAGGACGGAGGACGGAGGACGGACGCAGGCACCTATAAACTAGGGTTTATGCTCTTTAAACAAATTTAAGCTTGAACATAGGGCTTAAAATTCGGTCCTTGTGTCCTATTAACAACCACCTTCAATTTCCTTTTTTTTTTTAACATTTAGCAAAGCGGGTTGTGGATGTTAAATGTGGTGGGTATGAAGCGGGTGTTTTTGGTATGGGTTATGGATGCTATATGGGGAGGGTATGGGGCATGAAGTCTAAACTCATACCCATACTCACCCCATACCCATTTTGACAATACCCGCCCCATGTTTTTTTTTTTTCCTTCAAATTTTTACCACCCATTTAGGTTTTAAATGGGGCGCATTTTACGAGTTTTAAACAAGTATGAGTTTCTTTTGCCAGCCCTAATCATCACTCACTAAGTGAACACCTAAGAAAGTGGAGGCTTTTCAAAATTTCCTCAATGCTCTCCCAATAAACTGAGTCATAAACTTTTCTTATGTCAACTTTCATAGTGCACCTACGGCTTGAATTTTCCTATTGTAACCTACTATAATAATTTCCTGACAAATCATCACATTGTGCTTAAGTTCTCTCCCTTTGATGAATCCACTCTGACGTGGGCTCACTATACAAGGCAATATGTCTCTTAATCTTTTACACATCACATTAAAGACACATTTAAAAATAACATTACAACAAGAAATTGGTCCAAACTCACCTCCAAAGGTAGGACTCTAAGTTTTGGGGATCACTACCAGGTTAGTAGCATTGATTTCCCTAAGAATTTTTCCATTTGTAAAAAAATCCCTCACAGTTGCTATGATAAGATAGCCAACACCCCCCCAATTTTCAAGGAAAAATCCACTAGTGAAACCATCAAGGGATTTGTTACTTGATATAGAAAACATTGCTCCTTTAATCTCAGCACATGGCATTGGCCTTGTCAAACTCATTTCCTGCAAAGCAAACTGATTCTGATACGCAAGGCCTTTTATTAGCTTGCTCTCCAATAAGTTCTTAGTAAGTTGTCATTATATAAATACCTCCTTTTCACTTTCAATCCTGGTTTGATTCTCATCATTGATCCAGTAATCAGTATGATGAAGTTTTCTTCCTTTGAGTATGGCAAATAGTAGTTTAGTACACTGATCACCCAAACCAATCCATTCAAATTTGCTTTGTTGTTTGAGCAGCTGAAGAGAGCCTGAAGACCATCAAAAATATATCCTTAATTTTTAAAAGGATTTTTAGATATTGACTTGTTAATTTGATTACATGACAATTAATTTATTATTCATATGAATTTTGGTGTCATAAAAGGCAAAGAAAGATATTACCTGTGTGTAATAACTAAGTGTTGACACGTCCAGACTAGAAACATATGTACATAATACATGCATTTGATTAGGGAAAAATATCCAAAATCGAAAAATTGTAAAAATGAACTAAAAAATTAGTCATCCAGTTTGAATTTTCTAAAAAATAAGTAAGGTTGTGGTTATGGTTCGGCCATTTGAGAACAACTTGTGTTTTTTAGCAATCTACAAGCACAGGAGTTCGAACTAGAGATCATGAGCATGAGATGGTGGGAGAGTAAGTACTATGGTGCATATGTCAATCATACACCTGGGAGTATCTCGCTCCTCGCACATATGTCGGATGATTAAACGAACGAAAAAATAAGGGGATTTTGTGGGAATAAAATAATGACGTGTTATCTAAAAGTATATGTTTTCCGATGGATATAAAAATTTGTATGTATTGTCTCGTATTACAACTCTTCCCACTTATTTTCTTAAAGTAATAACTCCAGGTGAAGCCCAGCAACAGGTCCAACATCATGTCTATTAAGCCGCCAAGCCTTAATAGTCGGGTTTCTGTAAACAAAATGGCTACAGTAGGGCCCTAAATTATGATACTACTTGTTTTTAACATGGTAAGTGTGGGTCACCCAACTAAAGGAAATTGTCTTCACCAAGATTCGAACTCTAGTGGAGAGGATGAAAGTGTGGAGTACTTACCATTAGGGTAATACTCACTTGGTAATTATGATACTACTTAATCTCGCACCAATCCTATATTTTGCATGAAATTTGATTTTTTTTTTTAACATTTTGGAATCCTTAATAAAGGCCATTGATACGAAGGGATTGATCGTTAAGGCCTGTTTGACAATCAAATGTTAGTTGTTAACTGTTTGTATTAGTCGTTAGTTATTAACTATTTGTATTAGCTATTTGACTTAACTATTTGTATTAACTGTTTGAGGAAAATATATTTTGGTAAAATTAGTTGTTTCTAACAAAGTTGTTTGGTGAAATTCCATTTATGTTCATAGGTTAGTTTCATTAACCATTTTATACATTATAATTATTTTTATTCCATATTCATATTTCTTCTCAAAATTAACTAAAAATTATATAAATTACATTTATACCTTCTATACAATTTCAATTACACAAATTCTTGTATATAATTGTCTCATGATAACTTATCGTGAGACGGCTTATATGGCAAATTTTTTTAAAAAAGAGTTGGGTTGCTAAAATAGAGCGTGTAAACACATGCTCCTTTTTTTTATAAAACAAAAGGAAAGTCCCCTCCCTTTCCAAAATTCTTCCCCTAAACTATAGTCACAGTACAACTCCCTTCAAGCGTTTGCCATGAATTCATGTTTGTCGTTCATCTTAACACATGAATATATTTTAAATAGTCATACTTGTAAGATATTATCATTTCGTTGTCACATTTATTTTAACACACGAATATATTTTAAATAATCATACTTGTAAGATTTTATCATTCGTATATTAACATATTACACATAATAGCTCAATAATGTTGAGTATTATTAGTCACCCAATCGTAATATTATTAGTCATATTTAATGTACTTTCAATCTGCTTACACATGAGTAACTACACGAATAGTCTTTGAATAGACTCACAATACATGATAAGTCGTACACTAACGTATACACTAAAATGGAGTATTTTACATATGATTATTCACAGATCGCTAATATTATTAGTCATATAAATGTCTTACAATTGTTTCAATTCATCGTAAATTATTATACATGTAATCCATTAGTGACATACTTACATGTTAAACAAATAGTTATACATCAAAGATGTACTCAATCGCACATAATTTTTTGTAAATAGTCACATATGAAATATTTTATTAGTCACATACTAATATATTAAATAAAGTAAACGAGTTCCAAATATAATTAGTCACATATACATAAATAGTCGAGTCATGCATGCAAGCTATTATAGTAATATTAACATACTTCCGATGTTACTAATATTAACATACTTGTTAAAAAGTCATATATAGAAACAAAAGTAGTCACATTATATCGGAACATATTTTACCTTTTTCCGCCACAATTTCCTCCATTCGTATCTTTGGTGCCTTTTCCACTACCACCATTTCCATCTAGTATAATTTGTGAATCAAATTTAAAATACACAGTTTCATAAATCTAAACACAAGACTAGTACAAAAATATGTAAATATTACGATCTATTTGCATTCAATACCTACTTGCACATACACGAATTCACGCTGAAACCGATGCTAGTATTCACGGTGAAGTCTTATGATGCACATAGGCCTAGCAAGTGACTCCGAATGATAGCGACAGTGATGACAAAATATAATTTGACGACAAGATTGACGAATTTTCTCCGCACACACACGAATTGTCAATCACCGACGAGTATAGAAGGAGAACGATTATGAGCGAATTTCCTGTGAGGAGAAACATTAACGAGGAGGAGAGAGAAAACACTTGACGAGAGGATGACGATAAGGTACAACAAGAAGAGAGTCTAGTTTGGTTAAAAAGGCATTTGAATGTCACTCGCCTGTAAACATACATAGGTTATCGGTACAATGGTCGACGTGGTGTTTACGTCTCACGATAAGTTAACATGAGACAGCTTAATGTATGATAAACTAAATTATTTGTCAAAATATAGAAAATATTTAAAAAATATTAAATTAAATATTTATAATCATCCTTTACAATTTTTTAAAATTGGAAAAATATGAACTAAAAAAATTCTCACATAAGTGTAATTTCAATGCCAATTAGCATAATTTCACCAAAATTTGAAGGATAATATGGTAATTTCACATATTAATTGAAATAAGTTCTTCCAAAAAGTTATTGCAAATAGTCTTTTGTAAAAGAGCTTTTAGGTCAAAAAGCTATTTCAAAAATTATTTACCAAACATTCCAATTAACTTTTTCACTCAATCAAACGGGTAAAAAGAGCTTTTGGGGAGCAAAAAGTTGTTTGTCAAACAATCTTCCTTAAGAATCAAATTTAAAATTATCATTCAAATCTAACTTAAAAATTAATTCTTGATAAAAGAAAAATTTTTAAAATTCTTCCTTTACAAATATAAAACATAGATAATTTTTCCCTCTAATTAGCTCTTAAATTTCATTTTCCTTCCAAATTAATTCTTTTATTTCAAATTAGTTCTGTCTTTATTATATTAGTATAATCATATTCATCTCTTACTCTCTACATATTAATGAGGTCATTGTTGGGATGAATTCTCTTGTACGTTAAATTATTTATTTAAGATCAAATTTCATATTATTTTAATTAGAAGCTATTATATCTTTTAACACTACTTGAATTATGATCTTTTCTTATTTTTCATATTTCATATCATTATCATGCCATGACAATAACCCCATAAGACTGTATTTAAATTGGTATAAAATTTCTCATAAACATGATCATGATATTGTATATTGTTTCATCAATATATTTGGATATTTTAATTTTTATAAGTGAATATTTTAAATTAAAATTTTATTTATTTTTATTTATTTTATTTTTTTGTGAGTATTTCCAAATTTTGATATAGTTTTATATTCTAAAAATATTATATTCCTTACATTTCTCTTCAAATAAATTGGTGGATGTAAAAAGAAAATTATTAATGGGACATTATTGTCTAATTTTTAGTTCATAGTTGAAATTTATCAATGTGTGTTTTTTTTTGTTTGATCGAGTGTATAATCTGTTTCGAGCCACAAGCTTTTATCATTGAATGATTATATATATATATTTTTGGTAAGAAGTATGGATTCATTACCACTGAGGAAAGTAAATCTCGATACAAAAACTTAAAGGGAGGGGTTATCCCGGGCCTTTAAGAAATAAAATGTTGTAGCCTAGCTACTGAGTCACATTTCTTTGAAGTCCTAACAATAAAATTTAGTCTAGCCTGAACAAGATACTTACATTTTTTTCCAATCATATTAGCATCGGTTTCCTCCTTGAAAGCTCTATCATTGCGTTTTATCCGGACACAATAGGCTACGGTAGCTATGCAAAGGATGTATACTGCTCGTGCTTGTCTTGTGATGTATCTTCTTGATTGCTCGGGGTAGGTTTAGATATGTATTCACATGCCATGGTAGCTTGAATTCTGTCATAATGTAATGCATGATACTTTGACTATATGGACAATGAAAGAACAAGATGAGAGTGGGTTTCTTTACCGATGTGGCGGAGAAGGCGGACATCATTGTGGACTTGAATATTAAGGTGTTGCGGTCTATCCATGGTTGGGAGTCGCCCCATACATATTCTCGCATAAGCGAACGAGTGTTTGGGAATATTATATCTACTCCACACAATTTGCGTAAATGGAGATTTCCCACTATCACCCAACAACCATTTATAACCACTAGTGATAGAGTATTCCCCGGATGCGGTGTGTAGCCATCTCGCCATTAGTATAGCTCGGGAGCCATGATCTTCTTAATTTTTGTTATTTTTCTCCAATACCATGAGGTTTCAGTAGCAGCATCCACATGCCATAAGCCTTGACCTTTCATATAAATCTCATTTACCCATTTGACCCAAAGACATTCCTTATCGGCAGCTATATACCGGACATGTTTGGCTATTGCGAGCAATATTCCATTTCCGGCAGTTTATCACGCCTAATCCACCTGCAGATTTCGGTTTGCAGATAGTTTCCCACGCCACGGGGGAGGTTTAGTGTAATCCCTCGATTGGTTCCAAAGAAAATTTCGACGGATATTTTCAATGGTTTTCATAACCCCTTTGGGCAGCACAAACAATGATGACCGGTAAGATTGTAGGGTAAATAGTATTGAGTTAATTAACTGCAATCTACCTGCATAAGACAAGTGTCTTGAGGTCTAACATTTGATTCTTCTCACAATCTTCTCTGTCGAGAACACTACGATCTGCGATAGACCATCTTCTTGGAGACAAAGGCACACCCAAGTATTTGACAGGGAACTCTCCAAATGTAAACCCTGTAATATGAAGGATTGAGGTTCGTATCTCATCTCTAGCTCCTGCAATAAAAGCACTGGGATTTTTGGGGATTAATTTGCAAACCGAGTAGATGCTGAGAACTTCGCAAAGGTATCCATAATGATTTGAGCTGTAGGTATATGGGCTTTGCAAAAGATCATAAGATCATCTACAAAACAAAGGTTGATCGGTTTCGGTTGCTTGCATAATGGGTGGAATCTGAATGTGGATTTACGTGCGAGCATGATGAAGAGCTCTTGTAAGATAGTCTATTACTAGGACAAAGATCGGGGGTGATATAGGGTCACCTTGTCTCAATCCCTTCATGCCTTGAAAATTGCCATGATCCGAGCCATTAATATTTAGTGTAAAGTTGCTTGTAGTTAGCAAAGCCATAACCCAATTACTAAACACCTGGAGGAAATTTAAGAAGTTGCATCAAATCCTCTATGAATGTCCAAGAAATTGAATCATAAGACTTCTTTAAGTCTATCTTAAAGAGGCAGCAAGTTGAGACATTCTTCCTTTGGTAGAGCCTAACCAAATCTTGGAAAATCATGATATTGTGGGATATGAGCCTACCTTCGATAAATGCGGATTGATTCTCGGAGACAATGCTAGGCGGAACTTTCCTCGATCCAGTGCGGATCGGTTTAGACACACACTTGTACAGAGTATTGCAACAAGAAATAGGTCTATATTCAAGCTGCAGTGGTAGGGCATTCGAGTTTTGGTATCAAAGATATTCCTGTTGCATTCCGGACAGGTGGCATTTGCCCGAGTAATGAAGAATTCCTGAATAGTTTAGAAGATATCATCCCCTAATAGTGACCAATTGTGTTTAAAAAACCACTTGTAAAGCCATCCGGGCCAGGACTTTTATGATTTGGGATTGAGAATAAGGTCTGTTTTAACATCCTCTTTACTGAATCCTTGAATCAACGCAAGTTGTTGTGATATGGTTAAGCTTGGACCCATTGCCACTATCTCCGGATCAATAGGATTAGTAGAAGTAGTACGACCTAAAAATTGCTCATAGTAATCAAGAAAATGAGTTGTTACCTTCCGGTATTCCCAGCACCAATTACCGTCCTCTTCTTTGAAAAGATGATATCCTATTTCTCCGATGTTTGGATTGCAAGCTAGCAAAGCTTGTCATTTGAGTCTCCAAGGTTTAACCAGTCATCTTTGGTTTTTGGATGTAGAAGCTTTCGAGTCGTTCTTTACAAAGGTGAAAATCCCTCCATGCTTGCTTCTCTTCTTCATATAAGTGTGGATCTCGGGGGAGCTTTGAATTGCAAGCTGAATTTTACTGAGGTGTTCTTTTGCCACAGTATAGGTCCCCTGTATATCACCAAATATCTCCTTATTTAGTTTTCGTAGAGGCTTTTGCAATAGCCTAAGCTTTTTGGATATGATCCGCATTTTACTTCCCTTGGCCTTTGTGTTCCAAACTGTAGCAACAATCTCCTCATAGTGGGGATCAGTGACCCACATATCAAAGTACTTAAAAGGCTTAGGACCTTCATCTTGCATTGTAAAGAATTTTATAAGGCCAGGATAGTGATTTGAGGTCTCCTCTGCCGGAAATAGCGCTTCGCACTGGGTATTTGAGAAGCCGAGTGCTCATTGATGAGAACTCTATCAATTCTCGAAAGTATTCTTGAACCAAGTTCTTGCTTATTGGTCCATGAATATCTACAGCCTTTCCATGTCATATCTTGTAGGCCTGCGTGCTTGTACGCAATGCTGAAAATCGGAGATATCATGGGTGGTGACAGGATTGCCACCAAATCGGTCATCCAAGTACAATAGGTGGTTGAAGTCACCCATAATTAACCAAGGTTCAGTAATATTTCCAGCAAGGCTCAATAAAGCATCCCACATACTTTCTCTATCCTTCTCATCATTGTATCCATAGACAATTGTCGTTAGGAACCATTGGTTTGTGAACGTATGGTGTACCTTACAATGAACAATCCGTGCTCGTGATAGTAGCGCCTGAACTCGAAACTCCTTGTCAAGCCACATTACCCAAATTCTACCTTTTTCATGGGCATTGTAGTTAATGAAGTGAGACCATTCTTGGAAGTGGTCTGCAACTTTAGAGTAATTCCTTTGCTTCACCTTCGTTTCCATGAGTCCTATCAAACCCACTTTATTCTTCCCACAAAAGGTCTTTACATCCTTACGCTTATTAAGGCCATTGAGGCCTTTTATGTTCCATGTAACGATGTTATCCATGAGGTATGGGTTCTTGCCCCCTCCCCTGAACTGATTGGTTGATTGTTCTCTAGAGTTGTTCCTTCCGGCTCTTCTAAGGTTTGAAACACATTGTGAACTGGAGTAGTAATCATTTGCATGTGTGCTACATATGGTGTGTTAGATTGAATGATTATATTATTATATTGTTTATTAGCAATTTTAATTATTAATAAAAATATAAGTGTTTAAACTTTGTTGTAAATTTTAAATAATTGAATTTTATGATGGTTGAATTATATGTACTTCTAAAATTTTTCTTTTTCTTTTTGACGTTGTTGGAAAACTACATTCGGTTGAATTAGACTACCAAAGTACTCCTTATGTGTGTATATAAATTGTATGCTCAAATTCTATAATTTTAAATAGATTATTTTTAAGGTAAATATATATTCGTCATATTGGGAAAGTAGAAGTAGAATTTTGTGCGTTAGTATTGTAATGATATATGCTAGTCTATTATTACTATTTTATACTCATATGTAGAATCATTTTAATGATGATTATTAAACTTCCGGTATGGATGTAACAATCTTACGATTCTACGATTCATTGAAATCTTATGATCCTAATTAAATTCTAAAAATGTATGGTGGAATTGTAAAATAATTTCATAATTATACGATCCTCAATTCATTAGAATTTAATTCCACGATTATAAATAAAATTCATAAAGTACCCACAGATAATTATATTTTGTATCAAAATCTTCGACAGAGTATAGTTGCACTCGATTTTATAAATCTTTATGAATGTTACAAATGTTTTTATTTTTATAAAAAACAATTTCATTATTACAAACAAATATTAGAATCTTACGTTTCTCAATTCAATTCTATGATTAAATCGATTCTAACAAGGATATTAATTTCAACAACCTTGATTTTAATAGGTTATAATATGTAAACTGTGTGATAATTAGATTTTTGGTTTATGTATACAAACATTTTAATACGTTATAATATATATAGTTAGCCGATTAGATTTTTGGCTTATATCATGAGTTTTCTTTCCCTAAATATTATTTTTACATTATTGGGCATTATTTTTATAAAATAAATATTATGCATCACATTATGTGTTATTAGAATAAAAACAATAATTTTGAAACCATATTTTTATTCATTTATTCATGGTTAGGATTTATGTAAGTTTTTTTTTTGGAATTATTTTTAAAAGTATTATTACAAAATATTTTTATGTCATTTAGAATTTATTGTTTAATATAACAACTATCATTGAAATTTCGCCTATTAAATGTTAAAAATTTTTCTTTAATATTTTTACATACTTATATATCCCGTGGTTTAGCGCGGGTAATATATATATATATATATATATATATATATATTTTATGTATTTTATAATATATGTCACTTTAATTAACTTTTTTTTCCTTTTAGAACATCTGTCACTTTACAATCTTAAGATACGTTAATGACTACTTTACTAATATTTTTCTTATTAATTATTTTTTTCATTAACTTTTTTCATTTTCAGTAAAACTTTAGGACAAGTTGATCTTTTAACATAAATTTTATATTTTCTTAATAGTTTCTCAAAATCCAAAACAACAAGGGCATGTTTAGTTGGATGTAATCAAAGTGATAATGGTGATTACATTACCATGTTTGGTTACAACTTTGTAATGTAATCAAAATTGCATTGTAATCACATTAAACTCTACCTATACAATTACAATTACTTGGATATTTACTAAAAAATCATGATGACATCTATCTTTGTAATCAAATTTTAACACATTTTTAATAATTCTCTCTCTCTCTCTCTCTCTCTCTCTCTCTCTCTCTCTCTCTCTCTCTCTTCCATATCCTTTTTCTCCTTCTTCCTTGACAATCAAAAAATTCATCCATTTGAGAAGGAACTTGATTTTTTTCTTCTATTAGCTTAATATATAAAATGATCATTTGGTCATTAAGAGAAAAATTTAACTATTTAATTAAAAAGATAAAATAAGCTTCAATTAAAATTTTTAGATCAAAATTTTTACTTGCCAACATTTATCTTTAATTCAATAAATATTTATCATAAATAAAATAATTTCAGTTTGTATCTTTTATCAATGAAAAATATTCAAAACTTAATTATATGATAAAAGAGATTAAAAAAATCTAAATATAAATTTAGATTTTAAAGTTTTGTAATTTGGAGAATATTTATCTTTATTACGACAAATATTTATCACCACTAGAATAATTCACTTGATCTTTTTTGATATAAAAAAATTTTAAAATTAGAAAATATGATATAAAAGATTCAAAAAAATCTCAAATCTAAATAAAACTTGATTATTTAATAGAAAATATTTTTAAAAAATTTAAATCTAAATATGTAGGCTAAATTTTTATTTAGATAACATTTATCCCCACAATAATAATTTAATTAATATTTCTGCCATTTCATTACTTTTGTGATTACATTACACTATTTATGTAATCAAACATGATGATGTAATTGTTATCCTATTACATTACATACCTGATTATATTAAAACAATATTATATTACATCCAACCAAACAACACACAAATATTACTAAAAGAGATGGAAGTAATTATAAGGAATATCTCATCTTCAAAATCCGTGATAGAAATTCTTAATTTAATCGTTCCAAGGTGTCTCTTTTTGTGCAAATGCAGGAACACTTTCTGGACATTCAAATTCCAAGGACTTCATTTGGAAATGTGAAAACCGCATAAAGTTTTCAGTTTCTCGAAGATCTGATTCTTCAACATTCCATCTTCCAACCCACTGTAAAAAATTTAAAAAATAAAAAAAAAAAAAAAGAAGAGAGAAAGAAAGGTATACATGGGCAGCACCACCACGTCCTAAACTAAAATACATAAGGGCAACTTTTGCATTGGCAAGTCAAAACTGTGGTATACCTTGGAGAACCCAACCCAACCCAACAACGGTGTTCGAGGAGAAAGATGGGACGCAAGTGCCCTAAGCTTGGACACCTTACCAGCCCTAAGAAAATACTTTGCCTTATCTACACCTGTAGACTGCTACTATAAAATTGTAATAGCTGCCATATCTCATCTTTTTACGTGGAAGCAGAAACCTTTTTTAAAAAATATAGATTGGAATTTGGTGCAAACTCATGCAAAAGTCAAACACTATATGTCTCCCACTTTTTTTATGTCAAAACCTCAAAAAGTTTTCCCAAATTGATGGTCTTGTTTTCTGAAAATTTGATTTTGGAATAACTTCGGTTTGGATGAATAAAAAGGTTACACAGTATACCCTCCTTTCTAATATACATAGTGCAGTCAATTCTCGCATCCCCACCAAAAAATAATAAAAAAGAAAGTCAATGCCTTATTGATTTTCTCACTTACCATGGTCAATGAGCCTCTTAATATTCAATTGCATATATTGCAGTATCATAAACCATCCATTTATAGCATATAAAAACTCAAAATAAGATAAATGACGTAATAATTATACCATATATTAACCAAATATAAATAATAAATATAATTTACTAATGTTTGGCTGACAATTAATTATGTAATTAAGATCTTGATACTATCTATTGACAATCTAAAAGCAAACAACTAACTATTACATTATACTACAAAGCTATATAGATATCAGTGACCTATATATATTGTCCCCAAACTTGTTGATAAAATCTGTGTATTTATTTTTGGTAAAATCCATGTATTTATTGAGCTCAAAGGGTCACGGGTTCTCTTGTAACTTTGGTGTTTGAAATGTGATGTCCGACAATGATAAAATAGATGACCTCAAGTGCATATCTAATTTGTCATTTGCTTCATCCATATTCAGATGAAATTCTTATAACCTTAATGCTTAGGATCTGATCTTAATTAGGAGATAGTTGGTGTGTTTTTTCCAGATAGAGCTCAAACACCCTAGCTTCGATCAGTAACCAGTATCCAAGGGCTTCGGAGCCCTAGAAGGAATACAAAGACCTGAACCCATCATATATGGTTAAGTAATGTATGTAAAACTGGCCTTGTCTCTAATTACATCAATTCTTGTAGAAAAAGTCCCCACACTCATAGATCTGAATTACTATATATATATATTCTAAGTTTATGCAACCCCTTTTTTCTCCTCTTTTCTTCTCTTCCTTCCTTCTCTCTAAATCTTAATTCTATATCTACTAATTTTTTTCTTTTTTTAGATTGTTGGAGTTGCTATTTGCCAGTTACAACCACCGGTAAGCCCTTTTACTTTTCAATCAAATCAATTTCTAAATATATTGTTATTTTCTGTCTAATAATTTTTCTCTCATTATTGTAAGAGTTCGGGTTTCTCTCATTTTTTGTGTAAGTTAGAGTTTCTTTCCTTATTGTGAAACTCTTGTTTCTCGCCTTTATGTGAGTTATCTCTCTTGCCAATACATGTAAGTTTATTAGGGTTGTTGATTCGATCGGAGGGTCATTCTCGATATTTTTATCAATTTATTTCATTAAATTTGATTGGGAATGATTCAACAATATTATACTTGCTCAATATGTTATATCACACAGAGATAAATTCAGTGAAATTATAATAGCTCGCCGATATTCGGAAAAAGACATATTAAAGTTGAATAACACGGTTTATGTCCAAATTATTCTGCAAGTATAGAGATGAACGGAAGTATATATATATATGCTTCAAAGTTGACACTTTCATCATTGATGAATTACCTGATCAGTACAAGAATATCTCACCTTGTATGCTCAATAATGGGCTCCTCAACTTTGTAAAAGGCGAGCTGATATCCTGATCTTGAACTTTACAAGTTTAGTTATCATACTCAGTTTTTTCCTCAAAATTAATTATATCACCTTCTCTAATATGGTCCATGTGTAAGCTTCTTTTTAAGATACTCCATCCGTTTCAAAATACATGTTATTTTAATTGATTTTTTCATTTTATAATATTTGTCACTTTATAATTTCAATGGCATATTAATTACTAATTTACCAATTTTGTCCTTATTAATTGCTTTGTTTCTCTTCTTTTTTCATTGATTTTTTTAATTTTTAATAAAATATAGGGGCAATTTAGTCTTTTAACATAAAATTTGTCATAAATTTAATGTTTCCTTGATATTCTTACATAACCATAAAACGACATGTATTTTAAAACGAAGGGAGTACTTACTATTAAAAGGAAGTTGGATTTGTATTAAAAAAAATGAACTTATTAGATAGCCGGACAAATCTTGCTTATTAAATATTGGACCAATAAACTCTGGTCGTTTTGATAAAACATTGTATCGTAATTTGCACAAAGCCTCTTGGCTAATTGCTTTGTTATCCTTAAATCTTATCATCCTCCACCTTTTGGTAGCCAAATCTTCCCAGAAACTATAAGTGAAAATCTATTTGGTAGTCAGGGATAAGCATGCCCCATCCAAATCAATGCTGCCTAGATTAAAGTCTTGCCCCAATTAGTCTACGAACTCTGGCAGTTCCTCCAACTTCAAAAGTTATATTATAGACTCAAGATTATAAATCCGATAATATGTTGTATTTTAGAAAAGAAAATCTAATTTTTCTTTGAACGGGTGCAAGG
This sequence comes from Talinum fruticosum, assembly GCA_021018815.1. NCBI lineage: Eukaryota > Viridiplantae > Streptophyta > Magnoliopsida > Caryophyllales > Talinaceae > Talinum > Talinum fruticosum. Next base: position 253,167 of record JAITYX010000124.1, on the reverse strand, counting down.
AAATAGGTGATGAATTATCAAAAATTAAATTAAGGTGTTGTTTGGCCTGATTTATAAAAAAGTGTTTTTGTTTATGAAAAACAGTTTTTTTAACAGTGTTTTTTAAAAAATTATGAATGTTTGACCTAATTTATATGAAAATATTTTTAAATAATAAGTTGTTTGACCTAGTTTTGTCTACACTATTTATTATGGTATAATTTAATTTTTTTATTTACATAATAATAATTATTTAATATTTATTTTTTTGTATAAGATAATATTTATTTATTTGTTAGAGTAACGAGATAAAGATAAAACAAAATTAGAGAGAGAGAGAAAGTGGGATTCTTGGTAGTTGTTAAACAGTTTCTCCATAAACTAAAAACAGAAATAACTATTTATCTGTTTCTATTTTTGAGGAGTTTTTTTCCAAAATCCCTTTTGAAAAACAGTTTTAATTTTTTTAAAAATTAGTGTTTGGCCTAGTTTCAGCTTTTAAAATCCAAAACAGTTTTAAAATCTAAGTCAAACACCCACTAAATTCCTATACACGCCGGAATAAGGAGCAGAGTAGGGCGTTAGAGTAGCTCATTGCTCTATAAGCAACTTGCAAGGAAATTAATTTTAAGAAGCAGAAAACCCAACCAACGTTGAAGAGATCCACCCGATTACTTGAATATCGTAGTTCTCTGTGCGACCCTCTCCCCCCGCCCAAAAAAAACATAGCCCACGGGAGACCCCACCTCGAAGACTCAAAGGTGAAGATAAAATAAATAATTACAAACATTCAAACAAATAATAATTAATAAAAAACCAAAAGCTCAAGACACGAAGATAACAACAAGAGCTACGACAACGTACATGACTCCCAACCCCACCTGCTTTTTCCAACATGCATTTTAACCTCAACAATTCCAACCCCTCAATTTAACCTTTTTTTTTTTTTTTACTTGGGCAGGATGGTCGTTTTCCTTTTACTGCGCCGACGAGATCTCCTTCTACCCCACGTGAGTGTCATTTTGACTAGCGGCGAACGTACGTACGTGCATTGAGCTCCTTTGCTAACTAGCAAAGCTGGTATGTTACTTGTTACCATAGTGAATGGTTGAGCTCATAGAGGCTACATTGGAAAGCTCTTGCGGTAAAAATGCACGTCCACTTCCGTCCCCACCTCCCATGCCGAGAAAATCCCTAGTTGGACCATCCTCTGCCTCAGGACGGAGTTTGAGCTTTGTTGAATCGAGCTGTAATTTTGCACCTGATTGTATCATTAATTGATTTATGTCACTTACGGAGGTTGCTACAGTTCCCATATTCGAGCTAACACCTCCGGTGTTTGATACTGAGGTGGGTGGTAGATTCTTGGGAGATGATGAGCTTGTCATGACTCCAAGGGTTGTCCCTAGAAATGAAGGATTGCTTCTTGTGGAACCAATCTGAGCCGCTTTCTGTAGAAGAGCAGTAGCAGACATGGGGGTCAGAGCATTCAATGATGACGAGCCTTGATTGTTTTGGTTGTTTTGATCTTGTGAATACATTGAGCCTAGGTTTTCAGCCATATGCCTGTTGCTATTTCCTCCTCCTTCCTTCAGTCCGAGAGGAAATGTGGATAGAGAAAGACTCGCAGCATTGGATGTAGAGGTCGCCATCACAGCACTCCTGTCCAAGAGTGACAGTTGGTTGTTCATCACAAAAGATGAATTTAACGATGAGCCAAAGATGTTAGGATTCGCCATCTGCACCATCTCAGACAAACCTACAATAGAACCATTGTGACATTATCAATCAAGAAACACAAAATTTTACAGAAAATGATGAGAAGTTTTTTTTTTTTTTTTTTCAAGTTGTAGTTGGTACTAGTAGATCACAAAGTGCCCATCAGCTATATCAACGTACACGACGCTTCACCTATAAAATATTATCGATTTTCCAAACCTTAGGGCTTCAATTAATATCACACAAAAAGAGTGCATTTAAGTACCGATTTTTAAACATTTTTGAAGCTATAATATGATGCTTATTGTCATATATTATGATTAAAAATAATCTGAGACAGAAATCTGAAGATGTATTTCTCAAATTCTAAATATTTTATAGAACAGTGTTCTTTAACCAGTCCAAGGGCTTGTACTGATTTTCTATGTGCTGAGAGTAAGTAAATACTGCTCTTATTCTAAGTGGAGATGTGTATTGCATATTTTCACCACATCACTAGACTATTCAAACCGGTGGTATATATATAGGGAAATATTTCAATCCAAATCATCACGGAGCAAATAAACAAGCAGTCAAATCGTTGAGCTGTTCATTCTTTGACAAAATAATATGTATTAAGAGGTCAGCAAAAGTGGTACTTTCAAGCAATTAATCAACAAGCCAACAACCACGCAGGAAGTTTGAGTTCTTTCTGTTATACTAACCACCAGTTAAAGGATTTCCAGCAGCCATGCTGATAAAATCGGGCCGGAAAATCGGATTGAAATGGGAAATTCCAGCAGCATCTTGCAACCCTTGCCCCATAAACCCGGGATGAAAACTGCCGGGTTGAGGTTGAGTATTACCCGTAGATTTGCTGATCGAATCGTTCTTGAAACTCAGACTTGGAGGTGTAACAGAAGTAAACCTAGCACTCTCTTCAGCTAGAGCATCACAGAATGCTCTATGTGTTATAAAACTATCCTTCCTGCACAAATCAAAACCATTCATTAATTAAATTCCTCAACACATTTATTACCTCCTCCCCCCAAAAAAAAGGGAACAAAGGGAATAAGATTAAATTACCTAGAGAAAAGTGTGCCACAGTCACACTTATACTCCCTAGTGCCACAAGTCTTTGTATGAGCTTTCCAATCTGATTGCACTGCATATTTCTTTGAACATTTCTCGCACTTCCATTTTTTTCACCATGTTTTCTGCTATAATGCTTCTTGATCCCGGTGAGGTCGCCTAAGGCTCGAGATGGATCATGATGAACGCACGTTTTCTCGGGGCATATGTACACCTTCTTCTTCACCTCTTTGTTGGATCGTTGTCGGAGCTTCCATGGCAAGTTGTGCCCTCTTCTGTGGAGCTGGAGATTTTGATCCCTTTGGAATCCCTTGTTGCATATCTCACATATGAATCGATTTGTCGCCATGAGTGTCTTTGGTGATAAAGCAATGACCTCGGCATCTGGATCTGTAACTTGATTCGATGGAGTGTTAGATTTTGCATTAGAAATGTGTTTTTGACTTTTGACATGATCCCTTCCTTAGAATAGGTTAGCCTAAACTCTGACACTAGTATTGCTGGTATCAGATTTCAGCTTTAACCACTAGGCTAAGTCCTTATAATTACTTTAAATTAAGCAGAACTCATCTCAAACAAAAAAACCAAAAAAAAAAAAAAAAAGAAAAGGGGAATACTGGATTGAATTAAGCAATCAAGTGACAGAATAACTTGCCTGGTGTTCCTGGCAGATTTCTCTTCTTCTTGGTGGTGGTGGAATTATTGGGGCCGGTAGGTTTCGGGTTAGGGTTAGGGTTGGAGTTGTGGTCTTGTTGATGGTGATGATCTTGAGGGAACCCTCTAATGGAAGAAGGCAAGGGAAAGCCATTATCTTCAAGGGCTTGAATATTCATATTGTTTTCTGCTAATTAATACTCTCCACAAACAACTAGCTTCCAAGAAATTAAAAACGCTAAAATTTAGAGGATGAGAATAATTAAGAAGGTTATGGAATTAGCTAGGAAACCAACAAGGCTGATATATTTTTTTCTTTCTTTCTTTTTTTCCCCCTTGAGAAACAAACAGATAAGCTAATTGGAAAGAAGGGGTAAGTTTGTTTTGGGTGTATATTGGAATGTTTTGACTCCTCTCTTTCTCTCCCTCGGATTATGCCAAAACGAACAAGAAAACCCCAAATTGGAACTCTTCCCTCAAAACAACCAAAAATACCACTAAATTTATGAGCTTTCTCTAACGAAGCACCAGTTGGGAAAACACCAAAACCCTCATGAAAGCTTAATTATAAAGGAGAATAATTTGCACTCTCTCTCTCTCTCTCCAAGTCTCTGTCTGTCTCTCTACAGGTCGGTCAGCCATAGATTTAGAAATGGCGGGCCATCTCTCTCTCTCTCTCTCTCTATCTCTCTCTGAATGTGTCTCGTGATGAAAAAAGAAATGAGGATTAGGTTTGGGTCTGTGAGAGGAAGGTAGCTGACTAGCTATGTAGCTGCTTGTGACTTGTTCCCGGAATGTGTAGGAAGGTAGAGTACTCCAACTGTGTCTTTCTTCTTGTCATTTAGCTCACTCCCTCGGGTCTTGAAACCTTTCAATTTTTTTTATCGATTTCTTTCTTTATATTTTTTAGTGTACTACTGTATTAGTTTTCATAATCAAGAAGAAGATAATTGTAGGAATATACTAGTATTTATCTCTCCCATAAAAATAAAAATAAAAAACTTGTATTTGACTCGTGTCTATCATAGTTAAATATTGTGAATATATATATATATATTAAAATTGGTAATATTTAATCAAAAGAAATTGATATGATACGAAAAATAAAAGTCTTAATAAATTTGGGGTTTTAAATGAAAAAAATTAATGAAGTAGAGTATGTACTCACATGGAACAATTTTACTTCATGTAAGTATGATTTTTAGTTAAATATATATATATACAAAAATAAAATTCTTAATAAAAGTCTTAAGATAGTTTTATTGTTACTTCAAAAAAGATAGTTTTAAGATAGTTTATTTTTACTTCAAAAAAAGATAGTTTTAAAATAGTTTCATTTTTACTTCATAAAAAAGATAGTTTTACTTTTTATAGAACAATATCTTTTAGTTCACAGAGTATATAATCTAATGAAAACTTAACTTTTCAAAATAACTTTTACTTTTTTATTTTAAGTAATATATTTAATAACTAATTGTAAAAATTTAATTATTACACATTTGTATTTCAAACTTTTATAATATTAACATTGAGAACAAATGGTAATTAGTTAAAATTCAATTCATGATTTTCCTACCCCCAAAGGGGAACGGTCCTTCCCTTTGGGGTCGGTTGTGGGCGAGGAGGATTCGAACCCTTGACGCCGTGGTTCGTAGCCACGTGCTCTAATCCTCCGAGCTACAGGCCCCACCCCGCCTCCACCTGGATCTGTTCCAGGAGTATCCACTGGATCTGTTCCACGTGCTCTAATTCGTTAAATTAAACATATCATCATTTTCTTCAGGAAAAAAACATTTTCTAAAATTTTAGACTTTTGTTTTATTAACTTCTTCGTTTGCTTTTTTTCATTAGCCCTTCAAAATGGTACTCAAAATATCATCCATAGTTAACTCAAAATACGATTCAAATTTCGTTTCAAAAGTGAATAGATACCCATGTACCGATAACCCTAACAAACTAAAAACATCCAGTAGTGCAGTGTAAAATAATCATATTATATCATATATGTTGCATATATTAAAAAAGAGGCAAAAAAAAAAGAAAAGGAAAAAGAAAGGAAGCATGAAAAACGCAAAAGGCATAAGATGGATTTACTTCGCAAGTGATGATGATGGGAGAAAAGGTGTGGAAAGGTTTTCACCTTTTCTACAGTCTTTTCTTTTACATGATTAAGCCATAATTACAGTAGGGTCATCCCTATATACTGTGCATCTGTTAATAGGGAGGGGTGTCAGGGGAAAAGAAAATTTAAAAAATGTGTGAAATAAATAAATTAATAAATAATTCATTAATTAAAAAAAAAAGGAGGAGGGTAAGTATACGACCGAGGCTGTCCGTGAAGGCTGTCTGTACAACTTTTGAGAGCATAGAGAGGTGCTTGCTGGGTTCCACAGGAAATTTCAAAATTGTATTGTCATTCTGTCTTTGTATTTGGCATATGCATATGCATATGCATGGGCACTGCCATCTATAAAAAGTTTTATGTGTTGGAGGCAGTGCATGTGGAATGATGCTCTCCCTATGTTCATTTCTTACTTGAGGGGCCATTATTTGTGATTCTCACATCAATCTCCATTCCTATTTTTAGGTTTTTGATTGTATATGTACTTATTTGGATTTGAGTCTTGTTTTATTTAGCTTATCTTATAATTTTCTAATTTTTACATATTTTTATAACTATTTTTATGACTATTTTACAACTCGTTACAACTTTATTTATAGTTTCTTACAATTCCTTACTTCTCCTTACATGTGAATAAAATAAGATATAGATCTAGTTTGTAATTTGACAAAAGTGAAATGTAAATATGTCGATTAAACCGTAGGTTAAATACGTGTCGGGTGTTTATATTTGGATGATCATATGGACGGATGTATAATGAATTTAGAATTGTTTCTTTCATTAATTTTAAAAACGAGGTGTATTTATTTCTTAAAAGTTGTTAGTAATTTGTGAAAAAGTATAACAATTTGAATTTTCTTAAAACCATAATAATTTATAAATGATAAACCCTCGTGACATCATCATTCTAGTTACCCAAGCTTACCTAAATTAACTTAGTGGTAGGATATTAAAAATAAACTCCCCAAAAAGTATAAAAATGTGTTGTTTTAAAACTCTTATTGTGGACGTCTAGTACCCCCTCAAAGTTGAGTTTATTAGCATCCCAAAATCCTTTAATTAAATATAATTATTTATTTCACACCATTTGATAATTCAATTTTGCTGAATTTATACTATTTATAGTTTGCATATGATATATTATTTTATGAGAACATAGCCAAGAAATAAAAAGATTATTTGTGTTCACTTGGTAGAGGAGATGATATCTCTGTAACATTTCTGTAAATAACATATGATATAATGGATAATTATCATAATTGCAAGAGATAAAACAAAATTCAGTCCCACAAAACACAATTTAGTATCTTGATCCAATGAGCAGGACAAATTCGGATCAAATTTAAACCGCTTATTTACGAGGTTTTTTTAACGTATTAGCATTTTGTTATCTTTAAAACTCTAATAGAACCAAGACAGTGATTATAGTGAACAAGTATAGTGAAAGTAAAATAAAGGATGCGGTTATAGTAATTGTCGTCATATTACAACCATCAAAATTAGAAGAATCTCAACCATACATATATCATATCTATATCTTGATCATTCATTGTTTTTATGTTTAAAAAAATAAAGTCATATTTTCATTGATTACAAAGAATATTTATAATTCTTAAGTAAATATAATTTCAATTTCTACTTCTACTCTTTAGGAATGGAGTAATTAAATGCTATCAAATACCAGTACAATTAATTATCTTAATTAAAATTTTTATGTTGGTATAAATTTTGATATAACAACCACTGTAACTTTTTGGTATAAATTTTGATGAATGTATTAAATGCTGGTAGTAACCATCATTTTCATCAGCTATTGATAAAAAATATGTGGTAAGATTTGTTGTTTTGGAGATAATGTTTCAGAAAAAGGAAATATGAAAAATATGTTCCTGATAATCAAATGATTTGAGCTATTTCAAAATTAATTAATTGACTGATAAAAAACCTAATCTAAAGTCATTTTAGTCATCCATTTAAGTTAGTTGTTACTTGACTAGTAGTTACTTGGTTAAATGTTCAACTAGTGATTTGAGATAAGTGTGTTCGGTAATAGTACTATTTAAGTAGCATATTTCTATAAAATGATTTAAAAGGACATAATTGATAAAAAGATTTTAGAAAATAAAAACGAGAATTTTGGAAATTATGTGCAAACATTAGGTAGTGTTTTTGAAAACGTTACTTTGAGTAGCTTTTCAAAAACACTACCTAAAACTCTAATTACTATGTCAAACATTACTTTGCCGAACACTTACATTTTTAGATAAGTAGTGATTTACATCCTCCAAAACACTAATCACTACCTCAAAAGCTACTGCCGAACACACCCTTCATATCACAAACAGCTCAAATAAATGCACAGGATTCAAGATTAACAAAATAGCCAACATAAGCTTAAGCCATAATATATAGCACGTACATAAACTGCATTTTCTAGTTGTGACTAATTCCGACAAAATTTATCAAATCAAAAACGAATATATATCCATCTCTACCTCTATATGTAATTAAAGTAGTAAGGGAAATTTCATTAATATTGTATGTCCATCTAAAAGGGAATGAGAAAATTCATTAAAAAATAAATTTACTTGGATGTAAACATTAACACAAAATGATAAAAGTATGCTTGAGATAAAATTTATTTTGCAACTCCAAAAATTATATGGACATTAAAATCATTTAAAATAGAAATGTGGTGAGAAAGAATGATAATTTCACTTTTGTATAAATTAGCAAGTGAAGCATATAAAATTCAACTTAATAATTATCAAATTAGGCTTCATAAATCATACAAATCCTAGAGACAGGTAACTTAAAACAATTTTTTTTTGGGTTGCTGCAATTTAGCGAGTTAGACAAAAAGCATATAGTGAAGATATCTCATATACTTAAGGTAAGCTATTGAAATGTCTTCAATTTATTTTAAATATTATATGACAATCTTGATCATCTAATCTCTATTCTTTAACCCTGTATTGGCAAAGAAAATGTAGATAAAATTAAATGCAAGGATTCATCTTTAATTAACATCGAGACATCATCTCAAACTCCTCCTACCCAATTTAAAAGTAAACACTATTATTTAATTAAGACCCAAATCAAGAGATGTCTAAATACCAAAGCTAAATTACCAAAGCAACCAAGCTTGCTTGAATTAGGCATCTATGACTCAAAGGCACAAACCTTCAACCCATTCTCCAATATTCCTGAAACCCATTTCTCTTTTCATCACAACAAATATGTCATTTTTTTGTTCCTAAATTTTATTTATCCTAAACAATGAATCTATTTTGTTTATATCGCAAACAAATAAAACTAAAATAACCTAAATTAATATCTTGAAAATATAAAAAAGAAACATGAAAGGTGAAACATGAAAGGAGAAAAAAATACTAATAAGACTAAAAAAAGGAAGAGGAGAGTCCACTTAAATTATATTATTTATTTATTTAATTATCTACATCAACAACTCATATTTAATGGATAAATAATTTTTATTGTTAAGATTACCCTAAGCTCCTTATCACTCCCGTTGCAATATTTGACTAATTTGAAAATACGACTATTATATATTGCATAGATTATTATTATTATTATTATTATTATTATTATTATTATTATTATTATTATTATTATTATTATTATTATTATTATTATTATTATTATTATTATTATGGCAAGGAGTAAAAGAGAGTCCATAGATGAGTAGAGTCCAATTTTTTTCAAGGATAAGTTATTATTTTTTTATTAGACAAAATTCCTAAATTCACTATCGGACTACCATTTTATAATTTTGAAAAGATTGCTATTATATATAGTATAGAAGTATAGATATAGATTATTATCATTATTATTATTATTATTATTATTATTATTATTATTATTATTATTATTATTATTGTTATTATTATTATTATTATTATTATTATTATGGCAAGGAGTAAAAGAGAGTCCATAGATGAGTGGAGTCCTATTTTTTTTCAAGGATAAGTTATTATTTTTTTATTAGACAAAATTCCTAAATTCACTATCAGGCTACCATTTTATAATTTTGAAAATATTGCTATTATATATAGTATAGAAGTATAGATATAGATTATTATTATTATTATTATTATTATTATTATTATTATTATTATTATTATTATTATTATTATTATTATTATTATTATTATTATTATTATTACTACTACTACTACTACTACTACTACTTTTATTGTGATAAGGATAAATTACTTTTATTGTCAAATTTATTGTTTTAAGGAGTAAAAGAGAATTGATATATGAGTGAAAATCTATTTTTTAAGGATAAATTACTTTTATTGGATGAAACTCCTAAATTCACTCTCAGCCAATCATGTTGTTGTTGTGGCAAGTGAGATTTAGAGAGTTCATAGACGAATGGAAAGCTATTTTTTCAAGGATAAATTATTATTTTTATATTTGACAAATCTCCTAAATTCACTCTCATACCACCATTTTATAATTTTGAAAAGATTGTTATTATATATAGTATATATAAAATAAACAATTTGACCCGATTTTTTTGACAAAAAACAATTTAAATAGCTCTCAGTCAACATTCGTGAAAAACAAAAACTATTCACGAACACTTTTACATCTTTCTTGTGAAAATGACTCTATTTGACAATCAATTGTTAACTGTTAGTTATTAGTTAGCTATTTGCATAAGTTGTTAGTTATTTGCATTATCTATTTGACTTTTTGATTACATTTGTTGTTTATGAAAATGTGTTTGAAAAAATTAGTTGTTTCTAACAAAGTTGTTTGGCAAAATTCTTTAACTCTTTAATGCTAGAATGGTGATCAAATGACTTGTTGGTCCTGAAGTCAAAGGTATATCTTCCTAGAAAGTGGTGAATATAAACAAAACTTGACTTTGACAAAGGTCAAACACTCTGAAGTGACGATCCTTCGTGAGTAGATTTACCTATATTCTTTTCTTACGCTAGACACATTCACTTGCTTATAGACGTTTCTTAATTCTCATGCATCACAAATGTTACAAGGGTAGTATAATGAGTTGAGTTTAATCACTTTAGTACAAACAACACTTAGCATAATGAGTTGAATCACTTGGTGGTATTGGTTTTACTCTTCTTTAGCCGCTATATCTTCTACTTATAGACCTTTGTGCTCTATTTGTCCATTTATAAACTAGCCATTAAAGTAGAACGAAGTAGCTTTGCCCATTTGGTCTTCGAAACGTAGTGCATTAGTCATTGTCACCGATCTTCATTAATTAGCAAGCTCAATCTCTTGCTTGCCAAAAGTGGACTTGGCAAAGGTGACCGAACCTGAACCTCTGACCCGAAATCTGAATGGAACCGAACCCGGTCCAAAATTTTAAAAGCTAAATCAAGATAACTTGAATCCGACACAAACCCGAACTAAATTGAACCTAACCTGAATATCTTCCGGCAAAAGTGTTTTGCCTTTGAAAAACAAACTTATTGGACCAAACACCAACATGGCCAAAACCCGAACCCGACCAAAACCGAAACTCAACTTAATCTTAACGACCCGAACATGGCCTGACTTGAATCTTAATGACCAGGTCCAAATTTCATAGAGTGGATAGGTTTGGACCATATTTAGTTCCAGGTCTAGAAAAGATAAATGGATTTGGGTGCCTCCCTAGCTTAATTCCCATCACGGTTGAGGTTCTCAATACCAAGTTTGTTCTTAGACCTTTAGTTAAAGGATTAAGAAGATTTTCTTTTTGATTGCACAAAGTCAACAGTGAAACATAGGCATTCATAAGTTCAAGGTGCCTTGATTTTCCATTATAAACATGACTATAAGCACTGGATAGTGTAGATTTATATCACAATGGATGGAGAGTGGTGACATATGGATTTTTGGCATTTTGGTATTTCCATCAAGTTACAAAATCATTCCGCTTCTTTACTTGTTGATGACGGCACTACAAATTCAACAGTTATGGTGGAATCTGTAATGCATGTTGTTTCTTAAAAGTCTAAGAAACAATCCATCCACCAAGCAATAATATACCTATCGTGATGTAGATACACAATCCTTTTTATCACTTATTCAGTTGGCATATAAATATCCTTCTAGAATTGACTTGTGCAACATATGAAAATTTGAAGTTATCTCAAAAATTTATTGTCATCCCTTACAAAGTAAGTCTTAAGATTGTCTGAAAAATTACGAATGTGGTACTAAATACTTCAACAAATTGTGATTGGGGTCACTTTCATTAATACTTATTTGTTGTACTAAAAATAATCCTAGGGATAAGATGTTGAAAGAAATAAGTGTATTTGTTCAATGTTTCTTAAGTTTCATCTATAGGAGTGTTACATTCACTCATAAGTATAGAAATGTTCATGTATTTTCTCTCTCCATCAATGACTTTAATATTTGATTCTTAATCTAGTAAACTGAATAAGATTAGCAGTCATTTCATTAGAAGATATTAGGTGCTAATCTTATCTCAATCTGGATAGCAAACTGCTCAAAATTAGGCCAACACAGGCCTTGTTAAACAATACGACCGAACCATTGTGGCTGCTAGAAGCCATGAAACAAAACTAGAAACAACATAGCCAACACGACGAACAAGACAACATGCCCGTATTGAGCAACATGGCCCGTGTTGATCAACACAGTCTGGCCGTTTTATCTACTAGTTGGCCGAACTCAAATTTTTGTTATCTTCAGATACTATAATGGTCATCCAGGGTTATCATACTGCTTATATCGGGTTAATATTCTTAGAATTCTCCAACAATAAATAAGAAAGTACTCTGTATGCACTATAATTCATAAAAATTCTTAGGATCCCAAACCTAAGTTAAATGGTTGGAGCCCAGGTAGATACAACCAACTTTTAAATTTTGACATCTTCTACGACAAGAGAAAAACCCCTTGTAATCTACATATTTCTCACAAAGGCCGTATTTTTGAATTGCGATTTTTAAAATTTTACAAAGTATTAAGATATCTCCCATTGAGGTTCATAAACAATGTCATTCAATAAAACTCTTTTAAGTACAAACATTTACAACAACGTACATATACATAAGGAGAATATCTCCCATTTTTGGAAAACCCAAGGAAAATATATTAAAACATGTGGGCGTGTTCGGTAAAATTAGCTTGTTTTAATAGTGGTTAGTCTGTTTTAATAGTCTGTTAGCTGTTTTATTAGCGATTAGTCATTCATCGACTAGTGGTTAGTGGTTAGATGTTCAACTAGTGATTTGAGATCAAGTGTGTTCGATAATAGTAGTCTGTTTAAGTAGCAGATTTGTATAAAATGACTTAAAAGGACATAATTGATAAAAGATTTTAGAAAATAAAAAGGAGAATTTTGGAAATTATGTGCAAACACTAGGTAGTGTTTTTGAAAACGTTACTTTGAATAGCTTTTCGAAAACACTACCTAAAACTCTACTCACTATGTCAAACACTACTTTGTCGAACATTTATATTTTTATATAAGTAGTGTTTTACATCCCGCAAAATACTAATCACTATCTCAAACGCTACTCGCCGAACACACCCATAATAAGCTTAAGATACATACAACTTATATAGAAAAGATTTAGGCTAAACCTAAATAAAGCAAAGGCTAAATCATAGAAAATCGTCCTTCTAAGCAAAATGGATGATATAAAAACTTATAAAAGGATGCCAATATCACAAACAAACACATCAACTATGGCCATAAGAAGATCTCTTTCATGTATGTATATACCTTGCAAGCTTTTTTTGTACGCTTAAGGAAGTATTATTGGTTGCTTGGGATTTCAATATTGATAAGTTGGAAATTGACCTTGAAAAAGATATTATTATTATTATTATTATTATTATTATTATTATTATTATTATTATTATTATAGATCTTGAGTCTCTTGATCAAAAACAAATTAATTGATTTAATACAAGTAAAACAATAATTGTAGGATTCAATTATTATAAGTTATTGATTTGATTATATATATAAAATTCAATGGTTTTTGGCTGCATGCAGTTGGACATTTATGCCAAGACTTGGATACTTCTTCTTCCCATGAAATTAGAGAGAGACAGAGAGAGAGGATTCCATGCAGACGTTCGACGACGCACATTACACCAAAACTCATTCCAGTAAATTAAAAGGAGAATTGTTGAGGGAGAGAATAACATTAATAATAATAATATAGAGATGATATTAAATGGTGTGGTGTGGCCAGGCCAAGCCAAGCCATATACGACACATCTCCAACGTAATAATATTCTTTCTTTTATTCACTCTAAGTTCCCTTTCCCCGTCTCTCACATAAATAATACGCTTTCTACATCTCCTTCCATAATTCTAATTTATTTAATTCAAAAAAGATAATGTCTATTATTAATTATCAAGGGTTCATTTCGAAGGAAGGGATTTTGTGGGTCTTAAATAATAATGTTACATGTGAGATTGAGTATATATTTCTAAGAGCATATAAAAATTTATAGATTTTACGGATTATATATATATATATATATATATATATATATATATATATATATATATATATATATATATATATATTAAAAACAATTAACTCATGAGTTATATTTATTTTATTTTTCATTAAAGAGATGCATTTATTGTTAAGAGGTAGTTATTTGTTCATATTATCATCACTCTTTATATATATTTTTTATAATATATCTTTTATTTTTTTTAATTTCAAGAGTTTATTTCCTCATATAATTAAAGTTTGAGCGACATTTATACATAAATATGTTGATGTGAAGAAATATAGTATTTTTACGCAACTTTTTTGCATGTATTTGTGTATATTTTTATCCCGTAAGAAATCTCTAACATAATTTTGTACATTGATGTTGTCAGTTTGTTATCTATTCGCACTTTTCTATTTATTGTAAATTTCTTTCCAAGCATTGGTAGCGTGTCGTGCAATCTAACTACAATAAAAAATACAATAGTGCATCCGTTTTAAAATACATGTCACTTTAACTAATTTTTTCGTTTCACAACATTTGTCACTTTATAATTCCAATGATTTATTAATGACTAGTTTACTAGTGATGTCCTTATTAATTGCTTTGTTTATCTTCTTTTCTCATTAATTTTCTTCATTTCTAATGAAATCTTAGGATAATTTGGTCATTTAACATAAATTTAGTTTTTTCTAAATACTCCTCATAACCTTAAAAACAACTATTTGAAACGGAGGGAGTATTGAATATGTTGTTCATTTTGATGCAAAATGTGTTGAAAATTTAAATTTAACATTTATTGTTTTATTTTAGTAATTGTTTTAAGGGTTTTTCTATTTTTTTAGGCTCTTTATTCGATTTTGGCCATTGATTAGTTTACCAATTGCTGATTTGAGTATTATTCAAGTAATTTTTTTTTTTTTTTGTATATCTATATGGAATGATAATCAGGTGTTAATATATTTTTTTATATATTATTCAAGTGCTTTATATTGGAACTTCTCTAATGTGTTTTGATTAATATCTAATCATTATTTTGATAAGAACTAATTTATATTTATATGTAAGAAAAGACAACAATTTATTAAAAATACAATAATAATATTAACAAATTTAAACAAATATTTTAAAGGAGCCTATGCACCGCACATGTTTTAAAATAAGCATTTTAAAATAAACTTTTTGAAATAATATTTATTTTAAATACATGTGGCTATAGTATGTTTTTGTTTTATACATGAATAACAAATTTTGTTGTCTTTAAATATAAACAACCTACTATCTAATTTAAAATGTTCATCCTTTAATAATTGAGGTTTATACTATTTCATTGTAAGAATTTCTAGGATACATACGTAAACCTTGATGATTTAAAGGAAACGAAATTGAATGGTGATTTTTTTTATAGTAAAGAATGTTCGTTAATGAAAAATCATATGACATGTATATTAACAATTTTCTTAACAGAATAAATCTAAAATATCAAAACATATTTCTATCTCAACAAAATTAATAATAAGTATACTTCTGTCCAACTCTATATTACAGACATTAGTCGTAAACCTCGTCCTTTGACTTCAATATGCCTTCCTTGAATGTCGGATAGTTACAGTATAACTTAGAATAGATATGATGTGATACAATAAATCTAACCTGATATAAATATCATTGTAATCAAGTCGTATAAAATTTACAAATATATCCAACAACGGAACCGACAGCCCAATAAAACTTGCACAAAAAGGCAACAGAATATTGGTTTTTAATATCTGTTTTTTATTTTTCTTTCCTTTTCTCTTAAATGTTCGCTAGTCCAAGCTCGAAAAAGGGTTAGAATATTGGTTTTTAATATCTGTTTTTTATTTTTCTTAGTTTAATTAAAATGAGGGCTTCTAAGTTATGATGAAAACCAACATGGAATCAAAAGATTATTGTGGATAAAATTTTTATTTCTCTTGTTACAATCCATTTTCATTTTGAAATGACCAATTACCTCTAAAATTTGAATACTATAATAAAAAAAACCCATATTTGTGACTTTTATAACTGAAAATCAGCAAAACCAATTCAAAAAAATCGCTAAATTTGATGCCTTTTATCATTAGATATGTGCAAATAAATCAAACCTGATGAACCTTGTGGTTAAAACATAATAAAAACAATTCAAAAAGTTGTGTGGAACTTTGATTTTTCATTTTTATGAAATTATTTCCAAAACGCTATGGTTAATTAAATTTATGATCGCAACAAACCTGAGGAAATATGTAATATTATTACATCTAAATCCAAGGATAATAAAATAAACGAAGACATCAAGAATTATTACTGGGGCCATAAACGAGCTTAGTTAGCTTGGTAAGCCTTAGGCCCGACTCGGTCAAAGTTCAACTGTGCTCAACTCAAACTTGGCTTGGTTCGGATTAAGTTCAATTCAAATGCTTAGTAAGCGAAATCCGAACTTAATGATGCTCCACTCATGTTGAACGATGGAGTTCGCTTGTATTATATGCAAACTTAATGATAGTTTTCTATCCCAAAAATTATTTTGTAAAAAGTTATCTTGATTAACTTTTTAGAATTGACTTTTTGAACCTCACTTGTTAAATGACTTTATTGACCAAATCTTTATCATAATTACATCAATTGTCATCCCTCATTAAAACCATATTGCTACTAATTATGTCTAAACGATACTCTTGTTTAAATTTGATCTTGCTTTTACCATCCATTTTGACTAGTATACAGATTAATTAAGTACCCAATTTGATCATTAGTCACAAAATTCACATGTTATGCTAGTTGACAACCCAACGTAATTGGGGATAATATTATGAGTGAGCTTAGTAAAATTATTTATTTAGCCTACAAATTTACTTGGAATAAATAACAAGGGGATTATTAATCTCATGAAATTGGATATTTATATCACATATTTGAGTGGTCATTTTTTAGATAATTTAGGCCCTGTTCGACAACAACGTTTAGAATAACTTTTAGCGTTTTGACCTAGTCAAAACACTAACTAACCAAATATTAACGTTCCGTAAGGTAGTGTTTCAACTAGCGTTTGCAGTATCTTATAGCATTTCAAGTAGCGCTTCGAAAAGTTAAGAATATTATCTTTTCACATTTAAAAGTAGCGTTTTATATTTTTTTACAAAAATATCCTTTCATTAATTTATATTTGGCAAATTATCTATATCCTTTTACGTCAATTTACAATAATTAACTAACTCAACCAATAAATTTACCAATCACATTTATTCAATCGCTTAATTGAACGACTCTCCGCTAACAACTAAAATCTAATAGCTATCACCTACACAAACAACTATCCGCTACTCAAACAGACTCATTTTGTCGAATAGGGCATTAGTTCTCATTAAAGAAAATTGAGTAAATAATAAACAAAATAATATCGCTTAATAAAAAATGTCAAATTTTAAGTGGTCGTTTATGTGTTTATTCATCATGGAGAAATAAAAATAAAAATATATAATTAATAAATATCATAAGCAAAAAGTAATAGTCGAAACAACTAAGTTTATCAAACACTTTAAAAAAACAAACTAATACAATTAACTATAAAAAAATTAATACAAACATCTAACAACAAATACTAATAGTTAACAATCAACAGCCAATAGTCAACACCTAATAGTTAATCGCCAAATAGGGACTAGTCATTACATTGAACAAAAACACATGTCAATTTGGAAAACAAAAGGGTACAAGAAATCAAGTCCACAATTAAGACATCAAGACCATCTGGTCCAAAAATAGTTGCACAATGCTGGTTAGTTGTCACTAATGAGCGACCAATAAGTCTGCATTCTGGTGTTTCTTTAAATTTACTGCACTGAAACAAATGATTAGGAGGAGTGTGGCAATAGGCGAGGCTACGGCTTAGGATCAATCCATTAACAAAGTGGGAGTGATCGGGTTATAGTCGACATGTTAATAAAGTGTTAGATCAAAGCTTTTTATGTAAATAAATAAGTTGAATGAGATTGAAAGATTTACCATTACCAACTTTACTCCACCTATAAAAATGTGCATATATTTATAGGGAAAAAAATCTCAATATAGTAATCGTTGTTACTTATAAATTATTACTAACAAAGTTGATTAAGTTTAGTGCGTAAATTAGTATGATAATTAAGATTACAAAATGATGGACCATTAAACTGGCTATTAATGAGCCGACTTGTCCTAACCCATTAAATAATCTACGCTATCATAGACTTGGCCTATTATGAACTCGACCATTTAATAATCGTATTTTAGTGTGTAAAAATTCATATGATAAGTAAGATTGCAAAATTCTTCTTTTCCTTTTTAGATCGCCAAAGAAACTAAAAAATTCGTTATTGTATTTGTATCAATGTTTTCTCAATTAAAATAATTAAGATAAATAGAATGAACAATATGTTTTCCGTTGGGTTAAGAAACGGCGCAAGGGGTATGATTCGTAAGGTACTATTTTCACATGGGCGAATGGATGCGGCAGGAATAAAGGAATATAAACAGTTGGGTCTGGTTGGGTTGGGTTGGCGACGAAATCACTTGAAACCGAAGTTTACTCCAAGCATAAACTTTTTGACAGCATATATAGTAGCAGATACATAGATAGATACCTTTTGAGTCTAATATCTATAATTATACCAAAAAGCTATGGCAAAGGTTAGGCTGTATTTACGTAAAACATCAAATTTTCAATAGAACGTCAAAGTTTTTGATTTGGTTTATCCATAATCACTTGGGAACAATAACTCCATACAAAGAAAACAAAGGAAAAAACAGTACGAAGGCTGAGGAAGACAAGACAGGTAACAAATGTTGGTCCAAAATGTCTCTTTCATAAAATTATGGCTACAGAAGATTGTTCGGACACAAATGACTGAGCAGAAGCAGGTTAGACTGAATTAGTCGGAACTCTTCTGGTCGAGATCAAGGGTCATTTGTCTTGGGCTCATGATATCATACACTAACCATAAAAAAGAAGCCTATCTTCTGCTAGGGATGTTAATTGGGGGTTAAATTTTAATCAAATTTCACCTGCTTGGACAGGACATCCTCTCGTGTGGTTTCTGAACTTCTCATACTCATAATAAACCCAGCGAATACATTAGCAGTCACAGGTATGGCATAACGAAGTACATTTAACTTCAATGTAGTAGTAGTGATAACTATTGCAGCATAGCATGCAAACACAGATGTACATGAATACCGATCTCGAACACAAGTGTTCATTTTACAAGCACTAGCGAACATAGTTGGAAGAGCAAAATCACACCAATAACCCAGCACCCCGAAAGAAATAATCCAGAAAACGAAAAAGTCAACCATAATATAGCTCCTCTTGTTGTTTACTTCTTCAGGACACTGCCAAAGCAAAAACCAACCGAAAAAAAAAAAAAAACCTCTGTTAATAATTTTCCACGATTGATAGCAAGGCATTGGTACAGAAGCTAGAACAAAATTATAGTCTAACAAATACTAAACAAAACAAAATAGAGGGGAAGTTAGAGAAATCATAAGCCAAAAACCTATTTAAAACACCATCATTCAGTTTTAGAAGCCTATCACTAGAATTTGACTGCAGCAAGCTACCATATGAAATTAAACAAAAAATAAAAGAAAACGGCAAAGCTTATAGTTTTTCTTCAGATATATTCTCACAGGTTTTTATGAATCATAACGTTGACTGCTTATTCTCACATTTACCATTCTACCCTCGACATGATACAAGCAAGAAAATTTACATAAAATTTAAATCTTATTATAATAAAAGTAGTTCAAGTATGGAGAAACAGTAAATAACGGCCTTACTTGTACAAATAGGCAGCAATCCCCAGAATTATACACAGAAGAATGATATCGATACAGAAGTTACGACTAGACCTCAGCTGGATAAAAAACAGAGATATGTTAAGTGGCAACAACAAAAGAAAGCTTTCAATTAATAATGCAGGTAAGTAAACATAATTGAAGAGTAAGTCGCTCTTCCAACCTGTGTCACTGTGTCCTTAAGTCTGACATTAGTATTCTTGAGATCAGAAGTTGCCTTGTCTACCTGTGAATGTCAGAGAAAAACTGTCCAGTAAAATTCATATATTCCATGCAGCGCCACCAATGAAGCTGGCCTGCAAATAAGGAAAAAAGGAAACTTTTTCTTTTCCGTTTTTTACCTTGGAGTCAATTTCATCCATCAGTGGAACTTGCCTATCTAACTCCTGGAGATTCAGCAGAAATCCATGAGTACAAATTGAATTATTGACAGGAGAACAAATATTCGCAATCTAACGCAAGTAATGCAAACCTCATTCATGTCATGTGCCATGTTTTTCAAAGTGTCCAAACCTTCTGATATCATATCCAATCCTTGATCCTGTATGATAAAAAATTCATCATACACGGAAAGATGTTAGGCATAGGAAGATGCAAAAAGACCATGACTCATCAACATCGTGATTGTAAAAACAACGTATTGGAAGAACTTACCTGCTTAATTTTTCTCATTTCATACTCTTGCCTAAATTGACTCGACTGTTCAGTCTCCTGGAAATATTCACTGTCAAATCTTCCATCTACAATCACAGCGAGTGATTATGAACAGCAGAACTTGTGCTAATAACCACTTTCAACATAAGATAAACAAGATTACTCATCATCCTAAATGCAGTTCATTTGAATTGACCAATCACCTGAATCAAATTTGATCTCCGTACGAGTAGTAGCCGAAGAACTCCAGCCAGAAGTCCACCCTCCATTCTTCTTGGGCGCTGGGGTTCCATCTGGTATGGATTGAATTCTATCAGGCAAAGCAAGAACCAAATCATTGCGAGCAGCAAGTTCTTCAATCGACAGGCCTTTTACCTGCAAGTGATAACTAACATTATATCTTTTCGTTTAAGTTTTCCACACTTTTCTACAGTGCATGTGAACACCGATACATAATCACTAATGTACCTGCAAGAATTCGAACACATGTTCTTTCAGTCGAACACACAATGACCTAAGCAGCAAACCAGTAGTGATGACCAAATGTGGAGGCCAGCCAGCACTAACAAGCTAGGACTGGATCAAGATTCTTGGTCGGCTCAGGACCTTCCATCTCCAATAATGAGTACTGAACCAGAGTCCATGAACTCATTAGCTGACCTACCAACTTCCCAGCTCAACTCAAACATAAAAACACATCTACCCATTGAACCAATCCGATTCAGGCCAACTTTCTAAGACCAATCCGATACAGTTAAGTAATTGAGTCTGGCTATAATTGCATTTGGCAATAATTTGTGGAGTAATGTTTAGTGCTTTGACCAAAATCAAAACACTAATTCATAAAATTTACATTCTATAAACCTATGTTGCTCAGACTTAAGGTACGGACATATCCATGTGTTCAACTTCGCATAAACAAAAACTAAGGATATCAGCATAAAACATCTAAAAGTTGGACAAAGTGAAGGGACAAGCTGTAGACACCTAAAAAGTGTCGTCCTTTTTCTATTTATTTATTTTATTTGTTTTTGTTAGCCCGATAATGAAAATTGAACCTCTTTTGCATGCTTGGTTGAGATTGGATTAAGGCAAAGTGATAAAACACATTTTAAGTTTAGCCCACAAAAGGCCAATCATTGTCAAGAATAGCCCAAAATACATATCTCTGGGCTTGGCATGCTTTTCGAGACCACAAAAGGTCACCGAAAACCGGGCCCGGTTTCATGCTCCCTCTTGAGCGCATTCGCTCAATTCAACTCTGCGAAATCTCCTGATTTTCGGCCATTATCTCTCTTTTGGAGTTAGGTTTAGGGTTTCCTAAACCCTAAATTTTTCTATAAATAGAAGGCCTCTCCCCCTCTCCCTCTCTCTTCTCTCCATTTCTCACTTACTCCATTGAGTACCTCTTTTCTAAACCGCTCTCAAAATGGCCTTCATTTGCCCTTTTCACTTGACATCGCCTTACCATCACAATGTCGAAATTCGACCATGATTCAACCTGAGGGCATCTTCCACCATCTCGAGTTTTTTTTCACTTTATTTAATTACAGCTTATTTATTACTTGTTTTCCGTATTGTGGATTCAAGATCTAATCGCTTTCTTTTTTCGCTTTTCTTTCTTTTATCGCTTTCTTCATTTCTTTATTTATTGTTTTATATCATGTTTTGGTTGCTTTCATTTCCGCCTATCACATGTTGTTTGCTTGATTTTCTTAATGCAATTTAAACTCACTTTTTCAATTAGTAGGGGCTATCTTTTTACAAGCGGAATGAAGAGCATCCCTCTTTGCTTCGTACCTTCACTCCCGAACACCAGGTCATTGGTTTAAGACCAATGGAGTCCTTTTAAAAAACTTTTTCTGATCTGAGTTTTTGTACCAAATTTAGAAAAGTGCTTATTTTATTTTGTTAGTTTTTATTCTTAAAACCGACGGACGATTGTTTTGGCTTTTTAAAATTTAAATTGCTTTTCGGCATTTTAGACAAAAACAAATTAGAAAAAATTGGTAAATTTGGCAGCTTAACCGATCGAGACCGATTCCTTAGTCGCAGCTACATAGCCGAGTGCCGGTTACCAAACGGAGTAGGCATCAGCCGGCGCCGGTTGGTAACCGGGCTTATCTCTTGGATGCAGATTAACTCCTTTATTTTTTCTAATTATTTTTGCTTAAGAAATAACATTCGTAGACTTCTAAAACCACTTTCGAAAATAAAATGATTTCCAAAATCGCCAATTAATCCCTTCTTAAAATCTCTCTTTTAAAAGTGTTATCGTTTGCTTGATAAGCACACATTGTGTGAAGTCGACATTCGTGGAGAAACTTGATCCGCTTCCCTAAAGGGACGGGCTGTGGCTCCTACACAAGCATACTTGCACGTTTGAATGAACCATTAGTGGTAAACATAGTTGGGAAAAGGTAAAGAATCGTGTTACTCATATATTAGGAAAGATAGTCCGTTGAAATAAGACATTTGACACCGGAAAAGTTAACCGAACAATTATATAACTACCCTAGCCTCCTTTTTCTCACAAAAAATTGCTAGCCTCCTTTGTAATTGAAAGGGGCTACCAAAAGTGTACATTTTCAGCAAGCCCACTCTTAAGAACTCTAGTGCTACCGTGGATCACTCTTAAGATAGGTCACCTCATGGGAAACTTCCCAAGTAACGTACGAGTGAGGTTAGAATGGCTTGTGATGATTTATGAGGTCAATCATTAATCCTTGAAATTGTTCCTTAGAACAACGTACGACAAAGGCCATTACAAATGATGTCAACGACGACATGCGGCCATGAACTGTGCAAGTGGACAGGGATAGTGCTTGCCAGTCCCCTAGCAAGCAAAGATGATTTATGAGGTCAGTCATAAGGATGCGTAAGTAGGTCTTTTTGTGAGGCACAGTAAGGACGTGCTTGTCAAATAAGGGAATGTTATACTCCAAGTACTATTAGAAGTGAGGTTTAAAGAATTTCATATGATTACTTATATCTCAAAAAGTGCACCTTTCTTTTCAAAAAGTCCACTCTTAAGAACTCTCATTGTGTTTACTCTTAAGATGGGTGACCTCTTATGATTTTTTTTTTTCCAGATAGTATATGCTAGAGAACAAAGTATGTTGGAAAGACTCGTAGTGATTTGGGGGACGAGTCATTGATACTTAAAGTTGTCTTGAGTTCTAAGGAGTACACTATCTCTTTCCAAAGCCATAGAAAGTATTAGCTAAATAGAAAATTCAATTAAATATTTCTCCCCTACACCCAAAGGTCCTTGAAAGAAAAATAATAAATCCCTCCCTTAAAGCCTAAAAAGATCCATAATTGTCATTGTTCTTTCATGTTGCATTTGTATGCAAACCTAATAGCTAAATTTACCCCACCTATTTTTCCTCAAATCATTTTTCAAAAAGTTGTACACTAAAAACTAAAGTATCACATCTATTAGCTATTTAAACAACAATGAGTTACACAAATAGCTAGCTTTGCCAATTACGGTCTAGTAGCCAAATGTAGAACAGGTTGCTCAATCTTTAATAATCAACTCCTAACAACCTTTAATAATCAACTCCGTTTTCCTTTATTTTCGTTCATCGTCCAGACAAAGCCACAAATCCCCTTTTCCATTCCTACTTGAACAAATCTAAGGACCTTTGAAAACCCACCCCCTGCCCCGACCACCTCCCAAAAAAATTCTTAGAAAATTGCATTTAATACCTAGCAATGACAGGCACACTTGCGGTCTTCCAGTCTCAATACCTACTCTAGCTTTCTTCCCTTGTGTTAGAAGGTCCCATTAAATGCGTCAAATTTCAATGTTTGAAATGTTTCGGGATTATCCAATGTGAAAGTTTTAGGTTTTATTTTCCCCTATTATTCCCTTGTTAACTACTAATATTATATGAATGGCTAAACAATTGCACCATTAACTGGACATGCATTAAATAAAGTTTATAAATGGACAAATTAAACCACCAAGGATAAAATTTGATCCAAATAAATTAATTGATTGAAATACATCCACAAGGATGAATATGAACTATTTTCCCCGCACCTTATGTTTTCACCATTAGGAAAAACAATGAAGTGGGAAGAGATGAACTAGACAAGTAAAATCAAAGTCAATCGAATAAAAATAATAAAGAAACACACAAATGAATTTTCACATCTGTACCACCAAGAAAACAATTAAACTCTGACCTTCTGTCAAGAAGTATGCTTATCATACAGAAAACATTAAAACTCATATTGACGCCTAGCCGAGTATGGAGAACGCAAGAAAAGGGGCCAAAAATTACTATTAAAATGTGAGGGGATACATTTCCTTACTGAGACGAAATTGAAATTCAAAGCAAAAGGTAAGTGGCCTTAATGCAAAGAATTTTGCACTAATAAAAGAATAATTATTTAAAATAAAATTTGTCAGGCCATGATGATGTCATAAAAACCCAAAGACTTGGGTCATGGTGAGGATGAAGATAATTGCTATGCACAAAGTCAATAGCTGCTAATATTGAAAGATGTCACGAAAAACACACAGCTGAAAAGAGAGGGATGATTTAAAAATCACATTTTTTCACAGCTTCTTGTTGCATGTCAACCAAAAATGCCTCCACCGCTACGGTGATTCCTCTCCCAATGTTCTCATTTTTTTCTGCTGACATCGCATGCTCAATTTTGAATGGCGCTGCATTGTCAGATCCACTTTAATATCCCCCTTACAATGTAAGGCTTTCAGCAAAATATATGTCTTAGTTTATGATTTTAATAACAACGTGGTAATAAAATATTATTTTTAAAACAGGAGTTTTATTACACATTAATACCATCATACAATGAAATAAAATATTAATTTTGAAAATAGATTGATTTATCTTTGTAGTTCATTCACCTATTCTAATAGCATATAAAGCATGGGAATGTGAAAATAATTGGTTGTATGTAGGTGAATTGTTAATTGATTGCGAGATAGGTATGCAAGGAGCATCAATTCTTCAAATTCGGATTACTACAACAAATAAATCTATTCAACGCGAAGGCTATATAAGATTTGTGGATATCCTCGCTAAAGGTTGTATGATGAAACAATAATTGATTAGAAGAGGAGCCTTCGTAAGAATTTCAATTAATTTTTTTAATAGAAAGATTTATTTTATTATTTTAGTTATGAATTTGTTTGAGTTTGACTTTTATTGTAGATGTTGTATGACCGTCAATTAATGAAATTCATCCATTATTCTCAAAAAAAAAAAAAAAAGCATGAGAGGTTCCCTTTTTTTTTTGTAAGACGGTACAATATTTTGGGAAGAGGGAAATTGAACTTAAAACCGAACATACTAAAGACCTCAATCTTGACCACTTGGCTTACACCTCATCAGTAGAGGTTCTTTGTCATATATATGACCTACAACCTCAACCAACACAAGATCATCAGTATAGTTACCATCTGAATTGGGTTTTCACAGTCATTTCCCATGCTTAAGAAAAAGGGTGTGTAAAGAGAAATAAATATCTGATGGGGTTAAGTTTTAAACAGACATTTCATCTTTACCCCCTTTAGTTCACTAGATGATAACTAGGCCACCTAGAAATTATTGAATGTCATGTGATGAATCTTAGGCAGTTACAAGATTAGCTTTCATTTCCTCAGATTATTCTGTGAGCTCCAGTGTGTTGTTAGAAGCTGAAATCTGAACAGAAGAAAACTAGAAGAAAAAATTAGGGGATCAAATATAGCCAGAGAAAAGAAACCGATTGGTCAGCTGGTAGAAGATTACAGTGCACAGGAACTATCTCACCCTGTCCAAGGCCGGTTTGAACTGTGCCTCAGCATGGCTGATCATGGGTCAAACTAAACCCAACAGGCAAACTAAACCCAACAGGCAAGTGACCACATAGCACGAGCAAGAAGCAGCCAGCAATCTTCCACGAACCCATGTCACCCTCCAAATCCAAATCTATATCCTTAGAGTCCCACCTACACAATGTGGGGGAGGAGGGGTGCTCAAATATAGCAGCCTTAATTGCAGGGAAGGCAATCCGATCAAGCCCTAAATTAAGTACCATTCATTGCCTACATAGCTGCTTCTGATTGATCTAACAACATTTTTAAAAAATTTATAAAAAAGGGACCATATCTAAGGAGCAAGGCACTATTCTACAACTAGTAAGTTTGGTTTGAATTAAAATCAATAGCGCATGGGAAATGAAGGGTATGTTGTTTCACATAAAAAACATCTCAACATCTTATGGTTCCAACTTCAGTTCATATAGAAGAGAAGAAAGATGTTTCATTAAACTATTGCATCTTCAGTTCATTGAGAAATATCAGCCAATCCATGCATTTTATTCTAATTGCTGCAGTCTACCGCTCAGAAATTGCACAAATTCAACATCTCTGATGAGCAATTTTCTTTGTTTGCTTTGATTACTGCTTATTCCCACTCCTCTCTGTGATAGGAAAATCACATTTCAGAATTATAAGGTTTTATTTCCATTTGTGATATGGTACTTCTCACTTATTCATTTTCTGGTACTAAAAGAGATAGTAAATAGTTCCCTTCAGTGATGAATAGAGTAGCATGCAGATTGGAGCCAAACCAGAAAGCAAATAAGATAATAGTTACTTTCATTCATATTGGCATGGATGGAGTTCATTCTTCTCATAATAGCTAATTGCCATTCTTCTTTGAATAATTAGCCTCTCTACCCTTCTTCTTTTTGTTAGGTAAGACCCATTGCATATACGGCTAGACTCAATGGGCTAGCAACACAACAGGAGAGAGCACGAGGACACTCCAGGCATCCCACTAGATATCCGACCTACAAGGGAACTCATTTGTAATGCCCGAATTCCCCCAGACAAGCGGAAACATGATCCTCGCAGGATTCAAATTCTGTTGGGCGAGGGGTCAATTACCCAAAGTTGCCATGGCAATCACCTGCACTAGGCAGCTTGGTTGATAATCTCTCTAATTTTTAGGTATAAAGCTGCACATCTTAACCTACTCTATCCTAAGAGAGATGCACACCGAACTTGACGTAGTTGTTTTTGAATAATTTCAAGCAATATCATACAGAACAGAATTATAAAGCCACAGTTTATACTAATTCCAGAATAATAGTAACAACATTGTAGGAAAAACAATAATTGGAGAGAGAACATACCCTTTTCTGAGCCAAACGCTGCAGTTTGGGAACCTCCTCAAGTAACCGCGCCTTAATGCGACGAATCTCAGCGTTCAACGCCACAACCGAAGCCCTATTCGACTCATTAGAAGCCAATTCCGCTTTCTGCACATATAATTGATTTCAAATATTCCAGAATTGGAGCTACTCAATCTGAACCCAAACGCAAACTGCAAAGGAAAGAGGAGAGGAAAACAAAACACGGACCTGAAGGGCCGACTCGATGTCAGATTCAACAGAAGCGTAGAGACGGGCAAAGGCGTCGTCGCCTGAGACATTGGATTCGCGCTGCTTGTCGACGTCGTACTTGTCGTACTTATGGCAGATCGCATCTACTCTGGTAAGAATGTCGATGACACTCATCTTATAGCTAGTTTCTTCGCCTAAGCTTTGGAATCAGCTACAATGGCGGACAGAGAGAGAGAGGAGGAGGAGGAGGAGAGGGAAGGAGAAAGCTGTGAGATCGGAACAACCGGAGAGATCTAGGTCGGACTCGTAGCACCGTCACAGGGAGGAGAGAGAATGGGGTACAGCAGCAAGCATAGGAGAGACAGAGGGGCAAGAGGCTAGCGAAAAATTATTGTTTTGTTCAGTTGAGAAAAAGAAAAATTAATTTATCAAAAATTAATTGTTGGTATGATTTGAATTTCCATGGCTACTTACCAAACCAAAAAAAAAAAAAGTTTACTCCCTCCGTCGTCCCTCCTGAGCCCATTAACATTTTTTTATCATGTGATTAGGTATATCAAAAAATTTTATCCATGTTTTAGTCAGGAATTGATTATTAAACCCAACATACTTTTTTGTTTTTAACTTTCATTTTCGAAAAAGAAAAAAAGGGTGAATTGATGTAGAGGTAGAGATTGATGTCCTTATATATTGACTTGCTTTTAAGGTTAACTTTTTAGATGAAAAATAAAATTTATTTATATTTTATATTTGTTTATGTTTTTTATGTTCGTTTCTATTCTTTTATAATTATTTATGTTAATGTTCATTTCTTATTTAACAACTCGTTTCTGTTCATTTTGGTTCATTTATACTCTTTTATATTCATTTATGTTTATTTATATTCGTTTCTGTTTATATTTTTATTTATGTGCGTTTTGTATGTAAATTCGAGCATGTCCTAAAAACCCGAATTATCATATATGGTATTTTATTTTAATTTTTAAAATGCTTCCCTGTTTTATCATTTCTCTTTCCAAAAAGTAGTATATTCACTTCTATAAATTGTATCATATTACAACCAATATAGTTTTGGTCTAATGGTCAAAACCGATGTTCTTGGTACATTAGATTTTATGTTCGATTATCCCCTTCCATATTGTATTGTATTTTCTTTTATGACTTGTCTAAATCAAAATTGTGTCATGTCATCGAATTTATATATTTGGATCTATGGTACAAGTGTTATGATTAGTGATGTACCATAACACATCACTAGGAGGAGGTGACCTTGTGGTACCAGCCAATGGGCAAGCTAATTGATAGCCCATTCCCATGGCTTAGGTGTTGATTTTAGACCCGGCAAAACTTACTTGAACCGAATGGGTCAACCCGAACGACCGAAACCCAAACAAAACCGACATCCGAAATAATTGAACCGATTTTGACCCGAAAAACCAAAATGAACCGACCCGAACTAAATCGACTCGAAATCTAATGAACCCAATTCCGACTCGAACCGAAAATGACCCGAACCGAATCGGACCCGAATCGATTTAACCCAAATAAAAGTGACCCAACCTATATTTTTTTTAGGATGGACTTTTGTGCCTATAGTGGTACAATTTTAAATCGATTTTGACCCAAAAAGTGACCCGATTACCACCCGATCCGAAATTAACCCGAATCGAACCCGAACCGAATCGGACCCAAATCGATTTAACCCAAATAAAAGTGACTCAACCCCCATTTTTTTATGATGGACTTTTGTGCCTATAGTGGTACAATTTTAAATCGATTTTGACCCAAAAAGTGACTCAATTACAACCCGATTCGAAATTAACCCGAATCGAACCCGAACGAGATTGACCCAAAGTTGAACCGAACGGAATTTGACCCGAACCGAACGAACCCGAACGAGATCGACCCGACGTTGATCCGAACTTGAAACCGAACCGGACTCGAACAAGATCGACTCGAAATTAACCCGAACCGAACCCGAAGTGAATAACTCTGATTGCTATGTATAGTTGATTTTAGGGGAAGACGTTCTGGAGGACAAGTTTCCTACTCTCCATTAGTCTCTATTGCCACATTTTCTTCATCTATATGTTGTAGTATCTAAAATGGACTTGTTATAGCAAGTATATAAAATGAGGCACTATGTGATGAATAGGATTACTACTCTACTCCCGACAGTATAAAATCACTCATTTTTCATGCTGGATTGATCATCCTCTGCATTACTCTGTCTTCTCTACCTCCTGATTTTCTACTCGCCTCACCTTGGAACCCATACTCTCTTTATATTTAGTCATTTCCTACATACTTTCACAGCATGTTCAAGTATTTGCAATGGTCACATCTGGTTGGTTTTTCCACTCATACACCATCTTTTGCCTTATCAAAATATCATGTTCAAACATAAACTCAACACATTTGGTTGGTTACAAAACTATTTTGTTTACATTCATATATATTTTTTAGAAAAAAGCTCTTATAAAAACATTAAATCTTAATAAAGGCAATTTGACATAATTTTTTCAAAATTATTGGGTCAATATAGTCATTTTGGCAATAAACACCAAAAAACCTCTTCCAAATAACATTTTATAAATTAGTTTTTTCAGATCCCAAATGTTATCCCGAAAATCTTTTCCAAAAAGTTAATTACCAAACAAGCCAATAGTCTTTCCTTAAGTGTCCATTTACCTCAGGCAATGGTAATTCTTGGTTATGATTTTTAAACTAAAAAGTTATACTGTTTGTTAGTATACTACAATCACAAGAATCATAATAATATAAATGGATATATATCATACATGTATATTGAATCAATCATAACTAACTCTTTTTTTTTAATTTTAAATAAGTTAAAAATTATATTTTAAAATTAAATAAATCTTCTTAAAATTTGACTAACGTAATTAAATGATATTGTGTTTGGTATTATGCAATTATTAATCACAAAATACTAAAAATGACTTTTAAAAAAATCCCCCCTCTTCCCCCAACATCTCAGAAAATCATCAACTTTAAGTACAATTCTTGTCAGTCTCTTCACCGGCCACCATTGAATGTTAACCTTTGGCGAATCTCTCTGATTTGGGTATAATGTCGATATGAAAGCATTGCGGCACCCGTCCACAACCAGATGGAACACTAAGGCTTTCTTCTTGAAGTTCGTCCTCAGAGCGAGCTCATCCTCAATGAAGTTTGCTGCGGCAATGAGCTCCAATAGGGCCATTTTCAGGCCATCCAGAATGAAGTCGTGAGGGTCTTCACCACCGACAACCATATTGTGTTCTGATTTCTTTGTGTTAATATGAGATAGTCGCCATAATTCAAGAAAGACCAAGCTTTTCAGCCAGTAGAAATGGTGGGATAGGAACTTCCAATAGAAATCTTAAGGAAAAAAGGAAGTCATAAATTTATGTTTCTATATTTTTTAACACAGTAAGTCATGAATTGAGGAAAAACGAAGGCAACCAAAAATGGATTAAGTTAATTATATGTTTCTATATTTATAAATACCTAAAAAAATTTAAATATAATTTATTCTATTTAAAAAATAAAAAATTTAAACGGTTACGATCTATATATAACACGTGTATACTCTAGATTGTTTACCAATGAGGTCATGGCCTAGTGGTCAAAACTGAAGTCCTCGATACATTAGATCTCGGTGTTCGATTCTCCTCTCTCCCATTATATTGTATTCTCCTTTGTGGCTTATCTACACAAAAAAAAACTCTAAATTGTTTCAATTATAAACAAAACTTAGGCTATGTTTGGTAAAAAGAAAATTTTGTGGTCCCATAGAAAGCTTCTTGCAGGTATTAATTGCTTGACTTTAGTAAAAGAGCTACATATTTAATAATTTTTAAAATAGATAACATAAAAATTAATAGAGTTTTATAAAATTCTGAAAATATTAAAAGTGGATTATATCATATAATATTGAATCATAACATATCATATCATATCATATATATATATATATAATATTAAAAGTTGGGTCTAAGAGATGCAGGAGCGACACGTAGGATGCTTATTTGGTGATACCATTAATCGCAAAATTAGATTATATTTAAACAACTTTACTAATTTAGTAAAAATAACATTAATATTATACTTTTTCAATAATGATATACTAATTTAGTAATGAAATTTTACGATAAAAATTACATTAATATTATATTTTAATATTATACTATTTTAATAATCTAATTTTTTAAAAATTATTTTAATATATAATTTATGTAACTGACTACATAAAAAAATGCTATATATTTTTAATTATGATATGCTAATTTAGACATTAAATTTGATGATAAAAAAATACATTGATATTATACTTCAATATTTGAAAAATTAAATTATTTTAAAATAATTTAACTAACTTTGTAATGAAATTTGATGATAAAAATTATAATAATATTATAATAATGCACTAATTTAAAACAATTAAAGTAGAGCATAAAATGTAATTTTTCAAATTCATTTCAATATGTAAGTTATGTAACCGACTACATAATCAAAAAAATAAAATAAAAGAACAACTTTAAAAATAATATAATTTAATAATAAAATTAGAGTGTATAATGTAATTTTTTTCAAAACGTTTTGGTTTGAAATTTACCTAACCACCTACATAATCCAAAAATATTAAACTGTTTCAATTGTGATATACTAATTTAGTGATGAAATTTGATAACAATAAATTACATTACATTAATACTTATACTTCAATATTATACTCAAATATCATTAATATAAATATTATTAGCATGACTAATATAAATTATTATTTTTAAAATTATTATTAATATTTTCTCTCTTGAACTCTTGAATTTTTATACCTTCTTCAATGGATGTATAAGTTACATGTTTTTAATGACTTAAATGTTTTTATATTCAATTTATTGTGTAATTTATTAATAGTAATACTTATTTACAATATTATTAATGCACCGTAAATAATTTACTACTACTAGCAATGGCTATCCCTATTCCCACATAATAAAATAAATTATAAAAAAATTAAAAGAAATATTTTTATATTAACTATTTAAAGATATGTATATCTACCTATGTTCTTTTAACTTATTATTAATTTTTATTGGTATAAATTAATTAAAAATAAATAATTATAAAAATAAAATTAATTAATACCCTTGCATAGCAAGGGATATAACCCTAGTTTTAATACTAAAAGTTGGGTAAAATAAATATATAATTAACATATAAGGTGTCATAAAGGATAATACATAATATTATTTCGTTATTTAGGCAAAAGTAACATAATAATATATTAATTTAATCAAATAAAGTGGCTATTCATATCTCCTACTATCTTATAATTAATTATGGAGTTATTCTTAATAGACTTAAATAAACATTAAAAATAAATAATTTTAATTTAATAAGCAGAAGTTAAGTGAGTCTCCCTTTAGGTTAGTCCAGAGTTAGGATGATTGATTTTCATGAGGAAGACTTGAGTTTGATTCTCCTAAGTTTATGCGCGTCTATTAAAATTCTTTATAAATTATTTTTTTATTAATTACTCAAACATTAAGTAATGGAGAATTTTGGTAGATGCATATACATTTGATATTCAAATTCTAAATATTGATAATCTAAATTTTATCATTCTTTTTGTAAAATTTATTTTGAGGATATATTTTTTCATTATTTTATTTATCCTTTTCTCAATTTATTTTATTTTTTTTAGGAGAGGTGGCTAGGGTTAGCCTGATGATAGACAATCAATTATTTGAGTTTAGATTATGGTATTAAGTAAGTTTTCTTGTTAAGAAAGTTATATAAGTTTTGTGGATCTGCTCATTAAGACTATATCATAAAACAACAGCTTGAGTGGGAAAAAGCGTTAAAAAATGTATCAATTATTTTTTTATATGAATTATTTATTTTTTATTTTAGTGATTTACTCATTTGGATCTAAAACTTATTGTCGATATTATATAAATTTCAATTAATGAATTTATCCTTTATCTTTAACTTAAGATAAAAAAAAATTAACTTATTCTTACAAGCGTAGGGGTGTAACCCTAGTTATTATACAAATATCTTGATCTATAATCAACAATGGATATTAAGGCTCTGCTTGACAACAAGTGTTTGGAGTAGTATTTAGTGTTTTCACCAAGTCAAAACTTTAACTAACCAAATATTAGTGTTTTGTGAGGTAACGTTTCAAATAACATTTTTGTAACTTATAGCATTTCAAGCGAGTGTTTTTGAAAAGGTAAAAATATTAGTTTTTCACATTTAAAAGTAGTGTTTCATATTTTTTGAAAAAATATCCCTTCATTAATTTATGTTTGGAAAATTATTAATATCCTTTTATGTCAATTTACAATAATCAACTAGCCCAACCACTAAATTTACCAAACATATTTGTTCAACCGCTTAGTTAAATATATATCCGCTAACAACTAAAATCTAAATAATTATCTCGTTATCTAAACAGCTTATCCGCTACTCTAACAATTTATTTTGACTAACAAAGCCTCAACCCAAGAACGGGAAACGACCAACTTATATTCACTTTTAGATAAATTTTTATTTACCCTCCTCAAATTATTTTTTACCTTCTTGACATTTTCACCATTATCATAAAAACGTTCATCTTCTTTCGTCTTTTCTCCTTACCTAACTCGTGACCAACTCACAAACTTTTTCCCTTATGAAAACTCAACTCGAGTAACTTGATGTCTTCCAATAACTCGTACTTTGCCCGTTATTCTACTTCTTCGCTCATAACTAATAATGCACAAACCTCTATTTCTTCTTTCCCTCTTAAAAACTTCAAATTTGCCATTTCAATGAGATTCCAACCATAAATTGTCGTCATTGGGGCCATAAATCATCAATACTGGCTCCAATAATTACTTATTGCCACAAAGATGAAATTTTGGTGACTTGTGATAATTGGACACAAAGGTGAATGAAAATAAATGATAATTTGACACAAAGATGAATGAAGGTAAATGATAATTCGAAATGGATATTAAGCCGAACAACAGGAAATTACCAACTTATATTCACTTACAGAAAAACATTCATTTATCCTCCTCGAGATTTCGGTAAATGTTTTTTCTGCTCTAAACTTTTCAAATGATTTTTATCCCCTTGAACTTTTCACTGCATTATCACAAACTCTTAACTATCTAATGTAGTATTACTATGTGAAAATAGTGGATAATGTATGCCCATAAAAACTATATTTTTGCCTTTAATAGACAAACAATGGGCGTTTAAGAGGCTTAACCGTGAGAATTCAACCAGCACAATAGAAAATGCATCCAAAACGGGTCGTGTCCTCCAAAAAGGCCATCGATGTTGGCTAATGGGACACTTAAACAATGGGCGTCCAAGAGGCATTATCATCGAAATAGGAAATGGGCTTGTTCGATTTTTCACATCTCCACAACATATTCTCATTAAAAGCATGAAAAGAAAATTCTTGAAAAAAAAAAAAGAAAAATGGGAAAGAAGCTCGTTCATAACCCCAAAGTCCTTGAAGTGGTAGGAAAGAACATATTAATTTGGAGATCTTAACCAATTTTCTCTTAAATTGTACAATTTATTTAAAAATATTACAAATTTTATTTTGTTATCTTTAAATGTTATTAAACTTGTAAAAATACAATTAAAATGTCATATTACCGGCAACTACGGGTTAAATAGTAAAGGAAATGAAAAAAATGAAAGCTTTGACTAGTTTTTTTGACCTAAAAGTGGAGAAGTAGAAAATAAACAACGCGCGAGCAAGAGAGAGAGACTTGTAATTCTTACAAAATAGTAAGATTATATTAATAATAAAAGCACAATCTTTATGTGGTGTTTATGAAACATTAATGATCATAGTGTTTGTGAAACACTAGGGTAACCTCCAACAGCTACTTTGAACACCAAGTTACCATATTTATGGTAAATAGTGATTTGATATAATTAAACTATTAAACACTATGTTAAACTCCCTCACCGAACACATCCACAATTACATAAAAATGTAGACAATTGCCGTATTTAATTATCACCTTAAGGGCGATAATTATCAAATTGTATTTTTTTGTTTAAAAGTTTAAGCAATTTAAAACCTATAATAAGAAGCACTTTTGGTGGTATTCAAAGTATCATTAGAACAATTTTCTTTGGGTGTAATTAGAAAAATTTAATATTATGTAAATAGACAAAAAAAGAAAAGTATAATATATAGGCATAGAGCTGAGCAAAAATTCGGGTATCCGGTTTCGTAACCGAACCTAAACTATGTTTGGATCCGATGCAGATCCGGACCTGGACTTCGGTTGAACTAGATTCGAGATCGGGTCCAAATTTTAGGACCCCGTTAAAACCGGGTCCGAGATCGGATAGTGAAAATGTGGACCCGGCCAGCCCGTTACCCGATTATATATATATATATATATATATATATATATATATATATATATATAACTTTTAACTCCAAGCAAAGCAAACTCTAATTTTCCTCCCGCA
Organism: Talinum fruticosum; assembly: GCA_021018815.1. NCBI lineage: Eukaryota > Viridiplantae > Streptophyta > Magnoliopsida > Caryophyllales > Talinaceae > Talinum > Talinum fruticosum. The sequence goes on along the minus strand of JAITYX010000124.1, from coordinate 216,758 downwards.
TCTCGCTATAGTTTTCCCTCTCCCGTGCCTTGCCTCCCCTGCTCTACTCTCGTGCTCGTCTCTCTAAAACCATAGGTGTTCAAACTACTTATCGGATCTTGTTTAATATATTTATATCTCTAAAATCAAAGGTGAATGCCAAATTACAAAGTTGTATCCGAGATTGCATTGATTTTTCATCACAATTGAAATGCACTTGTTTTCTATATTGGCACCTTGCAATGTGCCGACATTATGTTAAAATTAAGCGAAATTAAGCATTAGTCCTATAAAAAATAACGTCAACGAGTTGCGGATGAAACCGAGTGCAATCGAGTCACCTTTAAACATTCCATTAGACGAGAGAATTGTGGGGGAACCCTACATTCAAAAACCTGTCAACTAGTTCTACGTATACATTGAGTTACATTAAAATCCATCTCAAAGTTCTAAGTAAGAATTTTTTTTTGTAAATCAATATTGTAAACTATCACCAATCCAAATTGGTGACAAAGAAAAACTAAGGAAGTTGTCCTACTTTAATGAAAGGAACTTCCTTGTAAATCTCCATAAAGGAGACAATAATTGATCCAGTGAAGCTTCATTGGTCATGGAGTTGGCAAATTGAGAAATTTATTATCTCGCTATCAAAATACAATTTAAAATTTATTATCTCGCTATTAAAATACAATATTAGTGATTTTTTAAACCTTTTATTGATTAAATTTAAAATTTGGTAATTTTGAAAAAATTTCCCCTTCAATGCGGTGGCTAATTTTTATTTTATTTTATTCCCTAAAATCGGTATTCATTAAGAGATCAATTGACCGGAAAGGAGTAGTATCTGTAGTATATGTATACAAATTTTAAAATACTCCCGACAAGATATACTTTTAAGAGAGAAAAGAAAATTAGACACTATAAAATTCACCTCCTATTTCACCGTTCGTCTAATCATTTCGCAATATATGATAAAAAATATGCATTCTCGAAAACATATAAGGTATATATGTATTATGGTATATTAAATTGATGGCGAGGGCCTACCCGCTTTGCCGCGAGGGCGTGAAGAAGCGCACAACCTTTTGCTTGTCGTAAATGGCAAACTCGTCAAGTGCGCCCATTAAAACGTGAGATTACAGGAATTCACTTCTTTTCCCTGCCCTATTTTATTTATTTAATTTAATTATTTAATTTTATTTATTTACAGGAAAATAAGAAAAAAGGGAAAAAAAAGAGACGGGGCAATTTGTCCCTTCTTGAATTTCTGGGAATCAACCAACCCCACAAGCCCCCCATTCCCTCTCTCCCCCTTTTAACACCCCCACCTCTCCACCCCCTTCAAAACGCTTTATTTCCATCGCCTCATTCTCCGAACCTTACCTTACCTTACCTCTCTAAGCCAAACTCTTTTTCTCTCTCCTCTCAACCGCCCCCTTCGCTTGATCGCTCATCGCAAACCGACGCTTCAACTCCATCCAAGGTCTGATTTCGCACCTAAACCTTGATCCTCCTGTTTGATCATCCTCAATTTTTTCTTCTCTTTTCTGATTTTCACTTTTGTTTGTCCGATCATCCAATTCCTTTCGTATTATCATCTGATTTTTCGTTTGGTTATCTTTATACGATCCTCTTTGGATTTTATTATTTTTTTCGAATTTTTCTTTCGAGTTTTGATTGTTTTTCCTTCTGTTTATGATCAGCGGATGTGGAGCTCTTGCTGTTGAAATTTGTTTTGTGTTATGGTATTCCAACCATCAGTTTCATACGGTTTTGCAGTTTTCCCCTTTTTAATATTTTTTAAAATTAAATTTATTAGTTAAAATTTGAACTATCCACTTCGAAAGGAGTGTCCCCAAAAAAACAAAAAAGGAATTTTTTAAAAAAACTGGGAACCCATTTATCGTTTGTTTCTGATACTAAGCAACCACGGATTGTGCTCAGTTTCGCTAATATAGTTAGGTTACGGATGAAGTTGTATTTCAACGGCTGATTAGTCATAGCTCCTGTTAGTTAAGTTTTAAAGATTCCTTTCGGTTTCAATGTAGATGTGTCTAGGAGGGAGGAGGGAGAACTCCTGATGAGAGGATGTGGGAAGATTGAGAGAAATGATTTTACTGTAGTCATCAATTGTGTGGAAAGCTGGATTCTGATGCATTACCTTTTTCGCCCTCTTTTTTGTGGAAGAAATAATAAAGGGGGATGGGGGCGGGGTGTGAGGGGAAGGGTGAGGAGATGGTTAAGGAGTTGTTTGTAGGTAGGTCTTCCTTTGGGTGGGTTTACATGGTTATGTAGGTTATCTGTACGACTGGTGTTTGTTTCAATTTGTCTTGAGTTATATAGTTATCTCCTACACTAACCCTTAAAGGAGGCTGGGCAATGGATATAGTACTTATGAGAATGCGTTGTTAGATTTCTTGTCTGTACTGCATGTATTAATATGTTTTTCTTTTTTGTTTCAGGGATGGGGGTTGTGCTATATAGACTGTTACATGTGTTCAATCATAATAGTCTGTTCTGTAAGAAATCCTGTTTTGTATGTAATTTCAATGTTGTATAAGTACAATAAAAGTGCCTTGACTTGCACTATAAAGAGGAGAACAGGCTTGCCTATGTTGAAGTATTCCATTTGTTTTATTTTATATATGTAGTATACTGCTTCCATTGCATGAATATTGGAAATGAAGTCATTAGCCTATTAGTGGTAAAACTTCGGTGTTTTATTCCCCATTCCTGATATTGTAGTTGTATTATAATGGCCTCCGTGGCTTCTTTGAACAAAAAGGTTCGATATGTTAAATCATACTGTTTTATAGTGTCACAGAGTGATTTTTTTTTAAACTCAGAATTTTATTTGTATAGTATGCATAATTTTTTCCCCCTTGTGCAATAAATAGGAGAATAGGCTTGCTAATGTCCAAGTCCAAGGTTGGGTTGGCCTGGGTTTTAATCCCATGTAGTTGTTTCCACCTGGGACAAAACACATATTATAACTTTTAGATCATAAAATGGTAAACTTGACTGTCAATTGTTCTAATTATGTATTATCTTATTGCAGAGAAGCTATACCAAATGGACCTTTTACCAATGTTTAAATCATTGGCCTTTTACCCCCATTCTCATATGATTCTCTGAACTCATCTCCTTTCATTTGGAGGGAGGGAAGTTTGTGCAAATTGAAGTGCATATTCTTATTGTAGGGGGAAAGAGAGGGATTTTCCAAAGAATGGTCTCAGGTAGTTGCCGACATCTGTATTAGGTTTGTGGAGCTAAATCTTTCCTTGGTTTGATAAGAGAGACTACATTAGTGTTGCTTTGGGAGGTATTATTCTGACAATAGCAATTTCCTTACTGCCAGGGATTTATATGAATTCTGCAGATCCTATAGCAATCTTTTTCCAGTTGTCCTTAGGTTATGATGGTGTCTGATTCAGAAGGACCTACACTTGAGCCTTGAGTCGGTGGAATTCCATGAGCAAAGCTCGTGCGCTTAGCATCTAAGATGAGCAGTACTTCATTATCTTGAGAGAAGGAAAGCTGACGACCTGGGTGAACTGTGATATAAGCTGGAAATGAATTTAGGTGTTTTGGTTGCTGATACTGTGGCACCTTTTCTCCAATGTGCAACTGTTTTCAGCTGAGATTGTTGCTTCTTTATAGATTGTAGCGATCACATCTTTTCTTGATAGGGCGTAGATTCTCTCAATGATGCCCTATAGTTGATCTGGAACTGTATCGAGTATTGTAATACTTTTGTCGAGATAAATGATTCTCATCCTGGAAAATAACCTTTTGTGCTTCTTTTTTGCATGTGCCTTTTTTGGTGCTATAAATGGAAATGGCTGCCTTTATTGTTGTATTGTGCTTATTTTATAGCTGCTGTATCCCAGCCAAACTTCTGTGTATTAAAACTCAAAGGAAATACTTAAATAAGAATTTTTGCTATTAGGGATGAGCATAATTGTCATTTGTTAGCAGTTCAGTTCTTAAGTTATCTGGTTAGTTACTTGAATCCCCTTTACCAATTCATGGTTTCATTCAACTTTTGCTTATTTTAAACTTGCATGTACTTGTATGTCGTATAACCAATATGGAACAGGAATTTGGCCTTTGCTTCAGCTGGACTCCTTGAATCAATCATGAAATAAAAATTACATGCTTTTAATAAGGCAAAACTGGTACTGTAAATGAAATAGCATAAGTAGGTTTAGAACTGAATACCTGATATGTACCTCTCAAAAAAAAATAAATCCAAAAGTATTAAAACATATAGATATGTATAGCATGATGGTCTTGAGAGCAGAGACACTGATACATTTAAAATTCTTATTTGTTATTCTGGAGGAAAGGATTGATTTATGTACTCATTACTGTTAGAAACTTGTCTTTGTCTCAAAAGTTCCTGAAGGATTAGTTTTTGGCATCATGCAGCTCTTCGTTGAAGCATGTTACTTGTTTGGAAGAACAATTGCCTTGAACAATTATCAAACTGGTTGAGTACTTCCTGTGTTGATTGCTCTATCTTGGTTGCAATAGTTATTTTCTGCAGCTTCTGCTAATTATACTGTAGCTCCATCTTCTTTGAATTTGGGCATCTTTTCAGTCTGAGTCTATAGACTAGCTGTTGCTTAACCTTCAGAAACTTTTTCAAGTACATTATCATAATATATATCCTTCAAATATATTCCTTTTTATAAAAAAAATAGTTTGGAACTAATACTCTTGTAGCCGTGATTATGCTCCGCTCAAAATTTTAAAAGACAGAATGTTCAGCATGAACATCCCTTCATCAGATGGAGCAAGTAAATGGAGAACAGCAGGAGCTGGTTTCCACCCTGTACCAAATGACCAAGGAGAGTCAAATAAGAATGGAAATTGCCTATCACAATGAGTGAATTGAGTTAGCTAATGTGAAGGGTATTTTCCTTCTCATATGTTTGGTTTCTGCAACTAGTGGGGGTTTGGAGGGACCTTGATCAATTGCTGCAGAAGAGGTGACATAATACCATCTTTCCTGTACTTATCGTAGTTCTGAAGATAACAGTTTATACAGATTTCCTGTGATGGGGCTGTTTAAGGTAATTTTGCCTAGAACCTTGTTCCTTCTGTGTCTGCCTTTTGACTAGCTACTTTATGGCTGCCTCTCGACTAGTTACTTTCATGTCCTCGGTTGGTGGGGTAGGAAGCAGGTGGCTCTTCTGTGTGGCTTTAGTTGTTTTGCTCTCTTCCCTAATTGTCACTCATTTCATTGTCTATATATTGGTGGGCTTTATTTTATTTTACTTTTTTTGAAGGGGGGTATGAGTAGTTACATTTTTCTTTGTCCATTAAGTGAGTAAATTAGGGAAACCTAGTAGATCAACTCTTACACACTATTTGTTTAACAATATAATGCCAATTTGGGATTTAAATTTTTGGTGTGTCATTGACTCAGCTTTCATTTGAAAAGTGATGACAGCAATTCAAAGCCACAGAATTTTATTCTCACAAGATTTAGCTTTTGCTAATCTTTTCATTGCATTGACATTTTGTTGACTGATATCCAATGGAAACATATTAGCCTTATCCATGCATTATTGAAAAGTTGATGTAGGAGGGAAATTTCTGCCCCCTTGCTTATATTACTCTTTGGGACTGTAGCATTTGGATATTCACTGGATAGCATTTAGATGACATATCGATAAACCATATTGTGTGTAGAGCCAAGGATATGAGTTTCTATGTGTTAATCAAGATTTGCAACTTCTCCTTTGAATTGTCCTGATGTCCTCTAAATTAGAATCTGTTTAAATATGGTCCTTGTTATTTCCTTCTTGTAGGATAATGTAGCAACGCTTTCCACTTCACAATGATACTGTATCCTACATCATTTTTCTTGCGGTCTCTTATCAAGATCTGGTTTACCCATTCTGATTTAGAGTTTCATAATTTTTTGTTGTTTATGTTATTTCCCTTCAAAGTTTACTCGGCTTGCAGTAGCTTTGGTTCTGTGACTCGTCTCATTGTTGAGCTGGTCGTAATCTGATTCTTTTCCAGATAAAGATTAATACTCCCCTAATACTCAATAGCCCTCATTGAGGGTGTCTTGTGATTCCCTATCATGCCCTCTGTCAATTCATTCCAGAGTTTTTATTGGTGTACTTAAGTTGAATATCTGCTGTTAAAAATCTTTTCAAGGATTAGAAAAGTACAAAAAGTAACATGCTGGCAGCATGGCACTTGTTCCTTCGCTTTTTATGATGGCATCCTTACTCTCTCTCTCTCTCTCCCGGATGACGAATATGTGCTATCTCCTCCACTGTGCACATGTTGGTGTACTCTGATCATCTGTTGTCATTCTGGGTACCGTTTCCTTTCCTACCCATACTTAATAAGGATGAGCACCTCAATTCTATGATTGCTGGAGTTTACAAGCTACAGTTCTTGGTGTTTTGTGCCTACATGCCCAACCGAGGTAAAAAAACATCTTGATGATCTGCATTTTCCATTCTTCTGTATTACCCTTGTCCTTTGCCTCATTACATCCTGATTTCTGTATCGTCCTAACTTAGATTCCTTCTTGCTCTTTTGGTCTATTTAATTATTTCCAAATTGATATAAATAGTCTGATTTCTAGGGTTTATTAGCCCCTTCCACACACAACCACAAAAAATAATAATTCAGAAGCAGATTGGTGGAAATGGTGACAATCAATCGCTTCCCTGATTGCCTTTTTTCGCTCACAAAATCGATTATATATTTATCTTTGAGCTCTTATTAGAACTTTTAAAAGTGTCGAAGTTATATGATAAAAAGGTAATAGTTTCAAATTCTGAACTATATTTCAGTGTATATCTCAGTGTTGTGCAATACGAATATGGTTTCTCTACTATATCTGTTTTGAGTTTTGAAGGATTATAGTTTCGGGGTTAGGTTATTTTTGAATCAAGTTCAATTATCTGTTGTAACAAATGCAAAAGTTGAATGCAGGTGGATGAGGTGATGAGATTTGTGATGCCAATATGGTCAGTGGATTGCCTGGTTAGGCATGTCTTTGATGTGCTGATTGTGATCGATTTTGAAAGCTTTTCTCAAACAACCGATCTTGGACAACATTGGAAATAGCTTTGTAAGCAAGGATTTTCTTAAGATCCTTAGGTTTGGTCATGGTTGTGATTTTTATTGCCGTGCCTTTAATTGGGATTGCCCAGTAAGGCCTTTTTTGTAGCCCTCATATTGGGTTTTATTAAGCTAAAATTGCAACAATGAGCTCCTAGGACTGATCAATTGCTACCGCCATAGTTCTAGACTTCCTATTAGGCCATGATGAGATCAAGAATTCAAAACATGGTTTTGGTTGCAGCCCCAGTAATGGGTGGGGTATCTCAGAATTTTGTGAATGTGGCAAGTCGGTTGCACATCATCGATGTCGTAGCTTGGAAGCTTTTCTTAAACAACGGTCTTGCACAGCATCAGACATGGTTTTTAATCAAGGATTTTCTTAAGGTTCCTAGGTTTGATCATGGTTCTGAGTTTTATTGGATGTGCCTTCGATAGGGATTGCCTAGTAAGGCCTTTTTGGATAGATCTTCTCTTATTGGGTTTTATTGAGCTAAAATTGTAAGAATTAGCTATGAGGAATGATCAATTGCTACCTGCATAATGTGTGCAGTGTCGTGGAATTTTCCTAATGTGGCAATCTTGCTGCAAACCACTGAAGTTGCAGCTTGAAAACACAGTTCACTATGAAACCCTTCCAATGTTGTCCTATCACGGAACGACCTCATTTTGAGTCCATGCATGAGATATTAGAACTGCTCATTTGCTATCAGTTACTTGATGGAATAGATTGACATAGGCTTGCCAAGGATTGGAGCATCAATGGACTTGCCAGGTTGTAGTATGGATAATATTCCACGTTCTCAAACATCAGCTTGCTTGTCTTTGTCTCCTCGTCTAATTAGTGAATATGGTTCCATTTTAGAGGGTGTAGGCTTACTAATGGCATTTGATATTTTATATGGTCAAAAGACGGAGAGTAATATTTGTACATGGCATTTGATTTTCTTTAAGGAGTACTCATTTTTGCATATGGAAATAATTGGCATGATGTTGGAATTTGGCTTCGGAGATGGCTAACTTAAACCTGTTTTGAACTTACCTGGTGGTGAGCCTGCTGCACTGCCTCTGATTTGATCAATTCCCATTTTCCAGATGAACCTTATTATTTCACAATAAAGTGCGGTCTCTGATTGAGACGAAACTTTCCTTTGGGTTCACGTGCAAATGCTTCATTGTTTTCAGCAGCATCAGGACCCTTTTATGAATTATGTTCTTTTGCTGAATGCCCAATTTGAAACAGCTGGATACCTGTTGTGGTACAAGGAATTTGGCCATTTCTCATCGAGTATCGTCAGTTCATTGAATCTTTCCTTGTCCCCTATCTTGTCTATTCTATCTTTTCATTGAAAGTTTATTTTTCTTATGTGAACACCTTCATTCCTATTGCACATGTGTAGTGTTCCAAGGACTAAATGTGTAACATCTTGGAATTACATCTATAACTGAAAGATTTTGGTTTCATTGCTGATACAGGATCCAGAGTGATCTTATTGGCTCTGTACATTCTAGTATTTTTATCACATTTTTATTTTTCGATTGGAAGTGTTGGCTTTAACTTGGTAAACGAGTAATATCTTATTGACAATGTTTTTTCTTCTCAGTGTAAAATGTTTGGATAGCTGGGTCAGTCTTGACATTTATACACTATATATATAAATGTGGATTGAGGCGTATGATTTACTAATTTCAATGTTTCTAATCATTTACAGGAGTTTAAAATACCAAAAAAGTTGAGTATTGTGTCTAATGTGATTATGGCTCATAGACACATTTACGGCTCATCACCTATATTTGAAGCTGAACCCGATCAACATTGGAACCGTCTGCCTGCTGAAGATCCTTACATCCACTTTGGTAATGAGAACCCAGCATTTTTTCTCATTACTTGCTCATCTCACTGATGATTCATGCTATATAATTTTAATGTGATTACAACAACACTCATTATGCACCTCCCAAAAATTAGGGTTTTGGAGATTCAGATGTGGGTAGCCTTACATCCTATTAGCATAGATGCTGATTCTGAGAGAATTGCGAAAAAAATGGAAAATAAATTTCTTGAGGAAAACATTTTTGTGATAAAATTAGAGAGGGACAGTAATGAAACACATAGAGAGCTGGCGATGTTACAAAGCATTAAAGATAAAAGACAGGTGAGAATAGTGTTTAATGATCAATCGAATCACATAGACTAAGCTAGCAGAGCTCTAGGCATGAAAGCATGTCAAGCAAAGGGAAGCAATATGATGCACATTGGTGATTACACCACATGGACAATTGAAATAGGAAAGAATAGTTCACTTAAAAAGAAAAGAAAAAGAAAGAACCAGGGCAATGAATGTATAGAAAGTAAGCAAAACTGGTGCTGTCAACAAGTGCATACTTGACACCAGGGATTGATTAGTATGTACCACAGAGACTAAGAATGGGTAGATAAGCGTGTGTCTACAGTTCTAAGATTCTAACCCTAGCTTGCCACACTCTCCAAACTCCTTGCTAAGTTGTAGACAAGCTGATCCTAGTATGGTGACTTATTCTAGTTTGTTAGTCATCCTCTTTTCTTAAAATACCAAATCATACCCTTGCAGTGGTGCATTTGGGGCCTCTTCTCGTGTTCGAACCATGTATACTTTGCCTCTTGTATCTTATAAGTGCTGCTCCCATCTTAGTATCACCTGATTTGTGTTATCTGCCACATCCAGTTGTAATATCCATGTCACTACTGACCTTTAGTCCCTTCAGAAGGGTCTTGGGAATGATTGTCTATCAATTTGAGCTATTCAAATGTAGAGTACGTGTAATAACCTTTAGTCACTCCCATCTTAGAGTACTGATGAGGCATTTGAAACCATGGAGGTGTTTCCTATAGGCTAATCAAATGCAGAACTATGACTAATGAGATTGTAGAGTTTTCACTAATTAAGGGAGAATCTATAAAGTTTGGAGGATAAGGACATCATTAATGTAAAAAGAACAAAAATAAAGCTAATACAATAATTCTTTCTAGTTCTGCTAAATGGTTGTTGACTATGTCCCTTGGAAGAGATTTTCAGTCGAGACAAAGCAAGGCAAGAAGAACTTACTCCAGATCAAATACTCTGGCAGTATGTGGTTTCTGAGGGTTCTGGTATTATGTTCCGAGAAGATATACCATGTAATGGCACAAATCATACAGCTCCATAAGATCTTATGAATTTTACAGCCTTCCTCTGGAGTTATGCTGAAGATAAAATCATTTTTCTTTTCTTCGGAGGGGTGGGGTTGGTTATTTCTCATTAGATAGAAATGCTAATAAATTGGATGTGAAGGGGAAATTCAGGAACATATATCTTTATCGCATTCACTGTAGCACAGAATGTACACATCGCTATAACGCAGGAAGGTTTGGTTTCTGGGTCAATTTTGCTAGTGAGATTCCTGCTCTTTTTCTTTTTTTTTTTGAGATTTGGGGGGGTGTCTGATCTTTTAGTGCAGAGTAAGGATTGGCCCAGCGGCCTGGCCTATCTTACAGGGAGTATAGTATCATGGAAGTTTGTAAAAGGACATGAACTATTTTGGTAGCCATTAACCATCAGGTGTTTATTCCTCGCCTTAGAGTAGTTTAGTATTATTTATTTGAAAGAGTATTGTGCTTTTTTCCCCTGTTTGATGAGTAATAAAAAAACATATAATGAAGCATTTTGCATTAGATGCTATATGTTTATTTCCTCTTGCAGTCAGGTTTTTTAATTTTTTTAATTTTTTATGTGGTCCCATTGACCTCTCAATAAACGAATTTCAAGTTTGACTATAGGGATAATGCTGTTCAATGTAATCCACATATTCTACTCTGTATTGTGCCTGTTTTGTTTCTGATGATGTCTGATGCTTGCTCATCTGGTTTACCCTTACACTCCATCACTTTTGAATTGCAGCGAGAACTAGTGCTACAGAAAATGGACCTATTTTCCATCCTGGGGAAAACGGATCAGTGGAGCGAGCTCATTATGCTTCACAATGGAATGCTACTGGAAGATTAAATAGTTATTCTTCCTCAAGTCAGATAGTCAATGCACCTCATTTTCAACCTGATGCTTCTGATCCACCTCGTGATTCTTTGCATCCTTCTGCAGCTGCAAATGTCTTTATGGTTCCAGAAAATCATGTTCACCATGCTTCTTCCTCAAATTATGGAGTTGAAAGTAATTTCTTTGATCTCTCAATGGGCAATGGGAGGAGGTCATACAAAAGGAAAAGCCCTGGGATCCCTGCTGTTGTTGAAAGGGGAAGTACAAGCAGATATTACTGTGCTGGAAGTTCATCTGATGTGTCTTCATCGTCAGAGCTGTGGCAAGATAAATCGACTATAGATGCTCAGCATGCTCACTGGGAGCCCTTGACTGTCCCTCCTAGCTACAGAGCCAATCAGCTTTCAATTGGGGGTGAAAGTTCTCTGCGGAATGTGAGAAGCCGGTCTGCGTTAGATTTGGAGTCTGATGTTTTTAGGACCCATGTACCAGCTAATTATTCTCACCATCCTGGTGCAAATAGACTTTCAGTTGACCAATCTGGCTCTGTAGATCATCCAAGTCAGAATCCAAGTGTTCCTTTACCAGAATGGAACCCTATACATGTGCCTGGTGGTCCACATGCAAGACCTGTTGTTGCAAATAGCTTGACTCATGAGGCTAATCACTTCTTTCCTGGAAGCAGCATCACAAATGCTTCAGGTGAAATGGCTGGGTTCCATCATGAGCATATTTCTAACCGAAATTCTGTTGTTCCACAAAGTTTGCATCCTACCCCATCCCATACAAGGGAGTTCGCAGTAGTTACACTCACAGATCGGGCAATAGTAATCGAGTTTCACTGGGAAGCTTGCGCATTGGACATGTGCCTCCTGTAGATGAAGGTCTGCAATTGTTGGGCGAGAGCCATTCCTCCAGACATCCTAGACCGTTTGTGGGGTGGCGCAATGGTGACAGGAGTGGCAGGTCACGGTTGTCTTCTGAGAGACACCGTCTACTATCTGAGGATGCTGGCAGCCATGATAGACTGACCGCTGAGGTAGAGGAATCTTCTAATTTATTGTTTTCTTTCTTCTTTCACTGTTTATCTCGTAATGACTGCATGAATGCTGAGTGATTTGGCTGGGGATTGAGAATTGGATTATATACATGTTGGAGGGATTGGGTGAGTCTGAGTTTAGTGTGTGTTTCTATTATTTAGCGGTCCATATTTTGCCTTGGGATTTGTTTTGGAATCCACCTATTTGATTCTTCTGTGGGCTGCGTATGGTGAAGTATTAACATCCCCTTCCTGTGAAGGGGACAGAAGTATAATCTGAAAGGGAAGTTGCTGGAATGTATGATTTTCATTACTGTAGATATCTTAGCTGTTCAATTATTTCCATTTTTATCTTGTACATCAGTACATGCTTGTTCTGCTGATGGCTAGAGTTGCAGAACAAGCATGTACTGATGTACGTATTTGCAGATGGTGATTGTGCTCATTACATGTAACATGGGGTTAGATAATCATGAACTATAGGTGTGTGTGTGTGTGTGAGAGAGAGAGCAATTTAATTGCACATATTTCTCTTACCGTTATTGTTGGTTGAAAATCTGAACTAGCTTGTGCTAAATTTCTTGGAGATCATACCAGCGCTTGTGTTAGCCATGGCTGTTATAGCCTTGTGCGTTCTTATGACCCCCACTCCACCGCCCCACCCCCCAAAAAAAAAGGAAATAAAAATCCATTTGCTTGGCCCTCAATTCATGTTGACCTGCATGACTTGCAAAAGAACGTTGTGTTCTTTCGGAGCAACATCTCTTGTTCACAGTGCCCTGTCAAGTTGATATTGATATTGACTCATGTTTGATTGGTGTTTACCAGTTTTCAACTGACCTTGGTGTTTGACATCTTCTGTGTTATTTAGGGCCTTATGATTGTTGACCATTCTTCCTTATATGGGTCGAGGAGCTTGTTTGATCAACATAGAGAGATGAGGCTAGATGTAGATAACATGAGCTATGAGGTGAGTTCTCCTGTCCTGGTCAGTAGACTCCTTTGTGTCTTGGATGATGTTTGCTTTCTCTGAAGCTTGTTTGGATGAGCAGGAACTGCTTGCTCTTGGAGAAAGAATTGGAAGTGTCAACACTGGATTATGTGAAGATCAATTGCCGAAATGTTTGACAGAGAGTGTGTATTGTTCATCAGACCAAGTGCAGGAAGAAGGGAGATGTGTAATATGCCTGGTATGTTTCTGTTTCAAATTGTATATTAACATACGTCCTTATGTTAAACATGTTGAGTACCAAATTCTATAAGATCTGCTTGGTTCTCATCTCGTGAAACATCAAATTTCTTCTTCCTACATGGGGTTGAATCCTGAAACCACTAATGGTTTCAGTAGTCCTTTAGTGTATCTCCTCGTTGATGTGTTCAACCTGCAATTAATGAAGTCAATCCGTTCTATTTTGTTAGATACACAGTAATTGTGCTTCTAATTTGCTAAAATGCTTTTATTTTTGTGTTGTCTTTTTAATTTGATAAGCATGTGGATTAGAAAAATGGATTTTAAATATATCACATTCTCTTAAATTACCAGATGCATTTGGCTTTGGCAAATGGGTATGGAGATTGGTTGGATGAAATTTTGGAACAGAAGAGATGCATAATTTATAAGCAGGTTTTCTAGTTATAAAAAGATCCAAAATCACTTCTGCAATTTGCAACGACTGTCATTTTTTTTTTCCAATTTGGTATGAGAACGATCAAGAGAGCCTCATTGGTATCTCCTGCTGTTGGTAGTTTATAACTGACCAAGAGTCATAAATATTTTTCTTTGATAACTGCTGTTGGTAGTTTATAACTGCTAGAAAGGAAGGCTATGAACAGATCTGTCAGTTTGTTTGAGAAGATAGTCAAGCAATTAAAAAAATGTTGGAAAAGAAAAATTACTGTCATAAATATATTTCTTTGATAGCAAAGTAAAAGCGAAAGATGTTTCAGTATCAGATTTCATTCCTTGAACCATAACACCTGATGATTGGCAGGAGGAGTACCAGCATATGGATGACGTCGGGACGCTTAAAGCTTGCGGCCATGATTACCATGTCACCTGCATCAAGAAGTGGTTGTCGCTGAAAAATGCATGTCCGATCTGCAAGGGTCCTGCTTTACCAGATAATATGAAGGAGAAATAAGTTAAAAAGGTCAAGTTTGCATGCATTGGTTTTTAGGTTTACTCCATTCTTTGTAAATATTTCATACATGTAGGTCTTGTGGAAACATCCCTCAGAAGTGAGGAGGTCATGTCTCATGTAAGTATGAGTATCAGGTCTATATTCTCAGACTGGAAGTTTATTTTTATTTGGGTGCTCGTCGGATGTTGGACGTTAGACTATATATTAGTTCTAATAATAGTTATTCTGTTTAATGCAGTGCTGGCGTTCTTTATAATTATCTGCTGTCTACAAAACCAAAGCCCTCTCTCAGCAATAATAAATTGCACCACAGCACAAATCAACCATAATTTTCCGTTAAATCTCTAATTCTTTATTGTAATGTAAATGGCATTTGACATTTAGGGTTTGTTGGTTTTAGCTGTTAAAATTAGATATTATAAAGTTTATAGCGGTTATGAGTTGTTATATAAGTAAAAAGTTGTTGCGAGTTGTTATAATTAGCGGTTATAACTGTTATGAACTGTAATAATAATAATAATAAATAATAATAATAATTGTAAATAATTATAAGGGGTTATGATTATTTGTTATAGTCGGTAGCCGTCATAGCGGTTATAGTTAATACGAGTTGTTATAGCTGTTAAGAATTGTTATGAGTTGTTAAGAATTGTGATGAGCTATTATGAGACTGTTATGAGTGATTATTGGTTATAAATATTTTTATAAATGTTAATTCGAAGAGACCCTTATTGGTAAACTTGGTTTAGTTGTCAACTTTAAAAAGCAGTAACCAAAAACTAGGGTTGAAACAAAATCCTTGAGGTGCGAAGTGCTGAATGTCACATGGGAACATGAGTTTGAACATCTAACAATGAGCGCAATATTTCATTCAGATTCTGAGTACGAAACGGAGCTTTTGTTTTGTGCTTTGTGCTTCTAATCTTTGAGTGTAGCTTGATCCTGTTGGCTAAACTTAAAGACGACCCATCATATTATTATCGAGATAAACTAAGTAATTTCTGATCAGCATGAAGTCCCTCAACACCCAAAACCTTTGTTTTTATCATGGACTAGAGTTCATATTCTGAATTGCGTGTAGCGGCAATGAAATGAACATTTTGAAAGTTTTTAATATTTTAATATAGTATTTTATTTGTCCATCTCCATGTTATTATTACGTTTCTCAAAATATATAATTCCTATTTTTACTTTTAATAATTGATGAATATTTACATGTTTCATCGATGAGCATAAGATTTAGCGATTAACATTGCTTCAGGACGAACTTTTATTAGGGTTGGAAATCTTGGTATTTAAAACTTTTTTTATTTATAACATTTGATACATTTCAAGAAATACATAACCGTTTTTTTATTTAGTAATTTATGAACATGTTTTTATATTATCAAAGAACATTTTATAAGGATGAACATTATTCATATAGTTATGCATCTGTAATTGTTGGATTCGCACTTCCAGCAAAAAGATTAATCTTAAGAAGTGAAAACCCTTTTTTTTTAAAAAAAAAAGAATATATCGTGGAAGAGTCAAACAGCGTAGCGTGATCTGCTGTATATGATATACATATTGAAGTTTTACAAGGAGTATGAACTACAATATAAGATGAAATGGGCAAAGATAATGACTAATATCTAAAATAATGTCAATAAATTTTTCCAAAGATGCCCATGCTCTAATGTCATGGGCAAATTATGATAAACTCACTTGTGACCAACTGTTCGAGTTAGCAAGTAGTTAGTATAGGTTGTTGCATTCTGCTATGGTTAGAAAGTTGCTACCTTTGAGAGAGTTGATTAAACTTTTTCTGAGAAAAATAGCAAACAAGGGACACCGAAATGGTAAGATACTGCCAAGACATTTAACCATTGACTGTTATTGTACAATCAATGAAAACCCTAGACTAAAGTTCACCTCAGGGAAAGCTACAAGGGTCACTGGGTCACATACTGCTAAGACATCCAAGTAATAGAATCCAGGGTCAACAGGAAAGCCAATCATGAATATCAACAACTCTTACATAAGAATCATCAGTTTGTTTTATGTACAACAGTACAAGGAAGAGGCAAAGCCCTCTCACATTATACCATCAGGCTTCTCATCCCATCGTGACTTAAGCTTCCCTCGAGCCCTCCGCCTATCTTCTGTACCTTCAACTGGCATAGGCTCGAAGAGAACAAAGTCATCATCATCCTTAGGGCCAATCCACCCCAAGCAAGGTCTACGTTTAGGTTTACTGATGGCAGAGCCTTGTTCTTGTTCTCGAGGCAAGTGCTCAAATCCTGGCGGAGTAGAATGTTCACAGGCTTCCAAAATTGCTGCAATTTGTTTTCGCACATTTTCCATGTCGATTTTTATAGGGTTTTCGTGCAAGGCATAATTCTGGTCTTGAGCAGGAGGAAGACAAAGGGGCTCAGCCACTGTATAATATGCTAAGAGTCAGAACGAGTTAAAATACCAGTGAAACAAGTTGCACGAAGAAATGCTGCCTTTGATATGGAGTATCTGGTTCAAAAAACCCTCCTCTGTAGACCCTTATTTTACCCCCTTTCAGTTGTAGGTGGCTCAGTTACTTCCAACCAAAAAAAAAAAAAAAGCAAAACAAAGAGGTGGTTCAAGAAAGGGTACAGGGTGGTAATTTAAAAGATGAGCAATTAGTTGAGATCTATGATCTAAGATCTAAGAAAAGTAAACTACTTTGTTGAAGACCAAAATGTGAAATACGTGTGTCTAACATATAGAACTGAGAAAAGAGAATACAAAAGCGAAATCGGATTAGTATCAATCAAACTACTGACTGGAGATCATGGGAAACCATGGATATCTAAGTAACCTATCAAAAGCGATGCAGACATGTATTGGAAGAAATGCACACTACTCTAGTCAGACCAGTAAATTGTGCTTGCTTATCCTTCAAGCAAAATTATTGAAGACATGAACTCCAAAACGCAAATGTTTCATTCCATTCGTGAAGATGATACATTTCAAATTGCAAATGTACAATTATGATTATCTTAGCTCCACAACTATCAAAGATCCAAAATAAAAAGATGCAGCATAACAAGGCATAATCATAAGTTAACATCCTCTGACAATGACGGGCAGCAATCATAAACCAAAAAATATTATGCATTACATCAGAGTTGGGAGGAAGTGATCATAGCTGCAGAATTGACAAAGACAGTCTTCGCATTTTAAATTTGAACCCAAAACACAAACATAGAAAATGAAAACTAGGAAATTGGATTTCTTAGTTAAACCTTGGTTGGAAAATGAACAGCAGGAAAGAGAACAGCTTTGAGTGGCTCAGGGACTTTTGCAAAGACTTCTAATTGCGTAAATCTAAATGATCCAAAAGGTGCAATCTATCATCACTGTCAAGCTGAAATGAATGGTTATAATTTGAATAGCTTAACTACTAAAAAGGAAAAAAAAAGGATAAAAGTAACCTGGATTGAAAATACAAGTGAGACAGATATGACTGAAGGAAAGTAATTCTCTAAAGTTGAGGGGCCCTAGCTTCTTATTCCATATATTCGAGGCAAGGTATTCCAAACTGCCGTATGCCACCTTGGTATACACATGATAATCTCTTACCCTCTCTACTGACCTACCAATATTTAATTTACATTTTTATAATGAAAGTTGTGCTTGGAATCTGAATTGTCAAAACATAACATTTCACCAATTAGCTATATAATCTAAGTACATGTGTATAAAATTAGTTATCTATTTTCTAGTACCACAGAAAAGCATGGGATGGATCGAGGTTGTGTATACTATCTGATACTATCCTTGAGTCCAAGGTGTGAGCATGAATATTGCATGTATCAGTATCACCACCAAATCTCAACATTATTTTTGGATAAATAGTCAAGAGCAGATATTGTCACCTATATAAAACCAGCCACCCTTGCTTCAAGGGATCTACCCTAGTAAGAAAATGAAAGAAAGCATCATAGCCACCCTTGCTTCAAGGGATCTACCCTAGTAAGAAGATGAAAGAAAGCATAAATTCGATTACCCAATATTCTCCTTAAGGAACTAGAACCAATTTTCTCCAATATAAGTATCCCTAGTAAGAAAATGAAAGAAAGTATAAATTCGATTACCCAATATTCTCCTTAAGGAACTAGAACCAATTTTCTCCAACATAAGTAACTTTAAAAATTTGAAATGGAAAACTTAAGCCTGGTTGTCCAATTTACATATATTAGATTTATCCTTACCTCCCCAGTAATTATATGAGCATTTATGATTCTATAGGACCATATTTCTGCAGATAAACAATGGTGACAACACTAAGACTTCGGACTAAAGAAAAGCTCATATTTTCCAAATAGAAAACTTAAGAGATGATGCGACCAAGACAACAGAGACAAGTGCAAAAGGTTTTAATAGACCCAAATAAATCTGAGAGTGAGGAATATTCTCAGAGCCTAATTAAATTTTCTGTTTGACCAAATTCTTTTTGCGCCTAATTTTTATATGCCTTCAAGTTCTAACAGTAGAACTGATCTTTGGGAATAAAAAAGACTGCACAAAATAAAGCCGATGGGTGCTCACCTCAGTGGCCAGAGTCCAAGCCGTCATGCATAAATCCTCCCTACTCATTAGGTTAACTACTGAACAGGGGGGATTGAAAGCTACTGCCACAAGAAGACAGTGAGCAGAGTCACCATTCGTAGTAGATTAAGATTCGAAAGAATGTAGGAATTAGCGGCTGATTAGTAGTAACTACCATTATTAGACTCGATTCCCACATAAAAAGGACTGGGTGTCAAACATAGTAGTGGATCTCAGTAGAGTCCAATACCAAAGAGAAATATATGTTGGCAGACTTCATTAACGAGATGCCTACTTTATGCAAATTCTTGTTTGAGATGGTCTCATACGAAAGATATGATGAGGAGATTGTTTAAAGGGTTGACTATTTAGGGTGACTTGTTTATTTGAAGGCTGAATAATAAATCGTTTAAGATGGATTTTAACATCCGAATAAAACTCATATTTAAATGAATTATTAGCCACCTTAGAAAATATTAAAAGTCACACTTCATTAAACAACAATCTGCAATGAGACAGTCTTAACTAAGACTATTTGCTTCCCATGTAAGGGTTCCTTTTCTTTTGGGTGTACACAAGCCCATTTTATACAAGACATAACCACAACAGAATTACAATTCAAAATTCATAACACAAGATCGAACAAGATTTCAAAATCTACAATAATAACATTGCTTCTAGGTTCTAACAAGAAAAGAACAGAACTGAACTTTCACCAACAAGTCTGTACGAAACTCACAATCTATCTGTTTTATTTTTTTGGGGCCCCCAAAAAAAAAAAACTCATTTTCTTCTTCCCCTACTGCCTGGAAAATGCAAATTCAACAATAAGAGCAAGTCCTAATTTCAGAAGCGTATAGTTTATATTATGGTTCATAGTTCCTGTGACTTAGTCAGAATATCATTGCAACGGGGAAGAACAAGGTGTATTCTTTCTTGTCTTAGAAAATAAAACAGTTGTCTAAAGGTCCTTAAAAAATTGGCAGATAATGATCATACTCTCATTAACGGAAAATTGAGCTTGCATGTAAAGACGTAATGTTTCAGATGCCATAGAATCATATTTAAAATAAGCAGGGCATGCAAAGGATGAAAGAGACAGTGAACAATTTACCAGTTTCAGGACTTAACAACCCAGCTTCTTGTTCAAAGCATGAAGGCCTATCAGCTATACATAACAGTCTAGCCTCTGATGGTTCTGCATCCACACTTCGAGCTCTAGTTTCCATTTGGCAATCCTTCAAAATAAGCATGCATCCTCATTACGAATCAGAACAGTTTAAAAGTGTCCAACTTCATGTTCTTAATTCACTTCAACAAACCATTAATTTACCCACAGTGAGCGAATCCATATCAAATCCTTTAGGTCATTTGTCCTCACTCATGCCCAAAGAAAAATCGTCCATCCCATAAAATTAGTCCCATCTCATGAATCTAATTTTCTAATTGAACTCTATTTAATGAGTCTTTCTCATTATATGAGATTGACGTGCTTCTTAACTTCTCCATGATGCTTTAACAAACATCTGGTGACAGCTTTAAGTTTGTGTACTTAGGACCTAGTAGGCTAGTACTGATTTTCTTTTAAATATTAATGTGCCGTTATGTATGTTAGTTATGGTGTCTCCCTTGATATTTTTGCATACCAAATAATGGGCCACCTGGCCCAGTTGATTACTGTTTTATTGATTTCTATTAAATATTATCATCCTACTGATATTTATAATTCGTTTGTGTCATTATGTTCTGCCTTTTGATCACTTCTAAATTTTATTCAGAATGCTTTAACATTGCCATGTTTCCAAAATTACGGGGTTTAATCTTTAAGATTATTTTTTAAAATAAGGTAACTGTTTTGTGCAAAAACTTCTCTGAGAGTTCTTGGAATTGGCATCTTTGTAGCCTACATCTAGAGATCTCCAGCTTTGCGCAGATGGGATCAACAATCAAAAAGGGGGGGTAAGGGGCACACAGCAGTAGGAGACGTATACCCAAGCCCTGGTCTCATTGTTACCCCCAACCTTCTCCCCCTCTAGCCTCAGCACTGTTTCTATTGAATTTTGAGAAGCTTTTAATCCTAAAGATAGTAAAATACACAAGACTACATGCAAGATTTTATTAAGAAATAAAAAAAATGAGGCAAAATCAATTCTACATAATCAGTTGCCTAGTAGAAGAATCAGGGCACAGAAATGAAATAGCATCTGATGGGTACCTGAAATGAAGGTTCCCCTGGTTCACATTTCTCCCTCTCTTGATCCTCCAGTATACTATCGATTAATACCTTGTAAGAGGAATCCTCAATGAAAGCCCACCCTTCAGCACCACCATACGCCTGCAATCCCATAAAATAAGAGCATTAATTTCGAGTAATTAAAAAAACCAACGGAACTTGTATATTGAAAAACAGATTAGAAGGACAGAAAAGAAAACATAAAAGGGGCACCTAGCCACCTACTTCTAACAGCCCTTTAACTTTCTTTCGGATCAGACTTGGTAAGAAGCCCATCGGTTTCAAAGCATCAAGGGCAGCGTCCATTCGTGTGTTACCCACCTGAAATTTTCGCAGCAGAAATGAACCAAGAGCACACAAAAACCTTCAACCTAAAAAAAGCAAAGAAAATCCCCGGCAAAAACAAGAAAATGGCATATGAAAATCAACATACTCCGCGAGATCTGCCTCTTGGTGCCATATTATCTAACTGTATGAGCGACTAATCTGCAATGGCAGATACAAGATGCAAACAATAGATATAGTCAGAACTTGCATAAATACATGATTTAAAGTTTAACATTAGTGATGATAATGAACATTCTAGCTAGCTAATTCATTTAGAACAATTGTCCAAAATGATATTTCATTTTCTGCAAAACATTGCATAACATCAAACATGTAAAGAAACTGATTTTTTTTATAGAATGAATCAAACAATTAAACTATTAGCTTGAGCTTAATAGCTTACAAATACGTTTCATGTTTAGAATTAATGGAAACAAACACAATTCAGGCAAACAATATATGTAAAGTAAAATACAATGCCACTTGAAGTATCAACCTATTCAATCTCATAATAGTCTTGACGTTTAGAGTGTAAAGCACAAGAATTTAAACAAACCCATTAGTGCAAGCCATTAAACAGCTTGAAAACAATGGCAGTGAGTTGTTAAGCTCATGATCAGCAACAATCTGATGACAGCAGGAATCAACAACGATGGAGAGAAGAAATGTCCCCTACTTAGGGGTTCATCAATTGGTTTACACTAATCACTCAAAAGACATCGACATGTACTGATGAGTACATCAACTATTAACCTTCCAATAGATGATAATAATGTCACATAATTTTTGAATTTCCCACTAAGTGAACCTAGAGAAAGCCCCTAACAGCTTAGCATAATGAGGGCAAATAATGCACAAAATACAAAATCAACCATGACCATATGATACAAAAAAAAAAAAAAATCAAAATCAACAAGAAGAACCAAGTAATCCCAGAAGAAGAGAATTTGGAAAAAACTGAAATGTAAGAGGGTCAAACCAATAGCTAGCGGACGCGAAAGCTTGCAATGCAGAAAGCAGAAAGCAGAAGGCGAGAGTCGAAGGTGAGGGAGAGAGAGAAAACGGGTACTTGGCGAAATGCCGGCGGGGGCTCCGGCCACTGCGGTGCGAAGATGGGCAGATGTAGAGAGAAATGGAGTTAGGGTTTGTAATTGGTGAGCAAAAATCAGAGAAGGCAAGAGGTTGTGAAAACGGAGAATTGGAAAGAAGACCTTTGATATGCCAAGCCGGGGGGAAGAGGAGGGAAGTCAGTGAGTGAGTGAGGCTGGTCAGTGGTGAGCAATAAGTTCGTTCAAAGTTGTGCTTCAACATACAAAAATGGTATAATTTTTGTCTTAATCTACCCACATTTGGTGCTTCGGCCCACCCTTCGTATACTTGCATTTAAGACATATATGATATATGATGTGATAATGAAGCATCTCACTAGAAAACGAGAAGAAGATTGTGTTTGAAAACAAGAAAAAATTGCGTGAAGATTTGATTGTCGAAGGGCGCCTTCCTGAATAAAAAAATTTATGATTGACTTTATTTATAAATCAATGCAAAGTGGAACAACTTAGTCTCGACACGTCTCTATTGATAAGTCCGAGTTTACTCATTCAATCGACTTAAATTTCTTCGAAAACAAATGCCACTAATTTGTCTTTAAAATTTACTACAAAATTATACTTAAGAAGTTTAGATATCCATAAGTCACAAATCAAAATTAGTTCAAAATACATATGAAAATAATATTCTATTGAGCAATTCATAGGACATATGTAATATATAGGGAATCAAAACTTTATTAACATTCACCCTTACAAAAAGATAGAATAAGGTGAATAATAGAAGACAGGGGTGGAGCCCTTCATGTGCCAAGGGTGTTCATGGACACCCTTGGCTCAAAAAATTAAAAAAATAGTTTATTTTTAGAGTGAAAATTTTAAATTATAAGTAATTCTATTTTGTAAAATATGTTATGTTTGTTTTTGTCCCTAATTTCTAATGCGGCTATAATATCATAAATTTATTTAAAATATAAGATTTAAACTTATCAAACTCACCTCTCATTGATATATTGATTCATGGAGGTGTTCTCATTCCTAAATGTCTTTTCGGTGATTGATGTCTCTTTATAATTGGTGAAGAATGATAATGGAATTAAAAAACACAAATTCTTATTTGATAGTCGTCTCATATCGAGCTATTGTGAGACAGATTTTAGTACACATGATTTTATAAAGGTGTTAATATGACTAATAACTTATATATTATAACCTTTTAATTCTGAAATGATTCATAATTCATCAAGATGTGATTTTTCTTAGAGTTACTCCTAAATGAATTAAAGTCACCATAAAAATTTCTGTACCACAATAACGTTTAAGTGAGACAATCTCATATAAGACCCGCTATTAAAAAAAAGATACAATAACTCATCAAACGAGACAAGATCAATGCGACATGATTGAATAATGGAGTGCAAAATTTGATAGAAACTATTACAATGTAGGAAAGTTCTTGGAAGACAATTTCCATTACAAATAGTTTCAATAGCATTATATCTAAATATGGTAGGTTTCTTCCCTCTTTGAACCCTTGTTCGATACAATAACCACATCTCTCACGTAAATTCTCATGAAGCAATACTTGGTTTCTTGTGTCATGCAATATTCTTGTACAACAAATAGTACAAAATCATCGACAATAGTACTGGAAGCACAATAACGAACCGCTTGGGAACGATTACTTCATGACTACGGGTTCCTTCTTCGAGGATCGTCTCTAGTTTAGGAAATTTTGATGTTTTCTGAGGAGAGACAAATGCCGAAGGTGCAACTTCAACGTAGCTTCCCCTTACCATTCTTGAAGGAACCTATCAAATATTCTTGATTCAAGGCTTCGATGAGAGATGATGGTAATGTCCTTTAATATGTCGGCTTAAGAGGAGAAGCAGTTTGAATTTGTTATTGTTTTTTGTTTGAAAAGTTCAAAGATATGGAGCTTATATATAGTTTACTACGATACGAAAATAATTTTGAGTTGTTGAGTTTATTGTCTAATAATATAGTCAATGTAGTTGGCAATGAAGATCTCCAACGGTTTAAGTTAACACAAGTTGGATTTTGCAATATACAACCTAAATATAAACATTTGATACTTCATTCCAATCGTAAAAAAATAAGGTTTCTCATGGTTAATCTGAATTCGTAATCCGATAATTAATTTTAGAGATTCTGGATACAAAAAAGTAACCTAAATATAAACATTGGATAAGAATGATCCCAATTTACAAGTTGGACACCAACATAACCACTTTTGTCTGTATTTATTTTCTTTGGATTGCCACCAAGCGAACATAACTTGTACTCGGACGAGTTGTGACATAAATAGTCATTTGGCTAACATAGACGGCGGAGAAAGTTGTTCAGCCGCATTGTACACCCGTGACCCTCCGGTTAGATTGCAGTTTACAATACAATAACCAAGACTGTACGTATTAAAGATAACCACAAATTTTCTACTGTTTAGTTCCTTGAACCCTTTAATTTAAAGCTAAATTAACTTTCAAAACGTTCACTTCTTTGTCATATACATTGGCAAAATGACCATCCAAGTCTATCACTCGGTTGAGTCCAAATTCTTTTGACTTGTAAGTAGTCCAGAAAAAGACTTAAAGGTAGGTATAATAGTGTCCAACTTACCAAGTGTGATTACTCTCGTCCAATACCACCCTGAGATGGCTCAGGTGGAGGTGATGAATTTGCATACATGGTTAGAGGTGGTGGAGGTGGGAGAGATGATTGTGACAGCTAAGTTTTAGGTGGTGGAGGCGGCAGAGATGATCGTGAAGGCTGAGTTTGCGACAGAGGAGGTACAACTGTTGACTGTGAAGTTTATGATATAAAGATTCAAGATTTGATAATTTTAACAAACAAATGAAATGAACAAACTACTTTCTGCTGGTCAGATATGATGGTCCACCCTACTCCTACGCTAATCTCCAAGTCAGTTTTCAGCAGATATACTGACTATTAACATTTTTGCTTACTTGCATCTTGAAATTTGTAACCATGGGCAACAGTAGCTCGACTTCGGTAATAGACACATATCTCCAAAAAAAAAAAAAAAATCTCAATCTAGTCCTTTATAATTGAGTCAATGTCCAGCCTACATTATATAGCTGCTATCCAGCTAATCTAATTTAGTATAATCACAGAAAGAATATATAGCGCAGCTAATTACCATTGTGTATGATAGCATAGGGCCCGTTGTGATTTTTGGTATAGTTCATCCTGGCTAGGTAACCCTACAGGTTTGTGCTTTAAAAAACTATTCATTTGTCATTCTCCCAGACAAATTAAGAGGCTTATAGTGAAGAAATTGAAATTTCAACTTGATTAGTTTACACGTATAAGAGTGTCAAGACTTCACATGACGATTCACGAATCAGACCAACGTAAAAATTGAACCACTTACAACAATGCAATTCCTTGCCATTTTACACACTTGTATTTATTCATGTAATTTCTCTAACTTTAAAACTTCCATTCAATTCATATATGTAAGGCATCGATCAATTTATGAACCGACAATCCTTCCTGACGTCTCCCTGATCACCGGTAAGCGGGTTGTTCTCGGACAGCAAAATCATAGCCCTGGCAAACTGTGCATGGAAGTAGTCATTATCGGCAGCCATCTTCTTAACATAGGGTAAAGTGAGGGGATTAGAAGCTAGCTGTTGGTCAACTAAGAGCAACCCCTTGTGGCTAAGCAGATTCTTGTAGTACATGTTGTCCAGGATCATGGGTGTCTCACGATCATTTCTTGCATATACCACGGCCGTTGGATCAGGGTTTGGTGTCGGGCATCGGTGCTTGAGATAGGTAGCATAGGCCGGGTCAATGGTTGGATCGACTGTCGGGTACAGCCGGTTTACCAGATTCACGCAATGAACTCTTCCTACGGAGTGACCACCTAATAAAAACAATCCAAATTCGTCAAGTGTATCATTATATTCCCCTTCTTTCTCTACATTGTTCCCTTGTTATAGCTCCTAATCAACGCCAATTGGATCAAATGTGGAAAAAATTTAACAATCTATATACTGATTAATGGTAGGTATGTTCTTTTGGCATTGCGTGAAATCAAAATAAAGTCTAAGTTTGTGATATTTCCAGTTTAAGTAGCATGAAAGTAGAATATATAGTAAGTTGGGAAATGCAAGGCAGACCTAGAATAGCCACAGCTCCTTCAACGTCAATGCCGATGGATTTGAAGCGAGAAAGCACTAATGAGATGGAGGCATTGTGGTTGGGGAGGTAGTCTTCTACCACTGATGCATAGCTTTGCCTACTGTCCCTTCTTCCTGTCTTCATTTCTATATGTGGCCCTCCCAGCTGAAATTTAATATTCACAATTATTAAATCAAATTATTGCTCGCAAACTGAGTCTATAATGTTACTACTGCATGGAAGCTCGCTACCATTTAAATATAATGTGAAATTATTTATATTCTTATTAAAATATCTTTTAAAAAATTTCATTTCTTTCAAAATAGTATTCCTTCCGTCTCATATATGTCTTGCTAAATGCTAAAAACACTCTTTAAAAATGTTAAATTTTAGCGAATAAAAGAATAGTTTGATAAAAACGATAAAAAAATTATTAGCCAACAGTGTAAATAACACATACCAATTGAGCACCATCTCTTGCAGAAAGGGCAATGATGTCGGCACAAGAAACAGTTAAAGGGCATTGAGTCTCAAGTGCTTGCTTGATAGTGTTTACGTACTTGAAATTTCTCATTCCAAAGTTTCTTATGTCGGTCTTTTCCGTTTGGACACCATGGGCCACATTTGTGTCTAGTAGAAGTGACGCATCGCATGACTATGTATAAAGAAAAAAAGGCACATAATTAGAGATAACAAGTCATATATATGTTGGGGTATAACTAAGCAATCAATGCTATATGTTGAAAAAAACCAAAATGCAAGGTGTGAGATTGATGGTACCTTCACCATACAGTCATGAAAGAGATTCCTAACCCAAGAAACCGCGGTGTTGCCGTGCTCGTCATAGAGCTTTCTAACTTCTTCCTTGATGATGCTTTCAGCATTTGGGCAACTTGTCGAGTAGTAATTCAGGCGGAGCTCACTCATACCTGAACACATACACACGTATGCTCCAAATTAACTAATAACAATCATAACAACAATACCAACAAAAAAGATGAAAATATATCCGACCCGGCTCCAAAAATAACCAAAATAGACAACTTGGGAGACCCAATTTGAGATAAAAGGCATTGGTCAGTTCTTATGAGAAGAGAAACTAAAGGGGGATATACCAGAATGAAATTGTAGGAGCAAGGGAAGCAAGAGGAAGATGAAGGCTGAGGAAGGAAAGAGCCTGAAGCTGGCCATAATGCTCAGCAGCTAAATCAGTCACGATCCTGTGGGGGAAGTGAAGTGTGTGAAGAATTTCATTGGATTAAATAGGCAGATTTTGTCAAAAATAATACGAGTGGGTCATTTTCTCGAATTAAGTACGCAAACTATTTTTGACCAATTGTGAGAGCTAGTGTGGTCTCCTCTGACGCCAATCTGCCCGTGACCCTACAAGTACACAGTTTAAAATTACTTAGATCCAACGCCTAATAATGTTATTCATCGCAATTCCCATGTGATTGTATTGGCCATGATGTCCATTTCAACCTTCTAAGATTCTAATTCTGTAATTTTTGACTCTAATTAATCTCGTCTTTTCTCGATAATTATATTCGCTAACCCTTTAAAAAAAAAAAAAACCAGTGATAGTAATAAACGTAATTGACTTTAAATAATTATCATTGATCATTAAAGTGAAGAAAAATTATTATGAAATATACTCAAGGCTTGACTTTTGGCTCAATTGAAATCTGAAGATATATAGATTGGGATGAAATTGAAGTACAGCTCAGCACACACTTTGATTACTCGTTATACTTGGTACTTCATTCAGACAAGAGTTTGAATTGCCTAGGTGTGAATAGTGATCCATCGTGTACTGATGAAACCTTTGACCTCGCAGCCTGGCATAAAGCCAATTGATTTATACAAGCATGTACTAATGTCATAATATATTACAAATTTTTATACAAGAATATAGCCATATATGTATGGTTGACCACTGTACATGGGTCCTCCGTTCTCCATTGTTAGACATGGAAAAACTTATTTGAAATTCAAGTTGAATGATCTGGATGCATGCTTGATCCGACACCGAAATAATGTCCATTTGAAAGCATATCTAAACCTGAATTCATCTGAACTGAATCGATCGTAAACCAATATTTCCAATAAAGTTAATTCTTTTTACAAAGTTAAATCAAATGACAGTAATTGGTATTATGAATCAATATTGTTAAACTAGTGGACTTTGACCTTAAAGGTCAAATGAGGACAATCTTGATGGCAATGGATCATGGAAGGAATGGATACTAATACTTTGGTGATATTCAAGGCAGATAACTTTGCAGAAATAATAGGTGGAGCGAAGATATATTATCAAAGAAAAATGATAAAAGGTTTGTAATAAGACCCCCAAAAAAAAAAAAAACATCTTATAACAAGATTAAAAAAAGTGCCTTATTTGAGCCTAAACTTTATCATACTATATACTAAAGTTAAAATTATTGTGGTATACGAGATAGTGGAATGATAATATTACCCATAAGTTGTATAAAAACTATTCCGTGCCTAAAATTTTTCTCCAAAATTACAAATAAATTCTTTTTTGGACAACACGATTTGAGTGTCATTTGTACCCATGAACTAATTAGGGGATAATTAAGTTTAACAATTAATTATTAGTTATAAATATTATGAACTTGATGAACTTTTAGACTATGTAAATTTAGGTCAATACAAGATATTCTAACCGTGTCTTTTAGCAACATCTTCATCATCTACATCACCATTGCCAAAGATACAATAAGGTAGTTCTGAGACTATGACCTCGGCTACTATATATATTCCTATTTTTAATTTTTAAAAATTTACTTCTTATAGAAGAAAATGAATTTTCTTTCCCTTAAAACGCCGTATCCTTGAGTATATAAACTTAAGTTGATAATATAAATATTGTATCAGAGGCGACAAGGAAAGACCCCAAGATGAACTTTGGCAAGAAATAAAGTAATCGTAAAATATTTGCAAGGAAAAAAACAAAGAAAAGTATCGCTCCAATTTAGTTGTAGAATATTGTAGAGGCAAAGTCATAGCTTGATTGCCAAAGAGCTATCCATTATGGTGCCTAAAGAGAGCTGTCCAATTAGGACTCAGCTAATGATAAATTATGTGTACTCTTATCCAAAAATAATACTCCAAAATTATTAAATTAAAAATAAATCCTACTTTAGAGGATTTGGACGATTATATGTTATATTATAAATATGAATGATATATATTAGATATATTTATTGATTTTAAGCTAAAACATAATATATAATTGTTTTAAAAATAAGGGGTATGGTTGAAAATCAATAAATACCTCAAAATACAAGTGTACGAATGTCCAAATTTATGATATGATATATAATCGTCTCAAATTTTTAAAAATATAGTTTATTTTAATCAAATAACCCAAAATAATAGTAGTGTATTATTTTCATAAAAGTCAAGCAAAAATATTCAACTAATCAAAATTAATGCAACTACCCAAAAGGCTAGAATGGTGAATATAAATATGTTTATACGTGCCGTGGATATGAAGACTTGATGCGTATATATTTGATTAAAGAAGTTGTTTGAATTATCGTGTAATTAAGACAAGACCATTTGCTCTTTCTCCCATTCTTCTTATAAAACTCTACCTTTTTTTAGGGTTATTATTGACTTTTTGTCAATGATAAGCGTCAATCTCTATTTCTTTTATATCTTATCTACTATTTTCTTTATAAATAATTGCTCCCTCTCCGTTTGTGAGAGTCTCTCTATACCCTCTTCGAATGAGTGGTATTGTTTCTCGCATTTGAAGCAATTCTATCGGTTTATTTTCATAGGTTTATGGTTGTGTGTGGTTGAATTGTTAATTGATTGTCGGATTGGCAACGAGAATTGATTTTTCAAATTCGAACTATTGCAACAAATAAATCTATTTAAAAAAAGGTTATACAAAATTTGTGAATCTCCTCGTTAAAAGTTATATGTTGAAACAATGATCGAATGAAAGAGGAGTGTTAAGAATAGTTTCAATTAGTTCTTTCAATCGAAATATTTACTTTGTTATTTTAGTTATGATTTTTTTGCGTTTAATTTTCATTGTACATATCGTATGACTTTTAATTAATGAAAATTTATCTATTATTCTTAAAAAAGACAAGACCATTTGCTGACAATGTGACGGTGGAGTGGAGATGTTTTTGCAAACTCTGTCATCGCTTAAATGGTTCCAATTCTTGTTCAATGATTAGGAAATCAGGGTACATATATTTCCGATCCTAACATTTTATATAGATACTTGTAAGGTTATAAGGAATCGGATACATATATAAGGAGTTGTAAGGAATTATATTATAATATTACGGGGTAATTATAAAAGTTGTAAAAGCAACATTGAGTAGTTTTGAGAAATTACAATAAGATATAAAACTGTAAAATAAAACTAAAAAAGGACTTATATGAAATAGTCCGAACTTATTTTGACATTAAGACAGAAAACGATACGAGAACTACCCCTTTCAATCAACATATCTATCTCCTCTGGGCTATACAAAGCAATCTTTATCCTCCTAAAAGTTTAATCAACCCAACTAGTTTAATTGGCTAAAATTCTATCAACTCACCGATACATTGGATCATGAAAGAGCATAAAGACCAAATTTGTCTCTCTCTTGGAGCTTTCTCCTGTCCACTCTCTTGAGTTAATTTGCTGCATAGTTTAGGATATTTACTATCACCTTAAAAACATTGGCCACCGAATCAAGCATTAGGTGATGATTTGAAGCACATAATTAAAATGTTGCACCTTTAGCATGCACGACTAGTTATCACTCTCACAATATACGTATAATTTGGGAGGAATTAAGTCTTAAATTTATAACTACAAGTGCACAACGTATTATAGTTTAGCCGGTAAGTCGTGATCATGTCCACAAAAAGTTATGTTTCAAGTACCAAAGCTATCTTAAGCTTTTATGCTAGAAAAATTAAGAGAGAAGAGATATTACAACTCAATTGA
The DNA here is from genome assembly GCA_021018815.1 of Talinum fruticosum. Lineage (NCBI taxonomy): Eukaryota > Viridiplantae > Streptophyta > Magnoliopsida > Caryophyllales > Talinaceae > Talinum > Talinum fruticosum. Next base: position 185,159 of record JAITYX010000124.1, on the reverse strand, counting down.
GATATATTAGAACTAAACTAATCCTAGAACAAAAATGCTCGGATTATGATTTAATCTCTTGATAAACTAATTAATCAAGACAAGCCTACAAACGGACCTAAACCTATTCAAGTATTTAGGAATGGTCCGTTACAACATCAAAGCCTACTGAAGCCATAATTTTGAGGGTCATGAGCCAATCTAGTTATTCTAATCCCCTATTTTCGTGAGGTTATCCCAATTAGCCTAAAAAAGTAACAACCTATGGACCTAACCAAGATTCCATCTATTTTCAAGCTAAAATCCCAATTATTCTCTATATCTAATATGGCAAATTGACCCACTTTTTAGTAATAGACCGACTCCCCATAAATTAAGATAAAAACCCTTTAGTTGTTTCATTGAACATGTGGCAGATATAACAAACAATCCCAAATAACAAGCATTAACTATGATGGTTAAGACATAAATAAGATCAATTAGCCATTAGAGAGATTAATTACAACCAAAAGCAACTAAACTAAAGAACAGACTAATACAAACTAACTTGAACAAGATGATGTATGCACACTCAGAGCATTGGGGGAGAAATCAGAGTGCAGCGATGAGCTTTCATACATGCTGAATTTGGACAGCAAAACTGAGCTAAAACAGAAGGTGTTCAAGGGAATCAAGGTGAATGCAAGTCAGATTGGCGAAAGGCTCAAATGTGCATCCAGGCAGTTTGCTTAGAACACTCTTAAGGACTCTAAAAACTGAGATTGTTGGACAGAAATCCAATACCACAAGGGCAAAATGCGCAATGAAAACCGAAATGTAAAGGGATAGATCAAGTGAGTTTAGCTTGATACAGAAACACCACAAGTTAAGCATCACAAGAGCTAATCGTTAGATCGTTTAGGATATAGAAACACCATCTAAATGCACTAATGAGACCTAGAAGAACATCAGTTGAGTTAGCCAACTCAAGACACTGTAATTAGGAATTTAGCTCAAGAGAATCCACCCTTGAAGTTGAGAGTTTAAGAACACTCACAAACAAAGCATAAACTTTTCATAATTCATCAAATCTTGTTCTCTTAAAAAGGATGAAAAGGGATTTTATACTCCCCTCCAATAATACAAGCCAAGACAGAAACTAGTTCAGCAAAAAAAAAATATTGCAAATCGAAAAAATACAGGGAAATTAGAAAAATCTGAAAATTAACGGGAAACTTGACACCTCAATTAGAGAACTAAGCAAGTGACTGAGGTGAAATCCTAATTTTCCATTTTTAATCCCATTTTAAGCTTGAGCAGCAAGTTGCAAGCCTTTCTAGGACTCCCCAAATATTTGTGCTCCAAGTGGACAGTTGGACAAAAGGGTGTTTTGTGTCAACTAGGGCTGGATAATAGCAGCTCAGGAATCAGCTTGATAACAACTTTAGGCATGTCATTTAATAAATATTCAGGCACATTTTGGTAGCATAATGTTTTGTGAAGTGTCACCAAAAGATCAGCTTCCAAATTGGCTAAGTTGCTGGCTGTCTAAACTGGCTCCCATTCTGCACTGTTTTAAAGACACTTGCGTATCTGGTACAATTGAGATGCAAATGATGCGATACTTGTCTTTTTGGAAACCTAAGATCTTAATCTATATGGAGGATGCAACTTGGGGATCATACTTTCTCCTGGAATGATTGATCAGCCTCAGAATGTAGGGAACTGCACTGGTTGAACTGACCATCTGACCTGGAGTTTGGAGCAATGCACTTCTGACCTTTCTGGTGACGTCCTAAGGCTCCTTATTACTAAAAATCTTGGTTTCAGCTGTGAAAACTGGTTCTCCATCATGTTCCTCATCTCAAAGTCACACACATACAACTAATTCCACCAAAACAACATGTTACTTCAAAAATTCACCAAAAATAATCCACAAATTTAATGGTTGTAAAAATTGCCTGAAAATTATGATAAATAATAAGGAACATTTTAAGCCAAGAATAAAGTCATTTTCCAGAAGTTCAGCTGCTCCAATTCTGGCTCTAGTCTGCACAGTCTGTTTCCGCTGAACTTCTGAGGGACCAAATGGGATCCAAATTGACTTCCACTCATTTTTGATGAACAGATAACATCCTAAAATTTCTTTTGAGAGGTATTACACATCCATCCAGGGCCTGATGAAGAAGTTATGCATGCTGGAAGTTGGATGTGTTAGCTGTTGGGCTACGGTCAGCATCTCCTTAGACTAGTTTAGAGTTTTTAGAATGCTTGGGATTGAAAAATGATGGAGAGTGGGAATATCTCCATCTCAAGCACATAAACTAATTAATTAAACTCAAATATGAAAGCAAACAATTAATCCGACCATGATTAACATCTAAACTAATAAAAATTGAATCTTTACATTATAATAAACAAGAAATTGAAATAAAGAGGAAGATAGAGAGAGAAAACTTGTGCTTGAATTGAAGTTGAAGTCTTGAATCCTAATGGAGTTTTAGTTTGGCTAAGCAAGAACCTTAGGATTACTCCTAAAAACCCTAAAAACCGAGCCCCTAAAAAACAATAAGATGCAAAACAACAGCTCATACGGGTGTGCGAATCCTACATGGGTGCCTGTGTGGGTCTACATAGTTGTGGGCTTTCTGCAATGGCGTCTATGCACTTTCTTGAAAGTTTCTGGTTGATCTACACAACTATGCGCTTTCTGCACAGGTGCCTGTGCACGCCATATATTCCTCCTTTTGCTTTCTTTTTGGCACATAATTTTAGATATCAGCTCGATTTAACTTATTATCAATAAAAGTAAACAAAGTAAAAATTTTAAAATATATTTCATAAATCAAAAACTAAGTAAATAGGAATATAAATAACATAATATTTGGATTGAACCGAGACGAACTATAGGTTGTTGGAAAATAGACATATGGGGATTTGTATTCATATATAATTTATGAAAATTGGACCCTAGTTTTATGCTCAAAACTGAGTTAGAACTTGACCAAAAATTGTGGGCCGAAACTGGGAATAGATTTAGAGAGTGGTACAAGAGGAAAAACACACACACAAAGCTTCTCTCTCATTTTGCTTTGTTTTTTAATGAATAGAGCAATAAAGACATGTAGAATAAACCTAAATTTGGGTCATTATTATCATCTATTATGTTGGAGACTTTACCAATTCAAATAGCAAATACCCACATCCTTTACTTGCTATCACGTATCATGCAATTGGCCTTTCAAATTTTCGATCCTTGAATGGCTTAACAGAACAATACAACTTACATACATTTCGGTTATACATTATTTAGAAATTATGATTGATTCTATTCAAGCATTATACCATTGGCTTAGTAACATTCCTTCCTACTAATTAACATTCACATAACGGCAATCCTTCCGAATCTCACCTTGATCATCGGTGAGTGGATTATTCTCAGACAGCAAAATCATGGCCCTAGCAAATTGGTCATGGAAGTATGAATTATCTTCAGCCATGCTTTCAACATAAGGCAAAGTTGAGGGATCTGAGGCTAGTTGTTGGTCAACTAGTAGCAGCCCCTTATGGCTCAACAAGTGCTTGTAGTACATATTATCTAACACCATTGGTGTCTCGAGATCATTCCTTGCATACTCGACTGACTCAGGGTCTGGATCCGGAGTTGGACATCTGCGCTTAAGGTATTCTGCATAGTCAGGATCCAAAGTTGGATCAACGGTTGGATACAGCCTGTTTACAACGTTCATACAATGAACTCTTCCTACTGAATGAGCTCCTGCAAAACCACTTATACACAGTTAGCACTATATCTGGTTAAACCGTCTTGTTCTCAATTCTCCTGTTCAGAATACGATAATCTTGTTTTTTCAAACAAGATCCATTCCAAACTTAGCTAAGATGACTTCAAATTTTCACAACCAATACTAATTGGTTTTTCTTCCTTCTTTTTTTAAAACCAGTTCATTGGACGATGGACTTTAAACTTGGATTTATATGACTCGAATATGTAACTTCATATGAAAATTTCATGAAATCGTTGTTAATAACTCAAATTGATATAAGATCAAATCACCCATTTGCAAGGTTTAAACAGACTATTTGTAATGGAGAAATGAAGGTATCCATCTCATACCCAAAAGAGCAACCATTGCTTCGAGGTCTACACCAATCGATTGGAAGCGTGAAATTACAAATGAGATGGTGTCATTGTGGTTAGGAATGAGATCTTCAACAGTTGCAGCATAACTTTCTCGACTGTCCTTTCGCCCTGTTTTCATTTCTATGTGTGGTCCTCCCAACTATACAGTCAAAAACAAAACAAGTTCAAGTAATAAATTATCTATGTCCATTATTTTGTTTTAGAAGAGAGGGATTACAAAGTCCGTGTACGTACCAGTTCAACTGCATCTCTTGCAGAAAGAGCAATGATATCGGCACAAGAAACTGTTGATGGACATTCATTCTCGACTGCTTCCTTGATCGTGTTTATGTATTTGAAGTTTCTCATTCCAAAACTCCTCGATGATGTCTTCTCAGACTGTATACCGATTCTAGGGTCCTCGTCTAGTAAGATTGATGCATCGCATGACTGTATTCAAATAACTAACGTTAAATTCATAATTTTAATCAGTAGTTAAGACCATGCAAGGGAGTTAATTGAGATGCATCTATCTATAGTACCTTGACCATGCAATCATGGAAAAGATTTCTAATCCATGACACAGCTGTATTTCCATGCTTCTTGTACAACTTCAACACCGTGTCTTTAATTATATTTTCGGCATTGGGGCAGCTATCGGAATAATGATTCATCTCTAATTGACAATTTCCTGAAATCAAAGTAGTCAATATGTTAATTCAACAATCTCTACAAATACACAAATTATTGTGTAAATTAAGTTTGAACGCCTAATTATATGTACTCTAGTGTCTCCACGTGAAGTACTTCATATCAAACAGTGTTGTGCGTACCAAGATTTGGACTCTGGCATCCTCCATGGAGAAAGTACACTTATACCATTTCAGACAGGTCTCATTGGCATATGAATTCCCTACTTGTATTTGTGTCATGTAATACGATTGCACATAAATTAATTCGGATAAAATCACAAGAATTACATAACAGAATATTAGTAGAGACTCGGCTCCTTAGGTTCTTATCTTGATCTATCATGGTGTAAAATCACAAAAAATGAAAAAAATGATGGCATACAAATTAAATTGTACTTTACAAGTATCGAATGCATCAATGACAAAAAGAGTGTTACCATGACAACCCGAGCAATTGGCTCGCGGTCAAGCTCTCGAACATGTAATGTTTAAACAAAAATTTTAATTTTCGACTAACATAAGAATGATGAAATTTTTTTACATCAAGCAAAGTAAAAGATAAATATTTATTCCTGGAATATGATACATTAAATCTGTGGGTTATACGTGAATAGATAGCTACATGAAAAGAAAAAAATTAGAGAAGGAATTAAAGAATTGAAAAAATAGAAAAAAAAAATTCTGGTCCAACTTTTCAAACTTCTGTTACCTCCTCCTCGTGCGTTGTTTATGGTCCAACTTTGGACAATACAAATTAATTTTATATCAAGTCATATTTGGGACAAGAAGGGTTAATTTTAGTTTAATTGTAACCATTTTTTATAAGAGTTGATTTTTAATTATTAATAGTTAATTAAACATATATTTGTATTTATTTTGCGAGCGGTCATATTTTTGGGGCCCAAGGTGGGATGAAACCTTAAAAGAACTCAAAATACACACGTCACACATCTTTTTTTTAAAAAAAAAAGTAAATAGGGGGCATGGAAATAGTACCAATATGGAGTCTTAGCAGCAACACTAGGAAGAGTAGAGACAGCAAGCGGCGGCAATCGAAACAGGTGGTGGGAGCAGCCATGGCCCTCTCTGTCTCCACACACTCTCTCTCTCTCTCTCTCTCTCTGTTGTTTCTAAGTGTCGTGAATAAAAGTGTAGGGAAATCGTAAGTATTAAATAGGCAACGCTTTTTGGATGAATGCATTGTTTTTGGGGGCAAAGTAAATATTGCTCCTCCCCACTTTGCTGCTACACGCTGTAATGCCACTCTGGTAAACTTTCGGCAAAGCTAATAACACGCGCGGTCCCACCATTGGAGTCTTCTGAGTATTTTAAGAAGTCCAGAATCATCCAAGTCCATACATATATATGTATATGATGATGATGGAGAAAATGATGAGATTGGCAGATATTCTCCAATGGTGGCTCAAGTGGATGATCTTAGTGATGTTCAAACTTAGATAAAAATATGTTATCTCCCTCCCCAAGTTAACTCTTCCAATATGCCCATACATCATTGAAATATTGTTTTTACTTTTTTTTTTTTTGGGCTTATGGTAGCCACTAGATGGATAGAAGGTTGGCTTTAAAATTACACCTTTTCTGCTCCAAGTCTTGACCTTGTATAGATTGCGTAGAGAGAGAGAGAGAGAGAGAGAGAGAGAGAGAGTGGAAGAAGGGGCAAAGTTAGTGCATGTGTTTCAGGGGTTGTGAATTGCTTATTCAACGTACAATTTTATTAGCCATAAAGAAAATGCATTGAAATTTTTTTAATCATCAGCCAGCTTTTTAAGGACATATATTTTTTCCCTGTGGTAAAAAGAGTGGAAAGTAGAGGAGTGCAAAGTAAGGGTGAGCAGAAAAATCGACTATCCGATCTCATATTTAGATCCGACGAGTCTAGATCCGGACCTAGTTGAACTGGATTTAAAATCGGTTCCAATTTTCAAGAATAGGTTGAACTGGGACCCGTTACCTAGGAATCGGTCATATACTTGTTTTCTAAAAATATATTAGGAATATTGGATCGTAATAATACAAATTTTGGGGGTGTTGGTCAAATTTAATACGAACAATTTCCTTGGCTGCAAACAGAACCAACTTTGGGGTATTTTCCAATATCAAAACGCCACCGAGTTGTATGGGCGGCGACTCGTCGGGAACGTGACGTTGTAATATTTTCGGATACGTGGACGGCGGAGTCAATGTTTTGACTCGAATCTATCATAGAGGATTTTGTTTTGAAAAAAAAAAATGAAAATCCTTCCCTCTCTCTCTTCCCCGCTTTATCCCTCTCACGCTCTATCTCTCTCTTATCTCTCTTTGAACTCGGTAAAAACTCTCCTCCCTCTCTACCGCTCATCCTCCTCCCTTCTCTCTCCCTCTCTGTCTCCCTCTTCTACGGGTAATGGTACAAAAGAATTAAGGAAACATTCATAATCCCGATAAGTAATAAGTATTAGCTCCATCTCTTTCCTTCCTATACGTTTGTTTGTTTCCTTACTTGATCTTTCTTAGAGAGAGAACAAAAAAAATTCAATCTTATCTTTTATCTCTACATTGTTCGACAAATTTTTCTTAAATTAAGATCTAGAATCCAACTCCAATCAACTTAGGGTCAAAATCTACGAGGCCAAGTGAAAAAATTAAGAAATAGATGCCTTTACGGAAGAACGAGCTCCGGGACCTTTTCCAGGTGAGAATCGACACTAGTAACGACATTCCGAGACAACTCAATAAACTGAAGCTCGCCATTAGGGTCATAGACGGCATAAACTCCGACATCGGGAGCCAATTTTCCGGCAATATCGTCGAATCCGGCAACAAAGAGATAGATCGGCTTCGGAAATCTTCTTGAGAGTTGAGACGATAGAGAGAGAACGAGGCTTGATCCTTCTGTCGCTCCGAACACTACTTCTAGCACCGACGTTTACATAGAGAGAGTGGCGGATTGAGATGCGTAAGAAGAGAGAGAGAGAGGTAGGAGGTTGAAGAGAGTTTGAGGGGGTTGTTGACGATCGAAATGATGGATAGATTCTTCCTGAAATTGCGTTCATCGTCGCCATTGTTAAGCACCTCATAGCTGGAGAGAGAGAGAGAGAGAGAGAGAGAGAGAGAGAGAGAGAGAGAGAGAGAGGGCTAAATTTGTGAAGTGATAGGCTCTCCTTGGGCTAGCCTCTCGGATCGGACTCGAAGCCTCTCGTTCTAGGTAGAAAGAGAGAGCAATGGAAGCAGAGACGGAAAAACCAAGAGAGAGAGAGAGCACGTGGGTGTGCGAGAGATGAGAGAGAGAGAGAGAGAGAGAGAGAGAGAGAGAAAGAGAGAGCGAGCACATGAGAGGGGTAAAGGAAGAGAGAGATAATAGCATAACGAGAGAGAGGAAAGAAAAATTAATTTTGGCAGCACTTTTTCTTCACGCGGACGCAGCATTTGGTTATGCTATTCGTGATTGGAAAGAAGGTATCATCCAAGTAGACACCCGCTTCATGTACAAGGCACCTATCCTTGTATCCGAAGTTATAGCAATGCGAGATGGTACTAAAAAAATACTAGAAGCGAGGTTTCACACATAGACAAGTGGAGGAAGACAACAAGATACTTATTCAAGTAGTTCGGAGTTCCAGTCATACTCCTCATGGAGGATCAAGTCATTAATTCATGATATACTAACTATGCTTTCATTGTTCTTTTCTTGCTCTATTAATCATGTTTTTAGAGAAGGTAATGTGTCAACTAATTGTATTGTTAAATTAGGACGTGTTATGAGGTATAGTGTCACCTTTACATCCTCTCCCTTCCAAGAGTTTTCGTGCATACTTACTAATAATAACATAGGTAGAATAGCTGAGAGAAAAATTACCTAATATTCTTTGTACTTACCATAAAAAGAAATATCACCACAATTTCCCAAAAAATGCTATTAGATTTTCTCACATTTACTCTGATTTCTTCTCTTTCGTTGTGGGCGCATGTTGACTTAGCATTGGAGGATTATCCGGGATTGACCTCGCTTGCAAATCAATGCTAGTGGTGAAACATGTCATCAACTCAAGTTTTGAGTTATGAATATTTAAGTGTAAATGATGGATCTTTAATCTATTGTAAAGCGGTTTTAAATGATGAACCTTATAATATGTTTGATAATATACCTTTTTTTTTTATATATATAATGAACCTTTTTTTAATGTGTACCTATAGTTGTAAATACTTATGTACAATAGATTTAAATTTTAAATTGTAATTTTTTTTAGATCAATACATGTTTTAAATAGGCTTCTCATTCTTAAATGATAAAAACCATAATTTTATCATAATAATCCTTTTACATATATTTAAAATTTTGAGTCTTGAATTTTCAGGTCTAAATGATGAATTTTTAATATATATTTTGATAAATCTTTAGTGGTAAATGTTGAATCTTTTAATAATTCTGGAAGTGTACCATGTCCTTTATATGATATATTTTTTTCCTGCGTATGGGAATATATATGCGTTGGCATCAAAGGAATAGAAGAATTTTTCAAGATGCAAAGAGGGATAGTTTCCAAATTGGAAAAGAATGAGGGAGAACGATTATGGGTAGATCGAGATAATGTCTTTGTAGTTACTGAGGTATTCCCTTTTGAATAATGTATAGTTGGCGATCTTTGATTGAGTAGAAATGGTCATCCTAAAATGAAAAAATAGGCATGCAAATTTTTTTCAAACGGTCCTGTTTGACAATCACTCATTACTGTTGATTGTTGGTTAATTGAATTAATTATTAGTCTGTTGGCTGATTGGATTAACTGTTTACATTTAAGCTGTTTCGGGAAAATATTTGGTAAAATTAGCTATTTCTCAAAAAGATGTGAGACAAAAATTTAATTTATAAAAAGTCAATCACAAACAGCTTATTCAAATTAAATTTTTGAAAATGACTTTTGAGGACAAAAATAACTTACCAAATACCTTAAATAACTTTTTGATCAAATCAAAAAGTCAAAATTCCCTCAAAAAGTTATTATTTATCAAATATGGCCGATATCTTTTACATAGTATGTAAAAAAATTTTAAAAAAATTATTTGGACTCTACTAGGGCTTGAGAGAACAAATGAAATCATTATATTCATTTCATTGACTATGATTCATTTTTGAGTTGGTTGAATAATGTCATTTTATTTTTTTTTCACAAGGGTAAACAATGAGAGTTTGAATATGCCACATTTTAGAATGAATGAGAGGAAAACAATGAAAAAAATAATAAAAATAGAGCACTCTTGACCCTTCGTAAGCCTACCAAATCCAAGTACTCTCGCTTGTATCTTACCCATATACAAAATACACCTTATCTATATTTTTCTTCAACTTCAGCGCACCAAACCCATTGTTTTATCGACTTAACTTGCTACTATAAATGTCACTACAATATAATTTTAATTACTACTCCGTCATAACTAGACATAGAAAAAGTGATCCGATCTAAATCGATGACCTGAAATTTAAACCAAATCCAACCCGATACTTGAAAAGCTAAATCGAAATGACTTGACTCAAATACGAAAAAGTGTCTATTCTTTATAAGACAAATTTATTGGACAAAAAGTCAATTAATCCGAAGTCAACCCAACCTAAAACTGAAACCGAACCGAACTAAAACCCAACAAAATCTTGGTGACCAGAACAAACCCAACTAGAGACTAACCTGATGCAAATGACTTGATTACCAGTATCATTTGGACTGCATATCATCTGAATTTAAATATATTTTATGACAAAGACACAAGTGTTTCTTATGAAAGTCTTGTGGATCTACAACAAGGCTTTTAGGCTTGGGCTATTACAAGTCCCCTACCTAGAGCCCTCAAGCTATTCTCATATTTGTTACATAGAGGTCCAATGAAATACCCATAATATTTCACTAAACCAAGATTTTCTTTTTATGCTAATTCAGGACATCACAATTGGATCTTAGAGAGACACAATAAATATAATGCTTCGAAATTTATACTCGAATTCTTATTATCGAAGACAAAAAAGAATAAAGTATTCTCATTTTTTAGAATTGAGCATATTTACCCTCGGGCAAACATCTTAGTATCTTGTTATCGATCTAGATTAATAGATGTTGCCACAGTCTTAGCCCAGAGCTTGAGGCATTTCTTCATATCCTCTTTTGTATTAACTCTGGCCATCCTTAGTCTAAGCAATGGTGAATTCGGTTTTTCACCTCCCATGCTTCAGATAAATATGGCCTCGCAACACCTCTCTTTTCCTCTTCTTTTCCTCCTTCCTTGCCCTCGCAGGGGGAGTTACACAACTAGACTCGTCGAATGTACTTTCAAGCCCTCCACCCAGTCTCTGCAGGCCTGGAATGACACTCATTGTCCTCGGGGTAAGTTGCTCTTTTTCAAATTGGAAGCCCAAGTCCATGAAGCCTTGGACCTCTTGTTGCTCAAGATTGTAGGAGGTTCTGCAGCTTAAGGTTCTACGCAATCTTAAGCACTTGTCGATATCGTCGTAATAGTTTAGGCTCCTACAGGGTCTGTGAAGTCCGCGAGATTTGCTTTTCTTGGCAGTTTTATTTAGATTTTCACTTTTCTCCCTCTCTGTTTCATCAATGGCTTCTTTTTCTTCTGCTTCATTGCTGCAATCATCCTTGCATTGTCAAAGTTGAATAACACATGCTTAATTAGACTATCCCCAAAAAAAAAAAAAAGCACAAAATTATTTTGCTATTTCAAACAGTTGAAAGCGATAAGTTTGAAATGCATAATGAGCAGACAATCTTCTGAGTACTTGTACTCCTTCCATTACCTGAGAAACTGAGTTTGCCGGGGAGTTTGTTGAGGCTTTATCTTGAGAACTATCGGAGGATTGTGAAGATATGGGAGAGCTAACCATGCTCTTGGAGCATATAATTGAAATGGGTTCGCATAAAAGTATGATGTGGTGAAACCAAAGTCGGTCCATGGCGGTTAGAAGCGAGTGGATTTCCGCCATTGACGATGAGGAAGAAGGGTAAGGCCGCCAAAGAGTACTGTGTAGTACTGAGTGATAATTGGGGTGTTTGGCGGAACATAAAAGATTTAGCATTGGTTGTGGTTGTAGTGAGATAATCAAATACGTGAAAGAGAATGAATAGGAAAAGACATGGTGTGGAGAAGACAAAAATGGAAAATGTGGTCACCAGCAAATGGACCCTCAAAGCTTCGCATATCCTTCACATTTGCACGACAAATGGGGTCACGGAAAATGTGGTCACAACTCATATATGTAACCCCGAAAATCCACACATATGCTCATTATTCACACTCATCACGGTCTAAATTATTCATGTTTAGATCGGAGCAAGTGTAGTTGTAAGCGAATATCCTTTTGTAAATAAGAGTGCACCATTTTAGGATTAACTGTCAAACATGATTCATATTGTATATTGGTAAATTTAAGGCATCTAACTAAAATGTAATGCATGGACATTGATACGGTGACATGGATATGACATGATATATATACAGAACACGTAAATTTGTAAAAAGAATATGACAAATACACGATGTAGATACGACTATTTAAAAAATATTAAATTTTTATTTTTTTGTAGTTGATCTAGAAAGTACTAGTTTAATACAATAAAATTATAAACGTACAAAATTTGAGTATTTTAAAAATGCCAAATAAGAAAAAGAAGAATTGTCAATTTTAAAATAAGAAATTTTAAAATTGTTTTAAAATAAAGAATTTGGCAAATTGAATACAATTTTGTCAAGAATGGCATGTATTCAGCCCAAAAAAATAAAAAAGAAACTCAAGGGATACGTTGAGATTGCCCTTTCTTTGTTTTTTTTTTTAATGGAACTATAGGAGATTCATTAATAAGAAAATATTGGGTACCTATAATGAAAATTATCTAATAAAAATAGATCTAAAATATCAAAATAAATCCTCATGTCTAAAAGTTAACGGTAAATATATTGTTGATCGACTCTAAATTTGTAGGAACCGCATTCTTAAAAGTAATTATGTATTTGAGAACCATGATAAATTATGCTTGAAAAAAATATCCTTATGATATAACCGTATGAGATCTCATTGTTGATTCATCACCCGGTCAAAATACAAGGTCTCATCGGATAAAAATTCTCAAAAACTTGCACCAATGCGAGAATAAAACTCATACAAATGTGAAAAGTCAAAACTGACACTAAAGGTGGGAACTCTAATCATGAAGTAGAGATAATTTATTAAAAAAAGATATAAAAATAGAAATAAATCTAATTATAATCAAAATAAGACGTAAAAAGAAAAGAAAATTAGGACTTACTATCAACCGTTATGGCTGATGACAACCCCTTATAAGAGAAACTGAAGGTGGCTAGGATTTTTCTCTTATATGTGAGAAGATGAGGGAATATCTAGTAGTCTCTTGTTGTTTTAACATATTAATAAGATTATTGTTTCTTGTGTTGCATAAGAAACGAAAAAGGTTTGACAAAAAAAAAAAATTAATAAGTCAAATTGGGCTCATACTTGTCTCATATTTATGATAGTTTCCTAATTGTACTTATCTTCCAATTAAAAAATTTCTTAGATAAAACTTCTTTATTCTTAAATTATATAATTAAGGAGTTAGGTAATTATATTTAATTTTAAAAAAAGTGATGACAAGCTTAAAAAATCGCCTAAATGCAATGGTGTGTTAGATGCATGTCGGTGTTAGACACATATCCGACACTTAATATAATATCTATTAGTTTAAACTTTTCATTGAAATTTCATAAATAGGTTACAATCTAACATATTTTTTCATATAAAAATACGCAATAAAAATTCCACCGACCTTACACATTAAATCAATAAGACGTTACTAAGACTCGAACTTGATATCATATTCAATAATCCTAAAAATATTGAGCTTCCAACAAATGATGATGAATATGAGAATTGAGAGGTGTCGTAGTTAAATTATGGTATGACCATCAAGTGGGTGGTGGAGGCAGACCAGGTTCTTGGAACCTACGAGTCTGAGATGCATAGACCATGACCTCATTTTATAGTCAAAAATTATGACAATGGATGGATGACAGGCAAATTAAATTGATCCATTAATGATTTATTATTTTAAACTAATTTACAAAATTAAACCCAAATGTTGGGAATATTGCATGGACTTTGGCTACTAGTATATAATACAAATTTTAATTATTCAATTTACATATATACACTACTAAAAAAAAACTTTTTAAAAATGAAAAAATTCGTCTCTAAAATGTGTATATTTTTGTTTCTATTTGTATTTAGAGACAAAGTAGAGACGAAAACAACTTCGTTTCTAAATGAAAGTATATACTAGAACAACTTTTACCCGTAATCAGTTATACATTCAAGTATGTTCTTTTCTGATGTAAATGAGGCATACAATCAGTATAGATGGAATTTAAATCCTAACATCCGATAATAATTATGATAAATTTTATCAGTTAAGATAATTAATATTCACAAATTTGAGTTATTGAAAGGTAGTCCACGAGTTCATGACCCACCTTACTGGTTAGATTTAGAGGCATAATCTTTTTGGATGCGGGAATAATAAGTGAAAATAGAATATTTTGTAGAAATCTTAAAACAAATTGAAAACTTGTGTCTTTTGGCCTCCTTATTAGTAAGGGGGCGAAAGAGACCTGCATAATTTTACAAAAAAATCTGTTTTCTTCCATTTTTTTCTCTTATAGTCGAACCATCCAAGCATATTCTGGGGAAGCTCATCCATTTGCCACAAATTAGCATGTGAACAAAGGGGACGTGACTCTTCCTTATCATTATAAAACGTGCTAGATTTTTTTTTGTTTTTGGATCAAAATAAATTATATTTTGAAAGGTTTAAAAAGACTATGATGTTTGTGAATTATACTTTGATGATATTTTTATTATCTCTAAATTATATTATTTACTTTTATACGACTTTAAATCAAAATATGGATGTGTAATCATCTAAAAAATAAGTGGTATGGCTTATAAACAACGCCCAAAGAACAACGTAAATATATCTATGTTTATAATATGATATATAATCGTTCAATACTTTTCAAAGTACAATTTGTTTTGATCAAATAATCATTTTTTTCTTGTCGATAGGTAATACAAATTGTATTAATGAAGTCAAAATAAACTACAAAACATCATTAATATAAATATACCTTCTATACGCTCGACTTGCTAAATCAACCCTCTTAACTAGTAAGCTATCGACCTTGAACAAGCAAATATATCTAAAACATTAAAAATACGCGTTGCATTAAACAACAATCATCTTAATATGAACCCGTATTTATAGGGTGTCATAGAAATTGATATGACATTAATAACATACATCCAATATCCACTGTAGTCCATCCATTATCCTGCGCGAGCTTAAGTGAACGTCTTTCGAATGCTTGCTCTGCGTCCGCTTTTCCTCCCTCCAATTAACATTTTTTTTTGTAGAAGCCAAATGCTCCATATGCAACAAATAAAACATCGTAAAGACCACGTTTACTTCTTGATTAACTTCTGTAGAGAAGTCACCTAAATCCTGTAGCAAGAAATCAAAGCGGGCATGCTTCTACCTTCCACTCTTAGTCCAAAATTGTTAGGAAATGAGCGTTTTAAATAAGGGAGCATTTTTGAATGAATAGATAATAAGAAATCGAACAAACTAGATGAAATTACTTAAACAATGAACACAAGATTTTAACGTGGAAATCCAAATCGGGAACAAATCATGATCGGCACAAGCAAACCGATACCACTATTATAAGAGAGTACAAGAACAATCTCAACCCCGAGACCCTACCAAAACCCAAAATTATCTAATCTCACTACACTCTTACAATAGCACACTCATCAATTGGACACCCCCAATTAACAATCACCAAAAAGCCCAATACTTTCACAATTGGATATTTGAATGATTCTTGGATGATTTATAAGAAGAGCAAATAATCCCCTTAAACAGAAAAGATAGCACCCCTAGGCTTGCACTACAATTACAAGCATTGATACCAAACAATGAAAGTAGAAAATTGACGAAAACGCCCAAAACCGAGGCTGCAGACGAGCGGCACGGCCGTGCCACCTGACACTGGCTCCCCGTGCAGCCAACACAGGCCGTGTCAGCCGACAAGGGCAGCCTGTGTTGGCTGCTGTCCCCTTGGTTTGATTTCTTCTTCGACCGAAACGTCTGTGTTGCTTATTCCCTGGGCCATACTAGTTGTTTTGAGCTTCAAACATAATTTTGGGCCATCTCTTAACAATAATTCTTAGCAGCCTAAAAACATTAGGATGTCAACGGGATGGGTCGGGACTAGGGATTGTTGTCCCTGTTACCCATACCTCACCCCGAGGGGTGAGGAGCTTATCCCCGTCCTAATGGGTCTCCAATCCCCAATGGGTAAATGTTAAATCAAGTTCAAACTGAGCTAATTTTAGACAAAAATAAGCTCAAAAAACATAATTTGTAATAATACAATCATTTCAAATAAATCCTTTCCAGGCGACAAACACTAAAATTACATAATTTGGGTGGGGGGGGTTTAGGTAAAAAAAAAGAGTAATCACAATTTGACGACAACGACACTCAAGGGCATTGTGGAGAGAGTGGAGGGATGAAATAGGAGGCCATTCTTGACAATATGTGTACTTTCATTGCCGCTGTTTGAGCACAGAAGTTTGGAGAAGACATGGCATAATGATGCATGCAATTTCCGGCAACTTGAGGAGGAGCGTGGTGGTCTTGTTAGATGATGGTCTAAAATTAATTTCAAGTCTTAGAATAGCGACCACAGCCCGCAAGACAAGGAGCACGACCGTTTTGGCCAAAAATGAAACGAGCAGGGAGGCAACAATTGACACAGCCTAGCCTTGTCAGTCAACACGTGAAGACCATGTCAGTGAGCACGACCGTGTTGGTCATGTTGCTTCAACTGCTGCTCGTTTTCGCCCGTTTTCGTCCGTTATTCTTCTTTGATTACTCGGTATCATGACTTGTAATTGCAGCGGGAGTCATTTTAGGCATTATTTTCCTTTTCATTTTAAAGCGAGGTTCACTTCAAAGTTGTGATCATGCCACGGAATCCAAATATCCAATTGTTCTAACTTTGGTAAATTTGGGGAGAGTTAATTGAAAGTGTATCCAATTGAAGGTAGTGAGGAGAGTATTGTAAGATTGGGATGTCTCGGGTTTTGGGAAAGTTTTGGGTTTGAGATCATTCTTATAACCTCTCATGATAGTGATTTCGTTGTACTCCTGCTATTCATGGCTTTTTTTTTATTTGGATTTTTACGTTAAATCCTTGTCGCGTTCTTGTTTAGTGATCTACATCTAAATTCTTGATATTGTTTGTTATCCAAATTGTTTCTGCATTATTTGCTTTAGTTTCACCTGTAAAGTGAGATTAGAGTGAGGGCTTATTTCCTAACCGGTCTAATAAGTTAAAAGAAGCTTTGGCTTTGCTGGACTACCCATGAACATGAAGGATAACAAAGGCTTTGGGTTTGAGAATCAATTTAGAGTTCTAGATCTGGTTCACACAATTGGGGGAGGGGTGGGGGATTGGGTTATGTGTGTGAGAAAAAGAGACAGAGAATGACTTATGAGAGAGGAGGGACCATGGGCTGCTTTGAAACATAAGTTTTGGGAATTGGAATTTCAAGAAATAGTCTTCCCAATTTAAAATGTAACTTATAAACATTATATAAAAAATAACATAAAACAACGGAAAGCAAAGTCAGAAACAGGGCTAAAACACTCCCCATTCCCATTCCCGTCCCCGTGTTCAATGAAGATCGAAGTTTCATCCATGTTCCTTATTTAAGGTGGGAATTTTTCTCATTTTAAGTCGGGGCCTCAACAAGGATGAGTATTCCGTGCTCACTATCATCTCTTAGTTGGGAGAATGTATAATTCCTAAACAGGTGTTTCCTACCTTCATTTGCCTGGAAGCAAAAATGGTACACTTTGTTACATCCGAACAGTCTTTTCCTGTGTTTGGTCCTAAAGGTAATGCATCATAAAATATCTTCCAAAATAATATCTTGCACCTACATATTTTATCTTACTCATTAACCATATTGTACTTCATTAAGCCATTAATCCTTTACCTTTATATCTGGGCAGCATGAGTGGGCCGGGAGGCATAAATAGTCTTGGTCAGTCCTCAACTGCTTTTTTTTTTTTTTTTTTTGTTTTTTAAAGTTTTGTGTGGGTGGGTTGGAGGGTTTGAGATAGGGGAATCTAATTATGCATGGTTGGTTTGAGGGAATAGGGGCCTTTTGTTTCTTTTGTTAGCCTTTTTTTTTGTAATTTTTTTGTTGGTCTTTTGTTAGTTCTTTTATTAATATTAAAAAATAAAATTAAAAAGAAAATAATTGATGTGAGTCATTAAAAAGAACAAAAATTAACATGATTTTCCACAACCTACCTAAAAGTTAAGGTGGCTTGTTGAAAAAGGTTTCACACCTTTATCATTTTGTTTCTCGGACACCTTTGAAGTGTTTGGGGCAGATATAAGCATTGAGGTACAGTCTCGTCTGGCCTCAAAAATATTCTGTATTTGTTGGTGTACAGTTACACAAACATATAAATATGCGCATCCAAACTGCAAATTCTTATATGCACCTTTGAGCTTATACTTTTGGTGTCACATCATTATTTCAAGCTCACAAAACCTCCTATTTTTCCGTTCATCCGACTATCCGTTGATATATGTGCGAGGAGCGAGATACTTTTAAATATTCGATGGACGTTCTACGTATAAAAGAAAAATCTATCATATTTTACAGGCTACCAAAATTTAAAAAACATAACTAGTTATTGAAAGGATTTAGGCTTTGTGAAATAGAAAATGAAAGTAGGTAACGATTAGAGAGAGCAGACCACCTTTTCCCCCTCCAGAAAAATTAATTTGTTATTGCGTCAACTTAACAGCCAATAAGAATCATCAAAGTTCAAGAACAGAAAGAGTAGTCAAGACACAGTTATCAAAGACTTGGCTTCAGCAAGATTAAGCAACCAAACGTAGCAACTCATTGTCGAACTCGAACAATCAGTTGGTTCATTCTTTGACTGCTCCACTCCAGAAAAATGAACAAGGACTCTCGGTCCCATCAAATTCAAACTTCCAGATCAAAAACCATGGTACCAATACCATTATCATTGCAGCGAGAAAACCCCGTCCCATCTTAAGGGAGTAAATCAACACATTCTGCCTAGTCATATATCTCAGAAAGAAGCAATTTTGCATCTTAGTGCAAATAGTATGATAATATGTAGACTAGTATTCAACATGATTCAAACAAGGAGCCACAATATCCAAACTCAAAATACTGAATAAGACACAACCAGAGCGGAACTACTCAAATAGCAACTTTTATTTCACAGTTGGATAGAAAGGGAAAGGGATCAATCCATCAATAGCAAGCTTAGAATGCACCACCACGGAGACGCAATACAAGGTGAAGAGTGGACTCCTTCTGGATGTTGTAGTCCGCCAGGGTACGCCCATCCTCCAATTGCTTTCCTGCGAAGATCAGCCTCTGCTGGTCTGGGGGAATCCCCTCCTTGTCCTGAATCTTAGCCTTGACATTATCAATCGTATCTGAGCTCTCCACCTCCAGAGTGATCGTTTTCCCAGTCAGAGTCTTCACAAAAATCTGCATCCCCCACGAAGCCTGAGCACCAGGTGAAGGGTTGACTCCTTCTGAATGTTGTAATCTGCCAATGTTCGACCATCCTCAAGCTGCTTCCCAGCAAAGATGAGCCTCTGTTGGTCTGGTGGAATCCCCTCCTTGTCCTGAATCTTTGCTTTCACATTGTCAATTGTGTCAGAGCTCTCCACCTCTAATGTGATGGTTTTCCCAGTGAGAGTCTTCACAAAAATTTGCATTCCACCACGGAGACGGAGGACAAGGTGAAGGGTGGACTCCTTCTGGATGTTATAGTCTGCCAAGGTTCGGCCATCCTCAAGCTGCTTACCAGCGAAAATGAGCCTCTGCTGATCTGGGGGATGCCCTCCTTATCCTGAATTTTTGCCTTCACATTGTCAATGGTGTCCGAACTCTCAACCTCAAGAGTGATCGTCTTTCCTGTAAGGGTTTTCACAAAGATTTGCATCCCACCACGAAGGCGTAGGACAAGATGAAGGGTAGACTCCTTCTGAATGTTATAATCAGCCAAGGTCCTGCCATCCTCAAGCTGTTTACCAGCGAAAATAAGCCTTTGCTGGTCTGGGGGAATGCCTTCCTTATCTTGAATCTTAGCCTTTACATTGTCAATGGTGTCAGAGCTCTCAACCTCAAGGGTGATTGTCTTTCCAGTGAGAGTCTTGACAAAGATTTGCATCCCACCACGGAGGCGAAGGACCAGGTGGAGCGTAGACTCCTTCTGGATGTTGTAGTCTGCCAGGGTTCGGCCATCCTCAAGCTGCTTACCAGCAAAGATAAGCCTCTGTTGGTCGGGAGGGATTCCCTCCTTGTCCTGAATCTTCGCTTTTACATTGTCAATTGTGTCAGAGCTTTCCACCTCGAGGGTGATGGTCTTGCCGGTGAGGGTCTTAACAAAGATCTGCATCTGCAATTCAGGCAAAAATGATTTTAGTTTATCAGAATTCAAATTTAGATAAACTCCAACCCAGAAGATTTCCCAAGTAAAGATCTTGCATATGTGGAAAATTCAAGGACTTTTAGCCACAAATATGAATCCATAAGGAAAGCAAACAGACTAGATCAAAGAAATGTACAACTTTATCTTTAACTAATCACCCAAAGTGCCCCCCTTTTCCGCAGTATGATTTTATAATCTGAATCCAAAAATAGCGTTAGCACACACATTAAAGCCAATCGAATTTGAATCAAATAAATCTTTCACTGTTAAATTTGACTCAGATCGACGAAGAACCTGAACTTCAAGATTCCAAAAACAGGTCAATTATATAAATCAATAAATTGTATTTTCAGGATAAAATCAAATTATAAAGATAAAGCCTAGGACGTTAATTCTAAGAACAATCAATTGTTTGTTCTGAAAAAACAATCAATTGGCAGGATAGCCCAAAGAATTCATCGGAATAATAAAAATATTCACAAATTGCAAGAATATTAAATCCTGAATAGCGAATTTCCTCGCAGACACCATCACATACTCACAAATCATTATCATATCCATGGAGAGAACGAATCAAACGATAGAAAAACAGGGTAGCATAAAGAATTCATCGGAATCAAAGAACCCATAAAGAACATCGAATTGCAAGAAAAATCCCTAGACCAAATCATGTTAAATTTAATTTACCAACGAAGAAGTCAAATTCCACCCAAGAAAATCACTCGACAGATCCGGCCAAAAACAACCAGAAATCAAATCAAAGCAAACACAAAGATGGGAAAAATTAAATTAAATTAAAATAAAAGTTAAAGAAAGGAGTGATACGCACCTTGAGAAGGAGAGGTGAAGGGACTCAGGAGGCCTGAAGGACTTTTGATTGAATGGATTGAGGGAGGGGGCTCGATGGGGTTGTTGAAGATATTTATATGAATTGCCGACCTAATGAAGGGTAACGACGTAATTTTCTCCGGACAACCCGGGGTAACAGCGGTCACTTAAAATTTAAGGCGGCAGGATTTTTTTTTTTTTTTTTTTTGTTCTTCTGTCGCATAATTTTCTTTTTGTCTTACAGATTTTTCTCGGAAAGCTTTTAGGTTAAAAATACACGTACACATTTTAAAAAAATAAATACACGTACACATCACGGTAATAAAAATTTATCAGATCTAATTATCCGAATTAATTCAATTTGAACAAAAATTAAGTACAATTACTAAAAAATCTCTAACCTTTTTAAGAATGGCATAGATTTTGGATTTTTTTTCTATGGCCCAAAAGATAGAAGTGGAAGACACTTAAATATTAACTATTTACCTACCCTCCCGTATCTCACCTACCTTGGTGTCCTCTCTCCCGTGAGCACCACCCATGGTGCGCTTCTCCAAATCCTTGTACCCGTGTCACCGGAAACCACCACGACCATCGATTCGAGGCCTCCCGATTCGGCCAAAAATAGGTTTTTGTTTATTGATGCCTTGATTGCCTCGGAATCTCCTTTGGAGAATCTACTTTCTTCTCCCGGGGCCTCGTCGTCGGTTGCATCTAGAGACCCCTCGTCATCGATATCCGATTGTGGAAGTCACATTCTTGATTTATCAAGTTCAAAGTCATTTCCAAGCTTGTCGGGTCCTTCTCAGTGAGCCGTCCTTCACCTTCCAAGGCCAATATCCAAATCAACACCCCTGTTCCTTTCAATTTTGCGGATCCTTCATCTTCGGGCTGCCACATTAGGTACCTTCACGTCCCTCTTTCAAAAGTTGTCTTTCGCATAACTCTCAACCTCCTTCTAATCCTCAATTTGAATATGTTGTTCCCAAGACCGAGCTGTCTATAGATACTTTACCACCCACCCCCAAATTACCCTGTGTCCACTTCTCACCTGGAGGTTCAAGCTCGTATTAGGGAAGCATGGAAAAATTGCTTGATAGTGAAAGTTGTGGGTTAGGAGTTTTCCTTTGCATGTACTTCACAAGAGACTTCTAGGTATCCGGAGATCCCAAGGTCGGCTTAAGTTAATTGAGCTAGGCCATGGTTTCTTCCTCCTTCAATGTTCTCTTATGAGGATTATTCTAAAGTTTTGTTCCAAGGGCCTTGGTTCGTGGGGGACAATTACCTCCATGTTTAACGATGGGTTCCGAATTTTAGGCCTTCTCAAGCCTAAATTAATCATGTTGCGATATGGGTTTGCCTTTATGATTTACCAATTGAATACTTTGATAGTTTTGCATTGACTTCCATCGCCCAAAAATTTGGCACTCCCTAAGAATCGATAAGATTACCACCAATGTTGCTAAGGGCCGATTTGCTCGAATCGTGTTTCGATTGATTTTGACAAACCATTGTCTCAATCAATTTGGATTGACTCATTTAACTAGAAAGTGATGTATGAAAATCCTTCTCGTCTTTGTCTTAACTGTGGACATCCGGGTCATCTTCAATCTATTAGTCCTTTTTGAAGTCCTCTTTTTCATCCCAAGTGGAAGGTGTTTCACCTAATTTTATGGAAACCTCTAAAGCACCTTCACATGAAACTCCTTCATCCCTTAGTCGGGACACTTCTAGTGTTTCCCCTTAGAAGGTGGTGCATCGTACACGTAACAATCGTATAAGACTACGAAACCTAATCCTAGCAACCTTTTTGAGATTAGTGGGCAAGAGGTTGGTTCGAATGATCAATTAAGTTCACCTCATGTCTAGGATGAATCACTGGCATTGACCATTGTCCAATACTCTCATTCCCATGTCCCGGTTGAGTCTCCAACCCCTTTTGTATCCACTGGTGTTTCGTGCTGTCGTTGTTGATGCTCGTCCTGATTTATTTATATATTATTCCTTGCTTTTCCAAAAAAAATATTTACTATTTTAAAATTTTAAAAACTAAAACTTTAGTTTACTCCGTATTTGCTGTTCAACGCACACTCTTTCTCTTCTCTATCTAATCTAACTTTATCCTCCTCTTTCTAGTGGCGAGATATCAAGCGACTACATTTATTTGGTTTGGATTCTTATTTTAATGGATCTAATTATTTATTCATAGATTAATTGTACAATTTTAGTAATAAAATGGCTTTGGAAGTTCTTGACTTGGCCAGAATGTCACTATCTTACTTTCTTTGAAGCCCACATAGCCATTGTTGGCCTCCTCCAATCCATTGTCATCCTTAGAGTTGTATATTATTCGTTTCACAATCGGACCGGATAGAAAACCGGCGTAGACCTGATTGGACCGGATCAACGATATTCAATTCGGTCCTCGGTCCTCGAATTTTTATTATTCGGTCTTTGATCCAATCCAGATTCGGTCCACGATTTTTGTCCGGACTAAAGGCTGTTAAAAAATTAGGATTAGTTTTATTTGCTTGCTTGCTCTTGGGTCCCTTCGGCGTTGGTCTCACCTCTTTCCCTCCCTCTACTCCCTGCCTCCCTACTAATCTGTCACTTTCTCCCTCTCTCCCTCTCTGTTGTACCTAGAGATGGCAATGGGTCGAGTGCAGGTCGGATCCAGCTGAACCCACACGTATTTAACTTTTTGAACTTGGACCCGGGCCTGGACCAGCGAGTCCACGGGTCCACGGATTTTAAATAGGTCTAGTGTATTCTTATCATAAATTAGTTTTAAAAATAAGTATTTTGTGCCCTATTTAAGATTATTGGAAATTTGCAAGTAATTTTGTTGCATATAACCTCTTGAGGATCATACTAACCTATCTTTCAACCAATCTATTATAAAAACCAAAATAAAATTAGTGTTCGGGTCTTAAACGGCTACTGGGGTCGGATTTGGGTATTAATTTTTAAACCGGGACCGGGGACGGTTAGACCTCGACCTGATCGAGACCCATTGGTTCTAAATTTATTTGACCTAGACTCGATTAAATGAGTCGGATCTAACGGATTTGAATCGGATCTAGGACCCTCTCCGTTGTGCCTCCCTCTCTCCTCGCTTCGTTCTTTGCCTTGTGCTCGTATCCCTCCCTTCGCTGCCTCCCTTCGCAATAAAGCTAATAGAAAAACACCTTAATTTAATTCGGTCTTGGACGGAACTAGAGCTTTTTCCGTCCTCTAGCTACCTAGCTAGCTAAATATCGCCATAACCACCTCCAAAGCTAATTAATCATCAAAGAGGCATTGATGATTCCGAGATCCATTCAAGTAGTTAAATTGCAGTTGGTTTTGGGCATTTTTCGGGTTGGGGTTTTTTCCATTGGCTTGGCAGCAACTTATGGGTCTTCCTGGTGATGGCGATGATGTTGAATCTGATGAATGAGAGGGTTTTCCCCAATCGCTTCTAAGAGAGGGTGCTTGTGGTTTGGAGTTTTTCTCTCTCTCTCTTTCTCGATTTTCCCCATCCGGTTTGCTTTTGCCACCTTGGTATATAATCCCTAATGGAGTGCCCACCAACGGTTTGATGAAATGCGGATTCGAGCCTCCCCTTTCTGCTACCCCCTCCCTCTTCCATGCACTTCACGAGCACATGCAGCCTGAATTTGTAAATGATTTGAGCTATTTTCTACAAGTTTTTGCTATTTTCGTTTAGCATTTCATGTAATCATGATTACTGTCTTGGACTTCTTGCTTGATCCGAATGGAGAGTTGGAATTTTGTAGCAACTGGTGTGCTAATTGCTTGATTCAAAATGCCGCCACAATTTCGGTCCAATTCGGTCCGGCCCAAGTCCGGTCCGGATTTTCACCGATCCAGATTACGAACCGAACCGACCTTATTCGATCCGATCCCCAATCCTAATTTTTCGGTAATCGATCTTCGAGGCCAGTCCGACCGGACCTATGGATAGCCCTAGTTGTCCTTTGTAACTATCTTCTCTAACTTTTTAAATTAGTTTTTTTAGTCTAAAAAACTAATTTGAAAAGAATTTTTAATGTCAATAATTACTACTTTTTGAGACATCAGAAACAAATAATTCATGCTGAATAAATTTTTCCAACGCCCCGTATTTTTAAAATATTTATTTTATATACATTACAACAAAGACAAACATAGTTTCACTTATTAATTTGATAACCCTTTAGGTTACTTATCACATATAACTAATACTCATTTCGTCTCATATTCTTTGCTTGGTATTTTATTTTTGTATGTCCCAAATTAATTGCTTAGTTTCTATTTATAGACATAAAATTAAAATTCTTTTCCTCATATACCCTTATACTAATCAAAAAATAATTTAGTAAAATTATGCATACAAATGGACCAAAATGGAGTAGTCACATCATGAAAAATGAACTTCTTTTGCCAAAGTAGAGTACTTCGTATTTCCAAAAATAACAGTATGAAAGCACTAATCTTTCAATTAAATTTATTTAATTTTTTATGGATTATAGTAAAACATTAAATTTTCAAGGCCACCATTTTATTACTACAGTATAAAACTCCATCATTCAATCTGTTAAACATTCTAACACGCACCATGGATGATAAAGAAAAACTCTTTCACTCAAAGTCGATTAGCCAATCCAAATCTTTGCCAACTGAAAGCAGAAATTAATCATGTCCTTTTAAACATCGATCTGAATTTGCCGACAAATTTTGGTTTTGATTTAAACATTATACCTAATGACGAGGGAGAGCTTTCCCAAGAAAAGAGGATGAAGCTTTTCATATGAGAAATAATAAAGATATGGGTTCCTATATTTTGATATCATCATAATACTTCCCCCTTTTTTCCAATATGCAATATCCATTGTTCTCCAATATGCAATCTTTACTTTTAAGTAAGACTTTTTTCCAAATATTATTGTTCCTTTTTTCCAATATTATTGTTCCCTCATGTAATCGTAATGGTCAACCTACAACATCATCTTTTCATTCTCATTATGATCTCAATTTGTTATCTTACTTAAATTATTAACTTTAAATAATTTTTTTTTTAAAACTATTATGTAGCAAAATAAGTACCTCAACTTCTTTCTCTTAATAATCATTAAGATGATTAATCAACATAATATGCAATAAGTACTAGGTCTGCCACTAATAAACAATAAGACATGCACAATAACGTTACATCAGCACCACGCATAGCAAAGTGAAAACAGCACAAAAGATTTTTCCTCCAAATGTCAATAATCATAAAAGGGGTTGGTGTAGATCATTCTTGATTAATCTTGTTTTGTGCTTCCTCTATAATTTCACGATCAATGTGAAATTGAGTGGGAATGCTTCTTTCTCTTTGTAGTCTTTTCTTACCTATGTGAGGAATCTTGTAGTGGTTGCCTGTATTGCACTTTATAACTTTTATCATGCACAATTGTAGAGTTAAGAAAATATTATTAAGGCTCTCACTATTCAAATTATTAAATGATTCTCAAACCACTTTCACCAATTGTTCAATATGTTCGGGAGCCTCTTGATGCTGTAAATATTGGATTTCTTTAAAATAACCAAGATCCAAAACATTAAAATCGGAGTTATTTGGAGGTTGACACTTCAACTCAATATCAAAATCATCCAATTTAGCAGCTACATTGAAGACGACATCATCCTCATAAATGTGTGGCCTTGCATTATCTTGTTAAACGAAAATTTTTCTAGGACCATCTTGAGGCCATTTAACTTGTATTGCCAGTAGGACTCTTTCAGTTAGATATGAATAAATCACATCCTTATTAACTTTCACCATAGGTTTCATTTCCAAAGTCCACGCTCTACGATTTTTACTATTACATCTGGCAGGCACGGTATAGATGAATGGAAATATGCCAATTTTTCCATCAAATATTTTATTTTTATTTGTATGAAATCTTGGATGGGCAACTGATGCGAAGAACATCGCTTTTGGAGTAAAACTGTTACTTTGACATGTTCGTAAAGGTTCATCTTCAAAGGGAAGCATATAATACCATTGTGTTTCTTTTGACATATAAAATCATTTCTCATACATATGAACATAATTATACATATCAATGAAAGTCAAATTGCTATATGGACCATGTGAATCCACCATCGACAAACAAAATTTGAGCCTGTTCATCTTATTTTCATCACCTAAATGTGGCCTTAATGCATTTGAATGAGGGTGTAAAAAACTTTGTTTAAATACGTCTATGTAATGTAGATTTTGAAACTTCTAAATCACTTGTAAATGACTAAAGATTTATTCTTCTACGCCAGTTAACTTGTTTGATTTTGTCATGATTTATAACAATTTTTTACGCCTTACATTACCTTGCTTTTTGGATGATACATCACCGCCACTACCTTCTTTTGCACGAGCCCAAATTCGTTGAATGGTATCAGTCGATACAGAAAATTGGTGGGCATGATTTGTAAATGTACCTTTCTTTATTTCTCCATTGTTACTCAAACCTTGCAAAATCTTATAGATTCTCTTATGCTTTTCAGTAGTTAAATTTCTTCTCTCTCCCTCTTTTTTCATTGTTGGTTGCAAATAACAATTTCATTTTTGTGATTGAAATCTGAATCTTATTGGTCTAAATTTAGACAATATTTGTATTTATAAATTGAAATCTAATTAAAGTAGCTTTTTCCCTCCACATCTATGTCATTTCCTCCAATTTAATCGATTCTAAACTTACAACAATTTTATCAAAGTATTGCTATTAATTTCAGCATGTTTACGAGAAAAGAAGAAGCAAATTGCCACAATCACGGTACATATTTACCTACTGTGTGCAATTGGTCTCCGCGTTGAGTTCTATGCTTGATTTCTTCTCAAGTACAATATGAGAGTAGATTTTTTTACGGGATTGATTTCATCCGATTTCTGGGCTTGTAAATTTGCTGAAGTTATTCGGTTTGAATTTGAGTATTCTACTCGATTTGTTCACAGTTTGAGTTTCTGGGTTCGAGATTTGTTCATGCAGATTTGGGTTTGATCTTTTAGATTGTGTAATTGTGTTGAGCACATTAGATACAATGTACAAATATCCAACTTTAAAGTACGAGTATATAAACGTCCAAATATCATCAAAGTAGAGTTTATTTTAATCATATAACCCTTTAAAAAACTTAAGCTAATTCATATCTAAAATCGTTTCAATCTCCTTTCGAACTTGTCTATGCAAGCAATTAAAAATGATATATTACGTCCAAGTAATCTTATGTTGCGTAATATCTACATTGGATCCTAATGTAATACAAGATGTACATGGTTTAGAACTGTTTGCGTCCCTTCCGCCAAATTGTTTCTTTGTGAGGAAATGGCAACACTGCAAATTGTTGCCCTACATGCCATACCATACCATACCATACCAAGCAGTGTTCTTACATATTTTACAATGGTTTTCAATTGTTGTCTATGGTCAACTTTGTAAAAATATCGTAGATATTGTCTCCTTTTATTTCACGTTCAAGAGCATTTTTCTCGCTTTGGCCCCTCTGATTTTTTATTTATTGAAACTTATACTTTGATTTGAGTTAGAGTCTCTAACTTTCTTTAAATCATACTTATCATTTCTTACTCATAGTCAATTAGTAAAGTTAGTCGAAATTGAGTGTCACTTTATTCAACCCTCCTAGGGAGACTTGACTATGACCTCCAGGACCAACAAAATATTTAAATTCAATAATTTTATACACCCCCTATATTAAGATGAGCGTGAAGAAATAAGAATCTTACTTAAACGTCAAATATTCTTATAATTTGGGGCCATTTGGACATTTGGGGTCCTTTAATTCTTTTGTGGGTGTATTTGGATTTATCCATTCTAGTTTTTGATAATCCAAATATAATTAAAGGGTGTGTTCGGCGAGTAGCGTTTGAGGTAATAATTAGTGTTTTGGAGGATGTAAAACACTACTTATCTAAAAATGTAAGTGTTCGGCAAAGTAATGTTTGACATAGTGAGTAGTGTTTTTGAAAAGTTACTCAAAGTAACGTTTTCAAAAACACTACCTAGTGTTTGCACATAATTTCCAAAAT
This sequence comes from Talinum fruticosum, assembly GCA_021018815.1. Lineage (NCBI taxonomy): Eukaryota > Viridiplantae > Streptophyta > Magnoliopsida > Caryophyllales > Talinaceae > Talinum > Talinum fruticosum. The sequence continues at coordinate 155,855 of JAITYX010000124.1, read as the reverse complement.
GCTCCTTTTTATTTTTCAAAATCTTTTATCAATTATGTCCTTTTAAGTCATTTTATACAAATCGCTTCTTAAACAGCTACTATTGCTTGAACATACTTATCTCAAATCACTAGCTGAACATCTAACCATTAACCACTAGTCGATGATAGACTAATCGCTAATAAAACAGACTAACAACTACTAAACAGGTAACCACTACTTGAAACAGGTTAATTTTACCGAACACGCCCAAAGAGATTAGAAACCTAATTAATTCAAATTACTGGAAACTCACCCTCAAAATTTACATGTTTGTGATTCTTTTATTATTATTATTATTATTATTATTATTATTATTATTATTATTATTATTATTATTATTATTATTATTATTATTATAATATTATTATTATTATTATTATTATTATTATTATTATTATTATTATTATTATTATTATTATTATTATTATTATTATTATTATTCATTGTTCTTTTGTTGCTATGATTGTGAGTTGTTTATGACTGCAATGGCCTCTGTACATGATTGAAAATGTACGCACAGCATATATTAAATCCTATAAAAAAATAAAAAAAAACTTAGACCATGTTAGAAAGAAGTGGTTATTCAACTATGAAGCATGAATGGACCTAAGGATGTAATATAGTTGAAATTATTGGTAGCATTGATGGGCAAATCAAAGAAAGAAATAGTAAAGGTGCAATATTGAAAAAAAGGTAAAATGTTGCCACATAATATAACGATTAAACAAAATAATGAAAGAAGGGCATCATTTCATACGATAAGACGATTTAGCCACCAGTAGCGCGAGATACAACAAATAGGAAGAAAGCAACTCCAAATTGAGGGGGATGGGGATGAGGAGATTCAATAACTCAAAAATTGGGGTGGAGGAGACTCGAAAACAAATCGAAATTGGGGTGAGTGGGTGGCTTTCCGACGAATTCTTGTCCCTATCGGAGGTAACAAAAAGTTCATCGTCTATGGCAGCATCACCGGCGAGTTCTTCTTCTGTCTTCTTCGTTCTTCCTCATAGGTAGCCACGAGTTATGTCTTCTTCGTTCTTCCTCACCGACGAGTTCTTCCTTAGGGCATGAGGGAGAGGGAGACCGACAGGGAGAGCGAGATGGAGACCGAGAGGGAGAGCGAGAGCGAGATGGAGGAAGAGATAGAGAGAGGAGAGCCACAGGTGCCCGCACTCATCCGGGCATGAGAGGGATGCGGCAGAGAACAGTAGAAAGTGTTGAAAAAAGATAGAACAAGAAAATTAACTATGGTTAAAAGGTATCAACAATTCATATCTATTATTTTGAATGGACGACCTTGATTTGTCAACTACCATAGTTGAAATAGAATTTTCATTATTGCAAAATTTATAACCTAAAAAAAAGTGAAAAAAATGTGGTAAAACAAACATTTACATATCCTTCCTACTTTCGGTTATAAAAACTCTTAGTGTTGAGATTAGTTTAACAAACCTCGAACATTGTTTTTATCAACTATGATAAATCACCAAAAAAATTACGAGTTTTGTACAAACTCTAATGACGGAAGTATAGTATTTATTTTCTGGATTTTTGCTAGAAAACTAAAATAGAGAGCATAAATGATGTATCATGTCTAAAGATGGTTTAAAAATGAAAATTAACACTACTTTGTAAAGTGACCTAAGAAAAGGGAAAAGAATATATTAAGAAAACCAAAACACAAAGGTTGGATGGCCTATTTATGAAAATTCATAACATTAGGGCCTACATAACAAACTTGTAATGTCGATATATAGTTTAAAAATTCAACGTGATCTATATAACTGAGAAACAGTACAATGCAAGGGCATTTATATAACGCATTTTCAAAGTTAAGGACTGAATTAACTATTTATGTGGGACTTGTGGAGTTTAATGGATGCCTGGACTCGGGAAATTACAGTTCGTTATTTTGGACAACTGACATGACTTAAGAGCTGAGAGACCTCCATTGTTGAGTGTAGCTAGCAAAGTAACAATCAATCTCTTGTAAAGTTATCAAATTCTAGTGCAATCATTTGTGAGTTTTTTCGATTTTAAGTTTTTCACGTATAAAATTCTAATGTCTCAATTTCATTCTTTTCTTCTTGTTTATTTTATTATTGTTTGTGAGTGTAATTACGAATCTTAAAAGTTTATACGATTCGAAAAAACAAAAGAGAGAAAAACAAACCCAACAGAATGTTGCAATAAATTGAGAAAATTGAGGTGGAGTGGTACTGGTAGCTGATTGGAGCCCATGATGCCATGATTATTATTAATATTGCAATAAATTGAGAAAATAAAAAATGGAATGGGAAGAAGAAGAAATAAAGAGTAGAGTTACAGTAGGTTGGAAGGAAGAGCACATGAGAGGGAGGGAGGAAACAAAATGTGCTGTCATCAAATGACAGCTTAAATTTCTAACCAAAGAAATAAGAGAATTATGGTGGTGGTGGTTGGTGCTTTCTTTTGTTCTATTTTAGGACCAACCTCCTCTACTTGCTGCTTTTTTCATTCTTTCTCATTTCACACCACTAAACTTGCTTAATCTATAAACTACATTTATTAATTCTATACCAAAATTACCATTACAAATATTATTTTTTATTTATAAGTTTTTAAGTTATATTATGATTTATTTTTTAATATAATATATTTTTTATTAAGTGCGACGACTAACGTGACAAATCAAGTTAGAAAACTTGTCGTTTTTTAGCTCTTAGAAAATACTGAGAAACACAAAATTTATGACAAAGTTTGTGCTAAAAACCAACTTATCCAATGTTTCATAGAAAATGAAGAAATGCAATAAGAAAAGAATAAAAAAACAATTAATAAACATAAAAATAAAATATTTCCTACATTCCTAAAAATTAATCAAAATTCTCACTTTCGAACATATTATAATAATTATCAATATAACATTGGAATCATATACATATAGATATAGTATGTTCTTTTACTAGTCGTAATAATGAAAGGATGGAAGTTAATTTTTTGTTGGCAACTCCAATATTATGGCACTTTCCACAAGCTAAGTTATGGCAACTCTATTATTCCTTTTTTAAAAATTATTATTATTCACGTCACTTTCGTAAGGATGATGTTTATAAATGGCAATTGGAGCATATGGTTTAAATACCTCGTTACTATTTTGATCTTACCATGTCATGTTATATTTTGTACTGCGTCTATCACTTTTTTATATATATTTTTTAATTATTATAATTACCTTTTATTTTTGTTCTCTTAGTAGTAATGTTTTTCAACTCAGTAAAATAATATTATAAAATTTTTATACGAGTCTTATCTAACCGATCTTTCTACATATAGAAATATAAGTAGGGTTAACACTATATATATTTTAATCTTCTCCGACCTTATAAAAACAAAAACTACACTGGGAGTTGTTGTTTCAAATGTCTCATGTTTCACATACTATGTTTCGAAGACTAATCATGCATAGTTGCGACGACTTCAACACTATAACAAACTTGAAAGTAGGTAGCTCTTTACAAGTTGCAATTTGCTTATTATTTTGGATAATCATACAAAAATTGCAATTTGCTTATCATAAAAAAATCTAACAATTAGAAATTAAAAGTTTCTCTTTCAAATAAATTGTTAAATAGTGGATCCCAACTAAACAAGAGACGAAATTTATGTAAAACCAATTCTTTCACTTCAAGGAAATTCACAATATTGGTATGAAATGAAATACTATAAATTAGGTAGAGTAATCGAGAAAGTAATGTAGATATAACTACTGATAAAAACACAGATTAATTTTTTCTCTTTGAACCAATTGCAGATAAAATAATATATCTTCAAATTTAAAATTTATATACCTAAATATCAATTTTTAACGAGTAGATTAAAATTTTATGATGTGATCAACGGTTATTTACGTGGTATATGGAGAAACAGTTTTTGTAGGTTTCCACAAGTCGACGGCCCAGAAGCCCATAACGATGGCTTCTTTTTCCGGTTTTTTTTTTTAAAATTTGGCTCGTGGGGTTAAATTGATTGGTTGGAGTGTGAAAATGCTGTAAAATTGATAGACGAGACGAGGATAGAAAAAGTTGTCTTTCTCTGGACCGGGAAAAATAACCGTTAGAAGGGAACACGTGTCGGCTAACTGACCACCTGTCATCCTCAAGCTCACAAAAACAGTCTCCTATATTACTCTCTTTGGATTCCGCACAGTAGGAGTAAGAGCAGCACCCCACTCTCTCTCCTTTCTTCATCCCCTTCGTTTTCTCCATACGAACTAACACTCCGAATACCCCTCTACTCTCTCTCTCTCTCTCTGCGCTGAAACTCCTGCAATCTAATGACCCCTCTGCACCGCCACTAATCTTGGAAATGCTCAACTTTCTCTCTCCATATCTGATTCTCACTTCCCTCTTCTTCCTGTTCTCCCATGGCGTCGCCGCCGACGGCACTGAGTTCGACTTCGGCACTCTTACTTTGACCGGCCTCAAGCTCCTTGGCGATGCCCACTTGAACAACGGGAGCGTCAGGCTCACGCGGGACCTCCCCGTCCCCAACTCCGGCGCCGGAAGGGCTCTTTACTCCCGTCCGGTGATCTTCCGGCGACCAGGGACCAAGTCTCCGGCGAGCTTCACCACTTTCTTCTCGTTTTCCGTCACGAACCTCAACCCGTCCTCGATCGGCGGCGGGCTCGCCTTCGTTATCTCGCCGGATGACTCCTCCCTCGGTGGCGCCGGGGGCTTCTAGGCCTGGGATCGCCGGACACGGCGGGGTTCGTGGCGGTGGAGTTCGATACTCTCATGGATGTCGAGTTCAAGGACATCAATGGAAACCATGTGGGTTTGGATCTGAGCTCGATGGAGTCTACCGAGGTCAGCGATTTGGGGTCCATTAACGTTGATTTGAAGAGCGGCGATCTGATCAACGCTTGGATCCAGTATTCCGGGTTGACCCACGAATTCAATGTGTCGGTTTCTTACTCCAATGTGAAGCCCAAGGACCCGATTCTCTCTCTTAATCTAGACTTGAATCAGTACTTGAATGATGTAATGTTTGTGGGTTTTTCCGGGTCAACTCAAGGCAGCACCGAAACTCACAGCATTGAGTGGTGGAGCTTCAGCTCCTCATTCGAATCCGATGGCTCTCCTTCGTCCGCTTCATCGTCGGTGCCTCCGCCACCCCCAACGGCTAGTTTGACCATCCCATCGGCGAATATCGTACAACCGTCTTCGCCGCCGTCAATGGCGCCTGATTCGGCGGCGGTGAGCAAGCCGAGCTCGTGGCACACCCCGGGGCGGTGGCGGGGGTAGTGACGGCGAGCGCCTTTTTCCTGGCGATATTTGGTGGAGTTTTGTTTTGGCTCTTCTCGAAGAAATCTAGGAGACCTGCTGGGTGTTCTTTGGCTACTGATATCATCAAAATGCCGAAGGAGTTCAGCTACAAGGAGCTGAAATCCGCCACCAAAGGCTTCGATTCCGGTCAGGTGATCGGGCACGGCGCTTTCGGGACCGTCTACAAAGGGGTATTGGCGGAAACAGGCCATGTCGTGGCGGTCAAACGCTGCAGCCATAACGGGCAAGGGAAGAATGAATTCTTGTCTGAATTGTCAATAATTGGCACCCTCAGGCACAGAAATCTTGTCAGATTACAGGGGTGGTGCCACGAAAAAGGGAAATTTTGTTAGTTTATGATTTGATGCCTAATGGGAGCTTAGATAAGGCCTTGTTTGAGTCAAGAATGGTGTTGCCTTGGCACAACAGAAAGAAAATCCTTCTTGGGGTGGCTTCCGCTTTAGTTTACTTGCATCAAGAGTGTGAGAATTTGGTGGTTCATAGGGATGTCAAGACTAGTAACATAATGCTTGATGAGGGGTTCAATGCCCGATTAGGGGATTTCGGGTTGGCCCGGCAAGTCGAACACGACAAGTCCCCGGACGCCACCGTGGCTGCCGGGACAATGGGGTACTTGGCCCCAGAGTACCTCTTGACTGGCCGGGCCACCGAGAAGACGGATGTCTTCAGCTTCGGAGCAGTGGTCCTCGAGGTGGCCAGCGGGCGGAGGCCCATTGAGAGGGACCGGGCCGCCGAAAACGGGTCCAAGTTTGGGAACTTGGTGGAGTGGGTGTGGGGTTGCACAAGGAAGGGAGGTTATTAGACGCCGCGGATGCAAGGCTGAATGGGGAGTATGATGAGGGGAGATGAGAAGAGTGTTGCTTGTAGGGTTGGCTTGCTCGCACCCTGACCCATCCGCCAGACCCACTATGAGAGTTGTGGTGCAAATGTTGGTTGGTGAGGCTGAGGTGCCTATTGTGCCCAGAGCCAAGCCATCTATGAGCTTCACAACCTCCCAGCTTCTTTTGAGCTTGCAAGACAGTGTTTCTGATTGCAATGCTATGCTCACTATCTCCACGTCTTCATCGGAAATTAGCTTCCTAGGAGGCGGCAGTGGCGGCAACGGTAGTGGCAGCCACGGTGGTGTTGATCTAGTCTAATCCTAATCCAAGTCCTACCGCTGCTGCCATATGATTGGAAAGTTCTAACCCTTTTTTGGTCATATTCTTATGTCACTTTTTAACGAGTGATACTATTTCATTTGATTATGTATACAATAATGTGAAACATTATCAAGCTCATAAACTTCCCCAAAACGACAACGGGACAAGTGTTGTAATATTCACCAACTCTGAGATATGTATTAAAGTTTAGGAAGATCCACAATTTTGTCATGTATTCTTTTCTACCGATATGTGTATTTGTAACAGTGTATTTTAAATTAAAGATGTACAAAAGTGATATAGAATGGATAAGTTCGATGTCTAGAAAATGTTATGGAAAGCACTACATCGATCTAGTACTTTCGAGTGACATTGTTGGGTATGTAACGGAGCAGCAATGTCCAATGATGGTACATTGAAGTCAAGTTAATAGTCATGTTTGGATCAAAACTATGGAGGGGGAGGAGTGGGGCATGGATTGGTTGCCTCCAAGTAAATGAGGCCAAGTCAAAAAGGAGACGCCACGGGGGTCCAGGAGGAGGACGTTGAGTAGAGGGTGGGGAAAGTATTAGTGACAAAAAGGGGGCATATTTTCGGTCTTTTGGAGGAGCTTTCTTCATAAGGTGGCTTTTCCATGAGTAGTGTGAGTGACAAAGCTTTTTTATTAATGGATTTTTATTCTTCTTTTAGGGGTCTTGCGTGACCCCTTTAACGGCTCTTTTTATTATTAAATCATTCTTTATTTATTTATCGGGAGTATTTGTTTTGGTATGGGTCAACTTTTATTAATGTTTTCTCAGATTTACTAGTAATTAGAATCCAAGAAGGGATGACAAATTAATAGCTGGTGAAATTAGAAATTTTGCATACCGGTTTCCCTTTTTGAACTCTCTAAATATATATCAACTTAGGTTTATTTGTATTTTTAAAAATATTTTATATTTTTTTAAAAATACAAATTTAAATTTCTCTCGATATCTGTATTATGAAGTGTTAAGGTCACCCGACCTTAGAGAGTGATCTGCCCTGAATATCAAACTACATACCCTAGGTTTTTCATCCAGTTATATACCCAAAATCTAGGTTTTTAATCTATTGACAAGAATTGGTTTTTAATCCATTGACAAGGGTCGAAGGTTATCAAACAAATGAGTTATAATAATCTTAACAACACTACAACAACTTTCGTTATAAATCCTATTTTTTTTAAGAGTGCGGTGAAATTCAAATGTAATTAACCTTACTCCATGTATACCGATTTCAAAGACCCAGGTGAAATTCAAATATAATTAACCTTACTCCATGTATACCGATTTCAAAGACCCAGGTGAAATTCAATATAATTAACCTTACTCCATGTATACCGATTTCAAAGACCCAAAAAAATTCTTCGAAACAAACTAGAGAAAGAAAAAAGAAAAGAACATTATTAAAACAAAGTTCAACATATGATATCACCTACCTAACTGTGTTAGTGTAGCTCTTTGCTATATATGTTTGTGGAGTAAGCAAATCCATCCAGAGGTTTATATTTCATGGGAACTTTAGTAGGGGATGGCGTGAAGGGCTTCTTCTTTAGAATTGGAACCCTAGCTTTTTTTTTTTTTTTTTTTATAATTTCTTCGAGTTTCTTTTAAGTTTTTTAAACTCCTATCTCCTTCGACCTCCTACCAATTATAAAATGTTTGCATCAGTTACTTTGACAGGTTTTTCTGCTAAAAATGTTTGCATCAGTTACTTCCATATAAACATTGTTATCTAATGCACACATGCATCTCCTTATATGTTTGTCTTATTAATACATTTTATATGTGGATTAAAAAATTAAATTTTAATTCATAAATAGACATGAAAAAACTGAATCCAACACGAACTGTCCCTCATACCGAACCCAACAACCAAAATGAGAGAATTAATATAACCTAAAACTTGGAGATGAGCCGATCCAGAACTAAACCAAACTTATGACCTAATTCAAACACGAACCGACTTGAATCAAACCATTATAACTCCAAACCGACTCAAATTGAACCGATTTAGATTTGAACATGGATGACTCGAACTCGAACCAATTTAGACCCCAAACAACTCAAACCCGACCATATCCAGTACATATTTTTAGTTAATTTCTAATGTGTTCATTGTATATTTCAAAAGTAGAGCAATACAATTTATAAAATGAATAACAATAGTTCATTGTATAACTTTTGCTGAAATATCACATCAGTTATTTATTTTAAAGATATGAAAGTAATTAAACAATCGAACTTATCCGATTAACCATATTTAAATTTGTTGGTGAACGGACAACCACTAATTGAGAGGATCATGTGCCCAAAGGTGGTAGTGGGATGATCTTCCTTATATTCATCTGTTGAGCTTTCAATTATATAATTTTTAAGCTTCTTGAAGCTTACTTATGATAAAAAAAATTACATATAGAAAAATCTTATAAGAAAAAACATTATGTATTATCACAAAAGGTAAATTTTGCGTTTTCTCCAAAAAATTGCTTCCTGATAGAGGAAAAAATGTTAGGTACTCGTAAATAGGTTTGCTACCATCTCGATCACATTCGGATGACAATTAGAAAGAGCTAACAAGAGTAGCATAGCACTACTACAAGGATGCCAAGCTAGCTTGTAGGACATAAGTCTAGCAGAAGTAATTTTTAGGGTGTGTACTTCTTTGGGAAGGGGTGTTGCTACACATATATCTAACATTTTTGGTAGTCTTAAAAGGATTCCACCCCACTTAACCTTATGATAGAGTGATTCAATGGAACGTAGTAGGAAACAGGTGAAATAAGGAGTGGACCACAACCTATAAGAATTTAAGTTTAAATATAAAATAAGAGATGGCAAGTTTTAAAAATCGAATAATCTTACTCTTCCCAAAGGAAAGCAATTTTACAGCATTGTTTGAACAAAAAAATTACAACTTTTAAATATTTTATTAATTAAACTAATTAACACGAACCAATTTAAAACTTTTTATCGCTACTTCTTCATCTAGACACAGATGCAATGTATGGGGACTGACAAAAAAATGGACATATTTTTGCTTTTATGGAGGATCTTTCCTCATAAAGAGACTTTTTTTGTATGAGTAGTGAGAAAAAGGTTTTATTTATGGATTGTGATTCTTCTTTCATATGCCTCCCTTGAGCCCTTTTAACGGTTTTCAGTTGCTTTTATGGTTGGTGCTTTTTTTCACCTTCGAGTGTTCATTACCAAAGAGAAATTATTTAGGAGCCCTATTATCTTTTTTTTTTTTTTGGGGGGGCGGGTTGAGATTCCCTTTATAAATTACTCCTAGTGGAATTCTCTATATAATTTTAATGAAATATTGGATACATGGTGCTGAACCTTCAACTAACAACATTATTATCTTGTTTAGTGTCAATTAATTTAGTTTAATTATCCTTAATAAACATGTAATATTAGAAATTGACCATGTACCTCCTATTATGAAAAAGAAATTAAACTACTTTTTTATAAATTTAAAAATTCTCGAATTTTATGGATAAGTACCATATCATGATCTTAATCGAAATGGCACAAAACATTATCAAAATAAAATTTAAACTCATACCCTAAATAGTAATTTTTAAAATATCACGCAAAAAACTTTATTGTGCGTTGAAAATTAAAATTTTAGTGCATTTTCAATACAAATTATACCGTGAATTCGAGTTTATATATCCAAGTTAACATAACTTTTTTAAAATCCTTATTTTCATCCTTCACCTTTTCAAAAAAGATTGGATTCCTTTCCATAAATTATATCATGTCCACATATCTGTAAATCAGAGTTTATGATATAAGTATTGCCTTTTTTTGGTGTAAAAATGATTGCCTTTTGGTGGCATGTAGTATTATCTTGTGTTATATTTGCTTGGAAAAATTATTTAGTAATTTTTTTAGTGTCAATTAGGTTAGCTTAATTATCCTTAATTAAAATGTAATATTAGAAACTTGAATCAAAACATCATCTGAATTAGACAATGTACCTCCTATTATGAAAAAGAAATTAAACTACTTTATAAAATTAAAGATTCTCAAACTTTATAGATAAGTACTTATTATGGCCCATTACTATATCCCCACCTCCCACCCAAAAATAAAATAAAATAAAATAAAATAAAATAATTATAATTAATAAATCCCACCTAAAAATCTTCTATGAGCAATTGTTTTTTTTTTTTTATCAAACAATTTTTGTAATTTTGAGAGCAACAAAGTAAAATTTTCAGTCCTATCGAACAAATTGATAATACCAAAATTAATGAATCAAATAATTAGCAAAAATTAGAGAGGGAAAAAGTGTAGCAAATCAACAAATTGAAATCACACGTAAATTAATGATTAGCAAAGGTGAGAGTATCTTACTTGCTTAAATATTCAACCAACGTTTGGTGGTACTATACTATTAGCTCATTATTTTTTTGGTACAAATTATACTATGGACCCAGGTTTATAGACAAAAATTATTATTAATAATATTTTGTTTTAATTTTTTCAAAAAAGATTAAATTTATTTTCCTAAATTGCATCATGTAAATTTGTAAACTAGGGTTTATGATATAAGTATTGCCTTTTTTTAATTTTTGGTGTAAAAAGTATTGCCTTTTGGTGGCATGTAGTATTATCAAGTATTAGCGGTAGATTAGGGTGACATTAGATGAAAATTAAGTTGATTAGAAGAGAAGCAATCAAGGTCAAGGCTGATAAGATAAGAGCTGGAAGAAGTTGAGCAAAGAGTGACGTCAGAGGAAATACGTAGGTAGTGTAGTAGGAGCGTTGAAACATCGCAGTGCCAACGTCACGATGCACAAAGACAATTAACTTATTATTATAAACACTCATCATTAATATTTAATATATCTTTTAATACTATTTAGCATTGATTGCTATTCATAAGATCAACGCTCATTACCATCTAATTTTATATTTTTCTAATAGTTTAATAATTAATATTTAAAGTAAGAATTTTTTAACTAGATAAATATCGGTTTTCGGGAGAGTAAACCAGCGTATTAATTAATATTAGTGAACACTTATCACCATCTAATTATATTTTTCCTTCAAATTATATTGGATTCAATATGTGAGCATATTTACGAGCGACTCGAGAATTGTGCAGAAACTTTATAATTATATGTTAAAAATGAGTGTAAGCGATGTTTATTGAGTCTCGTTTTCTTGAAATTTGACAAGGACATGAAAATACAAGATCCTTGAGGATATATACCGAATTTTGCCTAACCCCAGCATTATCCTATCAACTTCATGAAGAAAATGTACTTATTTATCATGATGATCCTTTGCGCAGATAGTTCGTTTCTTGCCTGTCACCATCACCCGTATTGTTCATTGTCAATATTAGTAATCCATATATGACCATAGTCGTTTGAATGTCAGAAAAACAGCACTTTGGATTGTTTTTGAGATGAATACAAACTTCCTTTAATTTAGGATTTGATTGCACCTCAAATTAGGGTCGCATCGCATGTTAGAGGACATATTTTTTTATTTATTTTTTGAATGTGAAATTTTGGGTTATGACTCTGAATAAATATTATTAATCTCTACGTCAACGAACATAATTAACACTAAATAATCCATCCAAAAATATAAAATTAGGAACTAATAATTAGTTTTAGTTCTTTCTAAAACATAATGTCAATAATAAGGCAATACACATATTTCCACCAATTTAAATTATCAATTCATTTGATCACTTATTTTAATTTATATTCTCAACCACAAATCACTTTTTTATCTTTAAAACTCTTATGTATTTAATAAGGTTTTATCTTCTTTTAATTGTACATACTCAATTATATTAACATTGATTAGTACTAGCAAAAATTTCGGGTTCGAGTTAATAAATTCAGGTCAAGCAAATCAAACAATGTCTAAAATTCAAATGAAATATTTTGCTAATACTTGATTTCTTTCAAATCGGATAAACTTAATTCGGGTCAAAATTGAATTTAGACAATAAAAATAAGAAATAATTTATATATAAAATTAAAATTCGAACAAAAAATTAATAATTATATGTAATGTTTTCCGTATCAAGTATTAAACGGTTTAAACCAATTTATATGATGATGTTATATAAGTGTGAAACTATGGAAGAAATGGGTGTGGTGCATTTTGACTTGGTCTTGTTATCTAGTTTACAATTGGCATGAGATGCACAATCTGATTGGCATGGGGGTGTCTGTCAGGCTAAGCTCATCCAAAGCCAGAGCCTGAATCTAAACGTAAACTTGCTCAGATACAATTACAGAAAAACATAAAATAAAGGGTGATCCAATTAATCACAAGTTCCAGAGAGAATATTGTCTGGCATTGAATTTATATATATATGCATTTCTCTGTTATTATAGATAGATGTACATGTAGCAGTACTAGTCTAGTATCATTTTGGAGGTTTGTAAATCGTGACTTATGAACCAATTTCGAATTTAAAATTTTATCCACAGGATTTGGTAACATATCCCACATGTTCTCACCATATTTCTAGTCCACGACCACGATTGATTTCCTGTTTTTATGCGCTTCCTGTTGCTCAACAATCACCAAGTTTCACAAAAAGTCTCCTCTTCATTTTATATGTATATATATAACACCTGAGTATTAATTTTGGATGCATTTTTTTAAGGTGATAATGTTGGGTTATGGAGCCTAATAGTTTGGTTGGGCTCGAATTTTACAAATTACAGGGTGGCACGGTCATGACAAGAGTGGCACAATTAAGCCGAGCACGAGAAAAACGCAAAAAGAAGCGTGCCATGCTTGTGACTCCTTGGGTTCTTTGTTCTTTGTCCGTTTTTCAGTTTTCCTTCGTAGTTATTGCTCGATTAATGCTTGTAAATGCTTATTAAGGCTTATTATGGCTATATAACTCAGTGTAAAACCTCCATTGTTGATTAAGAATAGCAAAAGTAAGGTGTAAGTTAGTGAGAGCTTGAATGAAAATCCTTGTAAAGCTATTCGGTACTCTAGTGTATCGTTCGTGGTTTTTTCCCACTTTGGGTTTTCCACGTTAAAAATTCTCGTGTCTCATTTTCTTTTATTTTTTGTCCAATTTCATTGTTTGAGAGCTCTCCGATCCTAGCACCTAATATCGAGCAAATGTGAAGTTAAGAGTTCACAAAAATGGAGGGCGAAAAAGTGAAAATTGAGAGGTTCGATGGTAAAGATTTCTCGTTACGGAAAATGCAAGTCGAGTACTTCTTGTACCAAAAGGAATTATATCAACCCCTCATATAGAAGCTCGCGGATATGGAGCAAAAGAAATGGGAGTTGCTCGATTGGCAAGCTTTTAGGACAGTGGGATTGACATTGGCGTGAAACGTGCCGTTCAATATGATGGACCAAACAACAACAAAGGGGCTATAGGCGGCGTTGTCCAACCTCTACAAGAAACCTTTAGCAATGAATAAGGTATATCTCATGCGTCGGTTGTTTGATTTAAAAATGGTAGATGACACTAGTGTAGCGGATTATATTAATGAGTTTAATATGATCATTTCTAGTCTTGTTTTGGTGAAAATAAATCTTGAGGATGAGGTTAAAGCTCTGATTTTGTTATCTTCATTACCCGAGTCATGGGATACCATAATATCAACTGTTAGTAGTGTTAGGGGATCCAATGCATTAAAGTACGATGAGATCCGGGCTGTTATCTTGAGCGAAGGTATTCACAAGAAATATTCGAGGGAGTAATCGGGAAATGCTTTTCCTATAAGGGGTAGGCAAAAGCATGTGAAAAATGGCCAATCTAAATCCAAAGTAAGGGGTCGGTCCAAAAACTCGAGGGAGGTAGTTTGTTGGGGCTGTGAGGACAAGGGACATTTTAAGAAAGTGTGCCCTAAAAAGTTTGCTAACCAAAACTTTATAAATTCAATGGAAGATGTAGGTGATGCAATTGTTATTAGTGCGAAAAATCCTATTGAGTCTTAGGTGGTGGATTCCGGGTCATCATTTCATTCCGGGTCTAGTAGAAGTTTATTTCATAATTTCGTTACGGGAAACTTTGGGAAAATGTTTGTGGCAAATGGAAAAAGTTTGAACATACTAGGCAAGGGGGATGTGAGGATCAAACAAGTGGGGGTTTTGGAATTTGCGATGGGTTAGGTATATCTCGGGGTTGGCGAAAATATGATTTCGATAAGTCAATGAATGAGTCGGAATACCTAATTAAATTTGGCAATGGTAGCTGGGAAATCGTAAAAGGGACATTGGTTGTAGCTAAGGGTATAAAATATGGCTCTTTATACTCTACACGGGGTTGTAGTGACTTAGTTTTGAATGTTGGGGTTAACGGTTCAAGCGGGAGTCTTTGGGTGAAAGACTTGACATGGGTTACTGCTGATGTGGGAATTGATGTGGATGACGGGGTGTTTGTTGGGTTTTCAAACGGGTCATCGGGTACTCCACAAGGAAAATTGCAAGAAGCTGTGGTTAATGAAGAAATCGGCGTTGTCAACGAAACGAAAAGCCCCGTTGGTGTAAACTTTTTATATGGTGTTAAACTGGTTTGAAAAGCCGAATTTGGATGGGTGGCACATTGTGCCATGTCTTCTATGGTGTTAAACTAATTTGAGATTTCAGTTTAAAACCAAGTTTGATGAGGGATTGTAATCACTTTGATTTTGAACGAATTTTAGGCTAAAGATTGTTTAGACCGGAAGAAGGAAATGGTAATGCGTATCAAACCACGGGGTCTTTACGTATCATGATGCCCTTCAACCTTGCGTACTCAAGTTGATTTTATCCTGATGAGGAAAGTGGAGTCTTCTAAGAGTTTCACTAGAACTAGGTCCCGAGAGCTCGAATCATGGGGTCATGCCCCAAGAAATTGTCTAGTGCTAGTTCAAGTCCAAAAGCCCTGGAAAGATACTTGATGTTTATGAATAATTTGTTGATGAGAATAAAATCTTGTTGAGAAAATATTGAGAAATGATTTCTGCGTAAACTTGTGTGAGTTGAATATTGAAGTTTTATCCTTTGGTTTGATTTGATTTAAGTCATTGTTAAAGTTGTTTAGAAATGAAATTGTGCAAGTATTATGATTTTTAAGATAAGATTATCCACTTGAACTTGTGGTTTGCTCACCCCATGTTTCTCTCTCTTTTTCATCGGTTGCGGGTACTCCTTAAGATGACTCTTTTCATACCCTTAGCATTCTAGAATCACGTGCATTGATGCTAGTTCCGAATGACACAAGCTTGCTAAACGCGCATTTTATATGTTCCTATTTGTTGTAACTTGTAACTAAATTCATGTAGTTGTATATGTGTCCTAGGTCAATTAGGTTGTTTTTAAGTTGCAAATGCATATTGGTTGAACTCCGACATGTGGCTATTAAGATTCTCGAGCGTGTGGCTCGTTGAATATATTTATTGTCATTTCTTATGCATGTACAAGACTTTTAGTCTAAGGATAGACCATATTACAAATGGAACTCTACTTGAACTTTTTAGAAAATTTTCAAACCAAAATAGAAAATTCCCTCTATTACCTTTAAGTTGGGATTATAAAATCAAATGCGACTCCTTAATTAGCCTTAAAAGACTTCTTTCGGGAACCACGATGATGTAATCTCTATTACGATGAGATTTGAGATGTTACATTAATCCAAGATAACTAAAAATAAAAAACATAAAATAGCTGATAAATAAAATGATTACTTGAACATACCCATTTAAATTCGTAATCACAGAAATTCGAATTTGATGATTAGATTCAAAAACTTTGTCTTGGAGTTTGAGTCGGACCCAATTATATAAACATGGTCTACTGCCATAGCAACCCAGCCCATATGAAAAGCCTCAAAAGTCAGCAAATATAAATAGTCCGTACCATTTTATTTTTAACGCGCCAATGTTGTAAGTTGTAACTGGCCTCCTTCTCTTCTCTTCACTTCAAAACTTTAAAAAAAAAAAATCTCATTCTCTAGAACCTTCATTGGATCCAAAACACAAACAGCTCTCTCTCTCTCTCTCTCTCTCTCTCTCTCTCTTAACCTTCACTGGATCAAAACACCAAAATCGTCCGAAGCCAATAAACCATGGATGACGATTTCCAGTTTGCATCCCGCGCCGCTGATTCAATGGTACGCTGCTCTCTTAGCAACCAAAAATTTTATCTGATCAATGTTTCTTTCTTGGATCATCTATGATGTTTGTTGTTCTTGTTGTTGTTGTTGTGTATATATTCTCGGAATTTGAGTAATTTGGATTGACATTTTTCTTTTTCGCGTTAGTTTAATCAATTTGATTTAGTATTGGTTTAGGAGGTTTTAATGGGTTTATTTAATCGTCATCTTTGCCCATCCTTGGCTGTAATTGCTGTTGGTTTGGTTTGGATTGTTCAGTGTTGATCTGCCTTGAGCCTTCCCTCCATTTCCGTCCTTGGAGTGTGGGTTTTATGTACTCAAGAAGCAAAACTGTAAGCTATTGAAGTTGTTTCTGACCTTTTGTAATGTGGGTTTTGATCTTTTTAGAACAATCTGTGAAGCCCTGAAACTTGCCTTCGCATCTGATCACCAAAAAAGAATGAGCGAAATTACTGAAATATAGAATTATCAAAGTTTACTGAGAGTTGCTGACTGGATTTGGCGATAATGATGGCTTGTGCTGTTATGGTCTCTTTCTAGCTTCTTTGAACCAATTTATGGCTTTCTTTCTCATTGGAGTGGCGTAGTAATGGACACTGTAAGTGTCGTAATTTCTTCCATAATGTCCTAGATCATACTAGCGAGTTATCAAGAGGATGCTCTCTTTTCTGGTGCTGTGATTTCTTGTAGTTGTAGCCTATGTTACTCCGTCTCTTTATTTTACCCTACCATACCCATGTCGGATCCTTGAGATTTGGTCAAGGGTATGACACTTAGTACTTCAAATTACAGTGACAATCTGAAAATTTTCTTCAAAATAGCCGAGCTTGTCACTTGGACACATATCCATATCGCAGAAGTTACTCGAGTCCTAGAAACGTAGACTTGTAGCTTTAATAGATGAAAGAGGAGGAATTATTGCTCATGGAAATTATTACTATTCTAGATTTATATTAATCAATCATTATGATCTGGGCTGGAAAGAGTTGAAGAAACTTGGAGCCGGAAGACCCCGCTCCACAAATCTATTTGTTGGTTAGTTTCCATGAGCTATTTTTAATTGTTAATGAAATGTTGGACAATACAAAGCCATTTTTTTTTGCATTATCCTACTTTGTTTAGGAGCTTGCGTGGAACACTATAAACTTGAAACTGTCTATGTTGCACTTCATGTGGTAGTATGTACTGACTGTCTTAAGACACTCCGATATCGTTTCTGCACGTTGTAGGCTTGTAGCTCGATCATATTGCTTTGTGTAGTTTGTCTTCATGCTTGCTATAACCATTGTCAAAGGTAGTCAATCACTTGAGATACTATTTATGATGACTAGATAATTAGACGACGACCCCGTTGGTATGGGGGTAATGAGCCTGATACAATTGGTTATTTTGAGACATGAAGATGATATGATGTTGGTGGGTCAGCATGTGAGGATTGGGAGTCCACTCACAAACAATAAACAGAAAAATAAGAACAGAGAAACAAAGATACAAATTTTTAACGTGGAAAACCCAAAACCGGGACAAAACCACGAATAGTGAACTAGAATTGTCGGTAGCTCTACAAGAAATTTTCCTCAAGCTAAACAAGCTATTGCACTTTGCAACTCACTTCTACACTCAACAATGGATGGAGGACTTAACTGAACCTTAATCACACAAAAACGAAAGAAACGGCCGCAAAACAAAGGCAAAAGACTACAACTGGCACGGGCATCCAGCATGGGCGGTGTCCTTTGACACGGCCAGCCCGTACTGGTGGCTCACCGGTTCTTGTTTTCTTCGACCTATACAGCCTGTTTTCAATACCCATGGGTCGTGCTCGCTATTCCATGCCTTAAACTGCAATTTCCCGAGCCTAAAACACCATTAGACACCACACAATCCCAAGAATCTCCTACTTTGAGACTAATGATTTACTTCCTTGTTGCATCCTTCTAGTTCACTAAAACCGGTCTCTTCATCGAGAGAGATCAATCGAGGCTTTGCACAACCTGAACATCTCGGCATCTTCTCCTTTGGCTAGTGATAGGCCATAAGCGCGCACGGTGTATGATTGTAGCAAGTTAAGGTCGATCCCACAAGGACTTAATCTAACAATGTAGTAAACTAGCCCTCTACTCAATTGCTAAGCAAATTAGATTTTTGACTTGGTTACTTCTCTAAACTAATTCTAATATTAAAATCAAGAAAATTTATCTAAGATTAAGTCAACGGATAAAAGCATCTAGGGATTTGATTTCCTAACAATGAGTTTGATTATTAAAACCTAATTTATGCAATCATTCTTTCAATTGAATCAAGGATCTATAATCAAATAATTCTACTAATTCTACTTGCTCTTTCGATGATTAATAGAATTGCTCTAATTAACCTAACAAACAACTTTCGTATGCCTTTCAAGTTAATCAAAGCGAAAGATTTCAAATTATCAAAATGATCCCCTAATTTACTAGTCTTTTCTCAAATTTCATGAATTAGGTAGAATAGTTGGTTGTCGGATTATTCAATTTCACTTTTCAAGTACATGATAGATTAATCTTAAATCATAAGTATTCTAGGCCTTAAAAATACTCATAAACATGAAGAGCACAACCATCTAGTGATTCAAAATAAGAATTTAAGTACAAATCATGAAAGCCGAATCAAACAACATTGTTTCGGATTACAAATTCCTAGATAAACTAAATCTACTCACACATCATTATTGAAAGCTTAACAAAAATCCTACATAGTAATCGAACCTCGGACAGCAAGAACAAAGAATTAGGTTGATAGTCTTGAAGAACTCTACTTGAATCTCTCGACTTCGAATGGAATTCCTTCAACTTACTTCAATCTTCTTTTTCAATTTTCAAAAGTGTTTTTTGGTTTGATGTGGATGATGGATAATGGAATAGATGAATGGTGGATGAATATAGGGATGAAAATATGGATGGATTCCTCCATGGATGCTGTAATTCTTCGAGTTAAATAGCCATAAATCGGCTCTCAAAACACCCAAGTCCGTCACGACCATGCGGAAAATGTAGAAAAGGAGCCACTGCGGTAGCCCGGAGTGGCATTTGTCCAACTTTTCTCACTTTGATTTTTCTACCATGGTTTGGGGGTCCATAGGGGAGGTTCGCGGTTAACTTGTTTTTGGCCTCAAAACCTACAAATTTGCATAAAAACGCCACCACCAAGTATAATATAAAAATAGAGATATAAATTAAACATTTTAGGCACAATATTTCCTAATCCACCACCGAAATTCCCTAAAAATCAAGTCAAAATATGCTCTTATCGGACTCCCTCATGCTAACTCCTTACTTGTCCCCAAGCAAGTACAATACCCAAACAAAAACAAAAAGACTCAAAAAGAAAATAAACGGACTCAAGATGAAAAAGAAAAATCTATTTACACACCCTCCTTAGGTAAGCATCGATAGAGTTCTCTAACAACTAAATCTAACCAAGAATAGCCCCAAAGTGATGAAAACCATGAAGCACAAATGAGAGGAAAGTTTTCGAAAGATTTATAAGAATCACACAATCAAGATCAAATCAATCACCCCTAATCTCCAATGATAGCAAGTTGGCACATGTATGAGCATGAAACTAGAAAGATTGAGAGCAAACCTCACTTTAGGGAAGTGGAAACACTCCTCAATATAATAATGAAGATTCTCTCAATACTCCCACCAAAGAAACAATCTATCATATACTTGCTAAGAATCTCCACTCTCCACTATGAGTATGCATTTGCATATGACAATCGAAAGGTCTTTTTAAGGGTTTTAATGGGGTTAGGGTTTAAGGGTAAGGAGTGGAAAATTATTTGGGTAAAGTGCAGCTAAAAGCCAAACATGGAGCTAAACTCATCAAATATCTCATATATACAATACAAACTACTCATAAACATTCAAAACAAACCCAGGGGAAAAAAATCCATTGAAAACCGCCTTAAATCTACCCAAGCCAATGCCAAACACTTTATGTCTTCCCTTTTTCTGATTTTTTCTTTCATCATTTTACTTCATTTTTTTCTTTGTGAATGGCAAAACAAACAAATTTATAATACTAGGCAAGTTTCTAATTTCCAACCCAAATGAAACTACATCGGTGGAGAAAATTTCAACAATCGAATTTCACAACTATTCCCTATCAATCAAACCACAAAATTTATTACAATAAATCCATATCATACTCAAAACACTCCAAGCAATGGCTTAAGGGTAGGAGAAATGTATTTGGCCAAGGTTTGTTAATATAGGTTTAACCAAAAAGAGTGGTCAAAAGGCAAGAAAAGGGCTAAAAGTGGTAGTTCATACATAAAAGGGGTGACTTTTTGGCTCATGTAGCTTACAAAATCAATGATTGAATGACTCTATCACATTGTTAATGCAAAAACAAATTGAGTTTCGGAGAGATTCAAAGCAAATTATAGAGATTGCAACCAAGGTAGAGTCACACGTTGAAAACATGAGACTAATAAGAATAATTAGTCTTTTAAAGGTTATTGGTCTCATGGGTTACGGCTCAGCAATCAATCCTAATTCAAGATGTCTCATATGCCAAACTCACACCAAAAGATCAATAAGGGTAATCAATCATCTCTATCAAAGTGCACTTCTAAACCAAGATTCTTTTACAAACTCTTTTCAAATTTTTTTTTTCACAAACGGGCTATATAAGATCAAACAAAGTCAAAAGAAAAACTATCTAGCCTAAGAATCATCATCGGAGGATTTATTCACTAACCTAAAGTCTAACCTAATTTTTTAAATATTTTTATTTTTGTTTTGTTTTGATTTTCTAATTTTTTATATTAAAGCAATAAAAACTACCCCTAAATGCAAATGTAAAACCTAGAAATTACAAAAAGAAATTAAAAACAAAAGACAAATAAAAAAAACTAAGAAAACTAAACTAAAGTAAATGCAATGCAACTATATGAATACAAATGTAACTATATACACCAATCTCTATATACACCATTCTTTATCAACTAAAACCTTCCCCCTTCCTAGGACAAAGCATTGTTCTCAATGTAATTTAAGAATCATGTGATCGGAGGAGAGGGAAAACAATCACTCTTCCGGAGGAGGCGGGGAAATGGGGAGGAACTTGGGGTCCATGGGAAACAAACCAATCCCGCAAAGGCGGTATGGAAATAACTCATACTATGCAAATATTGGTTCTGCGATGAAATCATGCCACGGATCCCGACTTGCCCCTCTTGTACATACTCCCTAAAGGAGGCTAGTTCATTGCGAATCTCTTGAAATGCAGTAGTGACAACATTAAGGTCGAACAAGGTGGAAGGAGCTCTAGAAGAGGAGTAAGGGTCATGTATGGTGGTTGTCCACCTTCGGAAAAGCAAGGTGGACCCGGTCATGTAAGGTGGTTCGGGCAAGCATACACCCCTATTCGGATATTTCCAATGGATAGTACCAGCTCTCATAGTAATGAACTCCATACTAGACAAAGCCGTTTGATCCAACCTTTCGGACCCTAGGATCCTGAACTTTTCATTGGGCACTATTCCTAACGATTTGGCAACGTAGTAACATTGCCTCCACAAACAATTTTCCCACTTTTACGATTTGCAAGAAATCTTGCAAATGAGTGATTAAAAATGAACCGGGATCCATAGCCTTAGCATAATACATGTTACCCAAGTTTCTCCGACATTCTAGGAACATCCAAACTATCCTCCCTAGTGAAGAAACACGTTGCAAAAATGCGTTGCGCAGCTCAAAAACAGGGTTCTTAATATAAGTTGCCTTAGAATTACTTAAGTCGTAATGAGAAATCCTAGTCAACAACTCCCAAAATGGATTTGGATTCTATCTAGGAGACAAACGACGGTCACTAACATCTCTAGGTGGGCTGATGAAATATATTGTTGTAACGAGCTCAAGTTCAATTGATAGTCATGAATCAAAACTTAATCAATCCCTCTTGACAATATTCACCATTTTGGACTTGAGTACATAAAGTACTTAAAAACTCTAAGGTCAGGTCCGAATAAGAGGGTTCCTTGATTTCAATATTACCACCCATCAAATCCCGAGCAAACAACTATTTAACTTCATCCAAAATACCCATATCACTTAACAAATTCTCATCATGGTATCGAAATGCAACAAAACGACGATCTTTTAAACGATGTTAATTAGCAACTTGGATACCATTAGAGACTCGGAAAGGAATTGAGTCATTACCATGCTCCATGGATGCTCGGTTGGCGGCCCGTAGTGCTGTTTGCTCCCTTGCATTTGCCTTTCTTGAAGTATCCTCATGCCATCCACTTTTTGCTTCTTCTTTGGTGCCATAGTAACCCCAATTTAGAAGTTCAAGTTTAAAAGACTGAGTTCCTCAACAACAATGGTGGATGAGGAAGAATGGGTAGTGAGAGAGAATGGAAGGAGGAAGATTTAGGGTAGAGAAGGGTTTAGAAGTGAGAAAGAAAGTAGAAAGATGAAGAATTTGAAAGAAAATGGAAGAATTTGGGATGAATGAGAGTGAAGGAGAATTAGGGTTTAAGAAGAGGAGACGGAGAATGTGAGATGAAAGAGAGAGAAAGGAAAGAATTTGTGGGTCCAACGGAAGAAAATCAACTTTTTGAAGTTGATTTTAGAAGAAATTTGGGAAGAATTGATGGTTATCTAACCCCGTTATGCTTTAATGGATTTTGTACTCAAGGCAAACATTCAATAGCTAGATATATTCCTTATATATCTCCTATATTATTTTTCATGGTCCATAAATATCCGATTTCATGGTTAGACATTATTTCCTTATTAATCATTACACTAGATCATTTAATCAAGGAAATATTTCCACTGAATATAATCCAAAAATCTCGGATATATTGCAAGTGTATTATGGTATGATTTTATTGTATGAAATCTTAATCTTTCCACATATTTTATTACTCTTATTTTTGGAAGGTCGTGAATCAAATCATACCTTTATACGTGGCAAGTAGTAGAAATAGCAACCACGTGATTTAAGCAATAAATAAAGGTTGTTAAGGCGGGACAAGCTTTCAAAGATACATAAGCATTTCAAGAGACAAACCAAACTTGGAAAGTATCAATATTTTGGACAACAGTCGTCAAGATTACGTTACCAAGTCGGACAAAGAATATCATACCCACAACGGTAACTCCAACGGTCTACGAAATGAAGGGAAAGCTATAAAGTTACAAGTCAAGACTCGAATCAACCAAGCAAGAGAATATACTTCATATTTTATTTTAATCTCTTGTAATCGTATTTAATTGCTCAAATCAATCTTGTAGCAAAGTGTCTAAGAGTTAGATATTTTGTAAGCCGTAGCAAAGAGTCTAAGGAAGACTGCCTTATGAGTTTTTAACACCGAGAGAAGTGTGAGCAGTGGGCCTCGAGAGTAAATATACTCAAAAGATCGATCAATGAGTTAAGTGAAGTGAGTTAAGTGAAGATGTGAAGAACTCGTCCGAGACTCGAGAGGAATAAGAAAAGTAGAAGATAATTCTAAAGTAGAGAACCTTAGGTAGTCACTAACATCTTGAACAAACAAACTTGCATTGTCCCATTTACTTTTCTGTTTGTTTGTTTTCCTCATATATCCGACCTCTTGGTCAAGTCGGATGCCTCAAAATTTTAAAATACCCTATTCACCCCTCTCTAGGGTATATCTAACCACTGTGGGACTTTTCAAAAATGCCCCTTATCTTATCACCATAGCCCTAACACACAACCTTTCCTAGGTTTTGGGACCGACCCTTTTGATTCTCATATTTCTCCCTTCCTTTAACATTAAATGCACCTCCCGATAACTCCCCAAATCTTCTTTGCAAATACTTTCGCTAAAGATTACTTCTTGAGCCTCATCATATTTTAACGCGTTAGAAGCCCTAGCACTATTAACCGCAGAAATTATAGTGTCCCATGACTCGAGCAAGAAAGACAACACAATCAGTCTTAACTTCATCATCGAAGTTAATTTTCACCCAAACAAGATTTGAAATTATCATATTAAAATCGTTAATATGATCCACTACACTAGTACTATCATACATCTTGATATAAACTAAGCAGCGTATTAAGTATACCTTATTCATAGCCGAAGGTTTCTAATACATGTTGGACAACACTTCAAAGCAACCCCTTCATCGTTTTTTTATCCATCACGTCAAATTCAATATTCCTTGCCAACGTCAACTACGGCGTCCCCGAATGGTTGTCGATCAAGGATATCCCAATCCTTTTGCTCCATGGTTGCCGATTTCTCTCCAAGGGGTTTATACAACTCCTTTTGCTACAGGAAATCTTCTATTTGCATTTTCTAGAATGCAAAATCCTTGTCATCGAACCGACTCATCTTCACCTTTCTTCCCTCCATTATTTGTTGTGAACTCACCAACCAAACTCTCTCGTTGTGATCCCGATTGTTAGGATCGAGAGTTCACTCACGAACAATAAATAGAATAAGAAGAAAAGAGCAACAAAGACACAAATTTTTAACGTGGAAAAGCCAAAATCGGGAAAAGACCACAAATGATGCACTAGAATTTTCAGTAGCTTTACAAGGAATTTTTCTCAAGCTAAACAAGCTATTGCACCTTGCGACTCACTATTACATTCAACAATGGAGGACTATACGCAGATATATAGCCATAAACCGAGCCTTAATCACGCAAAGACGGAAGAAAAACCGAGCCTTAATCACGCAAAACGGAAGAAAAACTGAGCCTTAATCACGCAAAAACGGAAGAAAACAGCCCCAAAACGAAGAAACCCAAAGGACTACAACTTGCACGTATTGTTGTGGTACGGGAGGTGTCCTTTGACACTGCTAGCCCGAGCCGGTTGCTGGCTCACTAGTTCTTGTTTTCTTCCCCTTGAACGGCTTGATCTCAATGCCCGTGGGTCGTGCTTGTTGTCCCATGCCGTGAACCACAATTTCCCAAGCCTAAAACACCATTAGACTCCACACAATCCCAACATGGACACAACACATTACGTGGACATTTACTGATGAAATGTCTTCTTAATTTGTGTGTTCATTACGTGGACAAAAGCCTGAAGCCCACCCTCTTGCGCCTTGCAAGAGGTCAAGCCCAGGCCCTCCAAAAGCTGTGCGCCTCAGCCAATGGGCAGTTGCGCCTTGTGCGTGTTGTGTGCCTCATAGGGATTTTTTTCTGTTTTTCTGCTATTTTTCTGCCTCCCCCTCTTTGTCTTTGTTAGACTGTGAGTAAGTGGATAAGTTGCCCCTTTTTTTCAATCTGTGCTATTTTTTTTCTTTTTTCTGCCTTCTTTTTTGGTGAAAACCGTAGCAAATTCATTGAGTTATCACAATCTAAGATTCTTTGTGATATTTTTGTAGTTACAATGGTATCTAGTTACTTATTTGATGTCATCATCTAGCATATTCGACCAAAAATATTGCTTGGCAATGATTTTTAAGCATTTTTAAGTAAGTGTGCCTTGTCCTAGAAGCCCGCGCCCTGGGCCATAAGACCCTTTGCGCTTTTGTGAGCCTTCAGCTTTTTTAAACTAAGAACACATCATCATGTTGATGCGTTAGTTTGCAGAACATATAGGAGGCTATGCTATAATGGATATATATATTTTTTGAAAGAGATTAATATAATTTTTACTAAGTTTATATAATTTGTTCTGTGTTTTCAGCCTTGGAGAGGTCATGCCTAAATGGGAATAATAACAAAATGGTTTTAGTGTATGCGTCCTACAAGTGTCAATAACAAACCTAATTTCTTTTTGCCATCTATGTATCTGCCATGGGCTTGAGAGTGTCGCAAGGAGTGTTTGAGCGTGGCAGGCATGGATAAATGAGGAAGTTTGTAAAGTTCCATCGTTAGCTAAGTAGTATTTGGACTCCTCTTTTTTTTTTTTTTGCTTGCTCTGTCTGTCTCCTGTCCTGTTTGATTATGTGTGCAAAGTGATCACCCCTTGAATTGTAGTGCAAACTGCACTAGTACTTACTGTATTTTAGCTGTAAGGATCTCTATAGAAATGAAATATGGTCACAGGGGTGGGAGCAGGTAAGATTTTGAAAAACTTTTGGTTTTGTCCATCTAATTCCAAATAATGGAGCCAATATTTGAATATTGTTCCTAAGACTGTGCAGATCCTAAGAGCAAATTTGGTGAAGAAATTTATAACTCCTTTTTTTCTGTCCTATCTTCCTGATTCAAGATTTATGCCAGGCCAAATTTGTAGTCGATCATCTGCTTAATATATGATAACCGATTTTATGCTTGCAGAGACTGCTTATGGGATTCGTACACAGCAGCGAAAAGTTTACAAAAAGTTTCCATTTGTGCCTGTCCCATAAGTCGTTCACCCCATCTTTTTAGCATCTGTACAAATCCAATGCTGTTTCCTTGGTTACCATTTATTTTAACAACATATAAGTTACAGGATTGCTACCTGTCATGGAGTTATTGTTGGGTAAAGCTCAGTTACGTCATCTGTCAGAGAGTGTATTCACATAGACAAGGCATGCTAACATGGTTGTCTCTTAGATTCAGAAAGAAAACCTAGTTTAAATGGTCAAAGTAAAAGTGGATTTTGATCATCCCTATGACTTAACTACTTGAGGATGGTGTTCAAGTCTTATCCAGGATTGCAAGGCAAACCATGCCCACGAGCACTGTCAATAAAGTTCTTTCTGCACTTGACCTTTATGCATGAGCATCAAAGCTTTTCTCCTGCTGAACTTCTCAGTGGGCATTAGTATGTATTACCAACTCAAAACTTTTGGTTGGAGATGATGGGGGAGTGTATGAATCAGTTGTTCTTGAATGATTTTTTTGTCCATACCTTTTCTTTGTCTCATTCAATATATGTGTGGTGAGTGTAAAATTTTGTTACATTAGTTCCTTGATTTTCGTTTCTGCTGACTAACAGGAGAAGACGATCAACAATGTTCAAGCGAAAGGGTTCAATCCAGGGTTAATAGTGTTGCTCATCATTGGCGGGCTGTTGTTGACATTCCTTGTTGGCAACTATGTGCTCTACATGTATGCTCAGAAAGCCCTTCCTCCAAAGAAGAAGAAACCGATTTCAAAGAAGAAATTGAAGAGGGAAAGAATGAAGCAAGGCGTCTCAGCCCCAGGAGAATAGATCCTTGAATTATACGTGTGTTTAGACAGCTTCAAAATAGGACCAATGGTTTGAGATCTTTGTTTCATCATAGCTACATTGTTATCATTGTAACATTTATAATCCTCGAAACTGTCATGTTTCATAGATTGAAAACTGAAACTCCATCAGATATGAATTCAACAAGATGGATCCATCCTATATGATACCATGATCTCCTTGTTGCTTGAGAATGGAATTTTGATATTGAAATTCATGTAAGCAGAGTTCATGTTGACTCTAAGGCAAGATTCAGGAAACTCCTTGAAATTGGACTTTTTTTCTCTAGGATGCACCAGCTTTCCAGTAATTGACACTGACAATTATATGTACCTCCTCAGCTTAAGGATGTTGTGAGTTCTTCAGCTGAAGCGCAATGGCTGAGACTTTTGATATTCTGATGGGGGTGTCGTCTAAATGTAGGGTTAAGTTAGGATAACTTAGTTGGAGTTTTAGGAGGTGTTGGGGTACGGATGCGATGCGTCCATCATACATTTGACTGTATTCATTCTGTCTCTTGCTAAAGAAGGTTATCATTAAAAGGTTTATTATTTGAGAAATATAATAGTTCATAATTTTATATATTTTTGATAAAGCTTCATAATTTTCTATTTTTTTTATAAAGATTCATAATTTTATATCAAAAGTTTATTAAATGTATAATAAATGTTTATTATTTAAATATTAGAATTACCATTTAAAAATTATTGGAGATTTATCATTTGAAACTAAAGGTTTATTAAATGTATGACCAAAGGTCATCATTTACATATTAACATGACATCTTAAAACTTTATTTTACTTGCCTCTTGAAAAATTGATAAGGTAAGAAGATATTGATCACTAAACAAATATATTAATCAGTTAAAAGTCAAAAGTTTAAAGAAAATGAAGTAAAAATGAAAAAAGGAGAACATTTTTTAAGCTAGCCTAAATTGGGGGTTCTTACATAGCCATGCCCAAAAACAAAATTGCAATATAATTATGCAATAAATAATTTAAGTATCAATACGCAATGTTTACTTTATAAGATCTTTTTATTAAATTCTAGAAAACTAGAAAATAAAAAATGTAAAAAAGTTTGTAAGAGGAATAACAAGGAAAAATATTGTTGCGTATAGAAAAATTTGGGGGGTCAATGGTAAATTACAAAAAAAAGGGACAATAATCTCAAAGAAAAAGGAAAAAATGAAAAATGACTGAGGTAAGATTTGAATCCAGCTAAGGAAATATGCACATAAAACCATTGAGCGAGTTTGCATTCAAAATATTGTTAGGAATTTGACCTGGCAAATGGATTCTTTGATTCAATTTCAGGTTTGACTTTGTTCGGTTCAACAAGATTTGATTTTAGTTTTCATTTCAGGTCGGATTGACTTTACATCCTTCGATTCTTGGACTAATAAATTTATCTTGCAATGAAAATAAGTTTGGATGATAAAGTTTGTGTCGGGTTTAGTTCGGCAAGGGGCAATTTCAGGTTATCCATTTTGAGCTTTGGGACATGTCAACTTCGGTGTGTTTGAGATTTGCTCATTAAATCCAAGTTAGATAACTATTTCAAGTGTTTGGTAAGGAGTTTCTTTTAATCCACAAGATCCTCGTTAAATGATTTTCAAGTTATTTCTTATTTCATTTTATTTAAGATGTGCTCGACAATAATGTTCGAAGAAACACCTCACTAGTTTTACCAAGTCAAAACAGGTTGTTAGATAAATATAAGAATTTGATAAAATTAATGTTTGAGTATATGTTTCAAATAGTGTTTAGAGTTTTAACTAACATGTTTGATAATCTACTATACGTAGCTTATGGTTAATTAGTGTTCCATTTTTTTTGTTTCAAAATCTCCATTATTAATTTTCGTATTTGACAAAATATCAACACCGTAATAAACCGGTGATATTTTTCGTGGATAGATGAACTTTGATTTGCAAGTGAAGTAATATATTTATCTGGTCACAAAAATGAGTTACACTTTAGTACCCTATGGTATTGACATATTGATAAAAAAAGTCACTCGGATATCATAAAAAATAAAATAGTGACATGAGGTGTTGTATTTTTGATAACTTGTTACATTATAGTTTGATGAAAATGAATTACAACTAATTTGGAACAATTTCTGGGGTAATTAATCCAAAAGTGCCCTTGGTTTGTTCTTAAATTTTGATGAAAATGAATTACAACTAATTTGGAACAATTTCGGGGGTAATTAATCCAAAAGTGCCCTTGGTTTGTTCTTAAATTTTAATTTTTGTTATTGGAAGATTTTAATTTTTAGTTTTGGTAAATGCTAATTAAATTATTTATTTTTGTTTAAGAGTAAAGGGGGTTTTTTTATCAATAAGAGTAAAGTTAATTTTTGAAGTAAATTAAATTTGCAAATTAACCATTTATTTTTAATCTAAAATCCTCTCCCTACTTATGTATCAATGTTCTTCAAAAGTCAACATAAGTACTACTTATTTCTTGATTTTTCTTAATTCTTATATATTTTTTTAAAGAGTAATTAAATTCAAATCCTTATATTTTGACCCAAATAACTTATTTATTTGTTTTTCTTAGTTCAAATATATTTTCAAATATAATCTTACTCAAATAAATAAACAACAAATAAGGATAATGTCGTCATTCAACTCCAAAAAAGTGGACTTTTACAACTACACAACACTATACAATACCTTAGGATACTATGGACTTTTTATCATTTGTTGATATACGAGTACTAAAGTATCAATAATTCTACCAAAAATTTGTTTGCTTAGAAAGGACAATGCTCGTACAGTAATACAAAGAAACTGCACATTGATAGCCATTATTAAAGCAAGTCCATGGTCTCGGTTTACACTCCACAAAGTAGTCACAGTAAATATAGTAGTAATAATCCAGCATCAACAAGACATTTAAGTATACACAGGCCACTAACAAGGCGAAGAACAATTATGAGGGGAGGATCTCACAGCTGATCACGGCCCATACTCTGCTCTGCAGGCGGAATCATGAACAGGGCTGGCTGAGTGTTGAATCCGGGGTGAGGCAGCCTGCGACGAATCTCGCGACCTTCCTGGCAAAGTGAACAGGGGTGACAAAACACATGGGTTGCAAAGTCACAGGCTGTCTCGCACTGCTCCCGTTGTACTTCGTCCTCCACACAGCTGCCGCAACACCCATAGTGCCCAGCCAGAGTCTCACAACCACCCTGTTTAGTGTCAAATGGATAAATAAATAAACAATTAGAGGTCATCTGGCATATATCTTCACATAGAAAATCGATATTTGCTCATATAGCCTACATCATTAATAACTCCCTTCACCATTCTCAGAAAGTGTCGATCAAAAATTTGACTCAATGAGGTCTTCAAACAAAATGATATTTGCCGATATAGCCTACATCAGAAATGCCCAAACTGTTTTTCTCGATGTGTTTTAAAAAATTCGTGTTTTGAATATCGATTTTGTGTCAATAAAAATTTGACTCAATGATGTCTTCACACAAAAAATATTCAAAACCTGAATTTTTTGGTAGGCATCACCAACCTATTGTATTACTAGTGATGTAAAGAATTAGAGATTTACAATAAACTAAAATTATTATTTTTAATTATAATATTAAAATTTTACATCACTATAGTAATATTATTTCTACAAAACAAAAGAAGTATATTATTTAAGATGTGACTAGGTATATTCAATTCATAAAAAATCAACAGTATAACTTGTGCGTTTTTAGTATTGTTAATATATCGCGCCATTTAAATCCAGATATATTTTTATTGAAATTAATTATGCATAATTTTTGTATATAATGGTTCTTTTTTGAGGAAGAAGTTGAGAAATTAAACAGTATTAGTCTTTGTTTGTAAATGATTGTGATAAATATGTAATGTTTCTACAAATGATGTGATATGAGTGATAAAGTGAAGGAAAAATCATATAATGTGCATACAATATTCAATCAATAAACCACAAGGCTAAAATTGTTGTTTTTATTGCCTTGACCCAACGGGTCGAACGGGTTCGTGTCGGGTTTGACCCATTAATTTGCGAGTTTTTCGGATTTAGGTCGAGAAAATCGTGTCCAAAACCCAAAAATTCGGCCGGGTTCGGGTCGGGTCAATTTATTGGGCATTTCTGATTCCACAGTTGGGAGTTGGGCATGAATTTCTCGTTGTAGTCCAAACAATGTCTAGTCAGAGACAGACACCGTGCCTCAAATGGCTGAGTCTGTTTTTTCTTTTTCTCCTCGACATAGGTAAACAAGAGCTAGATCTGGTCAAACAAGTTATTCGGTCAGGAACTAATTTGGGATAATTTGGACTGTCATATTCACATTGATGGAATTTCAAGCCTAGTCTGGTAATAGTCAGATTATTTGAGATGGCTCTTGTTAGACATCTCGGGTTTGAGTCTACAATTCATTGGTCCAAATAAGTCCCTCCCCTGCAACCTACTCAGGTGGAACTCTGTCGTATGGATTTGGGTTTAGAATTTGACATTCCACCCCCCCAAAAGACAAACAATATTGGTCAGCAAATTTCGGTTCAAGTCAATTCAGAGTTGTCTCAAAATCATGTTGACCTGTTTAGAGTCATAGTTGCGTACATCGAGATCTAGGATAAGATCACTCTGCCCTATTGTAGCCTTGTAGGTCCAGGTTCACATTAGTTGTTCTCAGCATTTTACTTGGGTATGACTGTGGTTCACAATGTAAACTTATGTGCATACATATACAATTATATTCTTCCCCTAGCCTTTTGTACTACGCCATCTTCCTCCTTGCTGGCTCTATTCATCTAGGTTCACCATTTCCCTGAGCTTGCTCGTTCCCATCATTGAGGGACATGAAAGCTCCTTCCATAGAGACTTGTACTCAAACATGTGTGCAGGCGTGTGTATGTCCAACAGAACACACACAACATCCCCCTCCACCAATATATGTGTGTGTGTGTGTGCGCGCACACACACAAGTGATTGCATGCCCAAATTATACCATGCAACAATTGGTACGGGAGTGTGGTATACACCCAAGAAAACGCTGACGTATTTAGGGGCACTGGAAGTCGCATGCTTTCAATATGAATAAAGAAAGATGGCTGAGTGGTAAGTATATTACATTTGCTCTTTTTGGTCGTAGGTTCGAAACCCATACAACCAATTTGCTTTTTGTTTTTTTTTTATAAAAAAAGATAAATTCTTTAACCTTCTTTCAATGTAAGCAGGGAGTAAAATAATTAGTTTGCTTTTAGAAGCCTTTTCGTTTGCAGCTCCTTTTTTGCTTTTTTCTCCATGTACTTTTTTTTAACTATGCCTTACATAAGCTAAATTTGGTGTACACATTAAAATATATCTAACGTTCACTAACTTAATTAGTTTGGATGTTCACCAAAAGAGTATATTCTTTTTATTACCTTTTATGTTATTTTTTACAATATTGCAATAATTTTCACTTTTTTTGCAATATTTTAAAACTTTTTAAATGAACACTAAAATAATTTATACCGTAATTTTTAGTGAATATTATAATACTTTTAAAGTCATTTTCAACTCTTAGTATTTGAACAACATCAAACATCAACTCCTCAGTCCCTGGCACTCCTATGGCTCCCTCCGCCACCCCTTGCCTGACCCTCTCATTCTCCGTCCACTCCACTCTCCACCAGTCCAATCCTCGTCAGTCATTCTCACCCAGTCCCAGTCGACTCACTCGCGCTCTCAGGCCCTCTCTACTTATCTGACTCTCTCTCTCTCCACTCTCCCCGATGCCGGAGCCTTTCAACTACGTCTGATACGACTAGCATCAGGCACCACCTGCACGATTTGAGCATGCCGTTGGTACTATTTTCTCGTTGTTTTGTTATGCGAAATTAATATGTTAAACTTGAAATTAGAGGAATTAGAGTCTAATTAGTATGTTCAATTGAACTTGAGTAGGTCGAGTTGGTCTAAGGCACCAAATTAAGATTCTGGTTCGAATTAGTATGGTCAATTTGTGAAAATGGATATTACATCCTCTGGTGAAATCTGACTATGTTGGTGACTTGGTGTTAGTGGATGTTATATCTATCTGCTGAGTTTTAGAAACTTTTTTATGACTTATTGTTGGCGGTGGGAGGCTTTGGACTCATTACAATTCCAGAACTGAAATATGTATCCAAATTCAACAGATTATGCGGTAGAACTATGTTCTAATTGTGTTGTTGATGTATAATTAAGATTATGACGGAGGCAGGATATTTTTTGGATATTCATCACTAATGCCAAATCATGCGTGCATAAAACCCGATGGGTATTATTGTTTAACATATATTTGTGCCCCTATAATACTCAGTGTACCCGAAATACTCGATGGGTATGGGTATGAGTATGGGGATAGATTTTGAAAATCCAACAAATATGGGTATGGGTATAGGGATGGGGATGATTTTAAAAAATGGGTATGGATATAGGTATAGCTCTACCAGCAATGTACCCGCCCCACGGCCATCCCTATCAACAACTACTTTTTAACATATTTCTCACTTGTGTTTTAGTTTTTTTAATTAGACGTTCTAGTATCATATATTCCTCTCTAATTTTTAATGTTTACCTATTAAAATTTTCAAATATTAAAAGTAAAATAAGCAAATATTATAAAAAATTTATAAATAGATAGAAAAGTAACTTTGGTTAAAAAAATTGGCATTGAGGTTTATATCAGCATTATGGTCGTATGAGGTTTTAGTTTCTATAGTGTACATTAGAACACCATTTGCTTGGATGACAATTTTAGTGATCAACTTTAGATCTATGGTTTTAGCTTTTAGTTTTTAGTGTATATTACAATGTTGTTTAGTGTATTATAGATATATGTTTAGTGTTGAGCTTTACATGAGTAGTATTGTGGGTTTAGTTTTTACCTTTTACTTTTTAGTGTATTTGAGGACGCTATTTAGTGTATTATATATCTGTATTTAGTGTTGAGCTCTAGATAGCATTAATGTGATTTTAGTTAATTTTTTAATGAACTAAACACTCTTTAATGATAAAAGGTTTTTTTCGACAACAATATTTGGTGAACAATAGATTATAGCTTTTAGTGTATAAGGTCATTGTTTAGTGAATAATTTTCGGTGGAGAATAAAATTTTTGATAGAAAAAACTAAAGATGGAATTTTCTATCCATACATTTTGGGGGTATGTTGGGTACTTCAAGGGCAATGTTGGCATTTAAAATGTTCAAAAAGCTCTTCAAAAAAATCATACACAAGGGTATTTTGGTCATTTTGCATTTTAAAGGTCACTCATGTTAGTGTTGCAATCAATAGTAACTTGGAAGGCCTTTAGGTCATTTTCATCTCTACAGAGATATGGGGGTGGGTTTTGGCAAATTTGCCGCTTGGTTTTGAGGGAGGGGGATGTTTGCGCTGGTTGATGCTTCACTTGAGATATTTGGGTCGCTTTTTGGGTCTGCCCACATAATGGAGGATCAGGATCAAAGAAAGATTTTTAAAAGTACAGCTGCCCATGCTTCTTATGTACTATTACACTGTTTATGTCTACATTACACTGTTGTGGGGAGAGAGATGTAAGGGGAGGAGGGGGATTTTGATTTATGCTTTGGAGGTCGACTCATATCTCTATCTCTGTCTTTCTCTCTTCCAGATTCAGCTCCCAGTCTCCCACCTCTCTCTCAAATCGTAGATCCTCTCTCTAGAATAAAGCCAAAGCTAAGCAAAGAAGATGGGGCAGAGGCCATCAGGAAGCCCTTCGCTTTCTCTCTCTTCTCCCCACCCGTGTAACCCAAAATTCTTTCTCCTCATTGCCACCGCCATCATCGGTGGCTTCCATTGCAATTCCTAAAGGTATAGAACCTTCGGCACGATCTTTGTTTTTGGAATCAAGTTGATATACAAAAGCGAGAAGTCACAAAAGAATAGAACCTGAAAAGCTTTGGCCTTTAAATTTGAGTTTGTTGCTGAATTTGGCTTTCCGATCCTAATTTAATTGATTTGTTGTGAAATAGTTAGTAATACTGGTGAGAGATATCAGATACGTAAACTGAAGCATACCAATTTAAATTTTGAAAGGTATAAAATTCATTTGCCTATTGTATAAAACAATAAAAGATCTAAGTTGTGCAGTTCGTTCCCTTTACTATTGTTTTGAAGAATTGATAATTCCATCTAATATGAGGCTAAGTTGAGGGTTTGTGTTGTCGGAGGGAAGAATTCCAATGCTCTAATCTCCTTTTCACTTTTATCGATTAACTTAACGTTTGTTACTTTCTTACAAAATTAGAGCTTTCATTCTTGATTAATTAACTCAAAGTCAGAAAATGCTAGCTTAGTTTTCGCTGTTGTTGAATCTCACTTATTTGGGTTCACACCGGCAAACAATTTGCCATTAGATCGGCCTCCTTTTTGTGTTTGTCAGGTATGCAGCTTATGTGAATTCGGCTTCCATTTCAAGAATCATCTTGAATCTGGCAAAGGGCTCAATCTTTGTTATTTTGATGCTGTTGAGGTAATTATTGTTTGATAAAGTTCACATTTGTATCTCTATGTATAACCTTGGTTTCTGTACGCATGGTTGTTGGAGCCATCACTTGCTATATTTTGGTAATTATGCGCTTGATTGTCTTATCTTTGTAAGGTGTTCGACGTTACCCGAAGGTTTATGAAGTGAATCATATCTAGCAGGTGCTCGCCTTGATGAGATGCTAAATTGCTTATAGCCTAACAGGTACAGATTTTGAGTTTACATTTATCTCCTTATCAAGTCATTATTGCCAATGGACAAGTTCCAGGAGCAATTCTCAATGTTAGGATCAACTAGACTATTGTATTGAATGTCAGGAATTACCTTAATATTATTTGCTTCTAAGTTCTAGCTTGATATATCTCTGCATATTGAATTCAGTATAAAGGAGTGCTCTAAACAGCTAATATGCAAGAGACATTTCAAGATACTTAATTAGCAAATGCTGGCAGCTGCTCAACATATAGGGAGGGGGTGACATGGGGAGTCCTTGGCAGAATGGTGTGTACAAGATAAATTGACGTATACAATGTTGTGTATAACTTGACAAATGATTTGCAAACGCACAATTAGTTGGGGAGTTTCTCTTTTGTGGTTTAATGTTTTCAGTTTTCTTTTTTGTGGTGTTTAATTTATAAAATATCAAGGAGCACTTTGTGTGGGTGGCTCCATTAATAATAGGAGTAATTTTGGAGCAACTTTTACGTCCTCTTGGCAATTGGAGCACCTCAAGAGAGTTTCTCCCATTGAAGATGGCCTAAATTCCTGTATTGGCAGGCTTTTTCCAAAATTTAGGCACAATCTGTTGTGGTTTGTAAATTTGAGCTATAATAGAGAAGATAATGGTAAATTTGTGACTGATATTTTGTGCTTCTGTTGTGGTTTCAAATTCTCTATTGTTTTATCTAATTCTCTCTCTAAATTAAATTGAAACTCACTAGCAAGTTGTTCAAGAGCAGCACATTATTGAAGGATATCGTTATTGCTCAGGATGGTCTGTATGCACTATCAGGAAGGAAGATTTGCTTCTACTTGTAAGGTGTGAACTGGACTTTCAATAACCTGCTTTTGTCTCCTCTATCTGTACTCAGACAAGATCAGAACCTCGTTCTAGAGTAAAAGACCTCCAATTCTAAAGCATGCCTTAAAGTTTGCCTTACTGTTAACTTATTTTGATTCGCAGGAAAGGAATGTTAGAAATTTCCAAGGTAAGAAGAGGAATACTATAGAAAAGATGCTGGAAATCCACATTCGAGGACACAGCAGTGGGAATAAGAAAACCAAAGAGTTTCTCCACCAAAAGCTTAGTTGACAAGATAGTGTATTCTTTCTAATTTTGAGTTTAATTTGGGAACAGGTTGGTTTATCATGTGAGTTGTGATAACAGGCTCTCAAAAGTCCATCCTCTGGCTAAAAACTCAATGAAAGTTACTGTTGTGCTCAAGTTACTCAAGACTGTAAGAGCAAACAATTGTGATTCTGCTACTGATCCCTGGAAGAACAGAGGGGTTGAAGCTTCTCATAAGGAAAATATTCAACTCTCTCAAGACCTCCCTCAAGATCTCATCATCTATCAAAATCTCATGAGGTTTACCTTCAAATCCCTCCTCCAATTCAAGTCGTTCTTTAGATAATGGTACTCTTACTACCTCCTCTTGTGCATTCGCTAATGCCAAATTCAGAGCTTGTCTCTCTGGCTATTACCTTCTTATCCAGCTATTACCTTCTCTTCTATGATGAAGAAGATGCGGTTCTTCATTAGATTTTAGTTTTTTATAATATGATTAGATTTATGCTTAATGTGAAAATATGATAGATCTTTTGTGAATTTGTTGTGGAGGATAGCCTTGTGCTATATTATGATACGTTCATTCATAATATTAATATAGTCTCATTAAGTTTGCCTTCATCTAATTTTGATTAGAATTACGGAAATTTGCCCCTTGCTCTGTTTTTTTTTTTTTAAGATTGATTGCTGCTCTGGCTCAGACTGTGTGATTATTCTGTTGCTCTATTTTAGACAAATTGTGCCTAATTCACAGTGACAAAGAGAAGCAACTTCTGAGTTTTCTTGTGCATCAATGTTAGATTTTTTGGCTACTTTATCGTACAAAAGTGGTTTATTTTGCTTATAGTGGCCTGGTTCCTTTGCATACTAATCCAGGGCACAGAGTTGATTTAGATTATCAAAACAATCTATGTTTTATCTTCTATTTTCAGCTATTATATTGAATTTCCCCACTCTATATATTTGATATATTAATTTATGTATCGTTTTTTGTCTTCTATGAGTAAGGATCAAGTGGTGGCTCTTAAAACACAATTAAGAAAAAGCTAATGTTCTTTCTTTTTCTTTACATAATTATTTTGTGTTGTTTTTGCAGTATGATGTGTTTCCGCTTTTCTCATAGCAAATCCAGCATTGGCTTTTCAAATAAAAATTAAAAGCAGCTACTTTTTTGAGTTTTTGCAATTAATTTATCATATTCCTACTCCATTATGTGTCTATAAGCTTCATGGATTATTGGACAATGAATTCATATTAGTTAATTAAAACTCTATGATTGCTTCTCAGTTGTAATATATGGAGCATAGGCATCAAACAAACAAGACATACATTACATCTACTATGTACACTGGAAAAATAATAGTAAATAACAGTATTTACATTTTGCGTCACTGTCGCAAATTTATGATTATTGAAATCGATAGCAATTGCATTGAGTTTTAGCAGCTTAGATATGGACAAAAGTGGAGATTAAGAACTTCTTGATCGAGTTTGTTTTACCTAAGTGAAAAATTTGCATTTGGACATAATATAAGTTGTCTTTTTGTTTCAATTGACAAAGCCTATCATAATACTAATTTTATAAGTCATACATCCATAACTATCACATCATGAATAAAGTATAACACTTGTGAAACAAACTAACACCATCTATCTAATTAAAGACTTTTGAAACAAATGGCTTCTAACTATCTATTTAGAGAGCGGGAGATCGCACGCATCACATGCAGTGCCTCACTAGTTTTAAAAAAAAAGGGGCAGAAGATAGGGAAATATAAGAAAATTATTAAAATCACCAATTCGTAAGTTGCCTACATTGAACATGAGACCTCAAAAACCACAAGTAAATATGTAACCAGCACTCAGTGTTGCTTTTGTTGTTGAAATTTGCACACATTAAAGTATTTATACTTATTTTGGGCTGCATAGTTTTCTGCGAAATGCACATTACTTTCATTGGGCTGTCCAATTTTCCGATGGGCTGCGCTGGTATATTAGGTGTATTTGGGCTGGACCCATGTGGTGTGTACAATATAACAACTGGCATGCGTGGGTGTATACAAGATGATTTCCCACAGGTTTGGTTGGAAAAATGACAAAGTTTGACCCTATCCTATCCTATTACCATTAGCCTCATAGTAAAGGTTCTTAATCAATAAAGTTTTACACAAGGCATGCAATCATGCCTGCCAAACAAATAAAAGCATAAAAGAATGGACATGAGAAGAAGATAAAGAAACTGGGCATTTCCACCATAAAATGAACAGATCATACAGCATACACCAAAATTCTGTAACAGGTACAACATGAAGTAGGATAAGAACTTGCCTCAAGGTTGAACCTACGACGAACAGCAGTTCTGTTGGTATATGAAAACCATGGAGCCAAACAGTTCCATCCAAAGAAGGAATTTCCAATCAGGTAAAGAGCAGTGTAAGTCATGCAGTGATTGGAGAAGCTTCCAGGGGCTGATCCAAGTCTCTCAACATTGCTTCCATAAAGCACACATGGCGCAACAGTTCCGAGAAGACCTGACCACCATATTATCATTAAAAGAGGAAGGACAAGGGCCAAGTAACATATGAATGCTGGCGACCAGTTGAAGGAAGAATGGAAGTGTTCAGGGGTTAGCAATTTCACACGTACTTTTTTATCTCATCTCAAGAAAGATCACTTCATTTGTCTTGATTCCTTTAAGCAAGCTACATTTTTGCATAGGAAATTCAATAGGATCAAGACTCCTATGGCTACTAGCGATCGTTGTAGAATACTGATACTCAGTTCAGCCTCTTTCTACGAGCATGAATCTACCTTGCTATTTCAACTTTTAGGCATAATTTTGCTATTTCAACTTAGCAAAAACCTAGACCATCTACAACATATTGCTTGTCAAGCTTTCCTACGCACTTTGTGACGACTCAAAATTTGACAGCTTGAGCTTACACACAAATTAGTGTAACACCTCTGTCGTCATGATCTGTCTTCTGGCATTTAAGAGGGATAAAGTATGGAACCCTTCACCTCTAACCTTAGTTTAAAAACAGCGCCCTAGGTGCACAAAAGCATGAAGCCCACCCCCTTGCGCCTTGCACGTGGTCAAGCCCCCCAAGAAGCCCTGTGAGGCGCGCCCCACAGTCTGCACCTCAAGAAGGGCATAATGGTGCCTCGCGCGTCTCACTGGGTTGTTTTCTGTTTTTTCGCTATTTTTTCTGTTTATGCCCCCCCAACTAGTAAGTGGTTAAGTTGGCCCCTTTTTTTCAATTTGTGCTATTTTTTTCATTTTTATGCTTGCTTTTTGGGTTAAAATCGTAGCGAATTCATTGTGATATCACAATGTAAGACTCTTTGTGGTATTTATTGTAGTTACAATGATATCTAATCACTTAGTTGATGTCATCATCTAGCATATTCGAACAAAAATATTGCTTGGTAATATTTTCAAGCATTTTTTAGCAAGTGCGCCATGTTCCAAAAAGCCCGCACCTTTGCCTTGAAGCCCACACCCTGCCAGGAACCTTTGCGCTTTTGTGCACCTTGAGCCTCTAACCGTAATTCTAAGGAACTATTAAGGATTTGATTTATCCTGCAATTCAATATTGTTTAATTGCCTCTCTTTATTCCGATAGCAGTCAAGTTGAAACTAGCTCATTTGGCAAGGCTGCAGACTAGGGAGACCAGAGAAATGCAAACTGTTACTCACTATCAAACAAGCTTAATAAAACTAGTCTTGTTCCTTATTGTGTACTAGGAAAGAGGCAACACTGTAACAGCTCCCCTAACCCCCCACCCAACAAAAAACAACCCAAACGCACTGTCGAAGTTAGTTCCCATGAATCCTATTTCAAGACCCTACAAGTAATTTCCTGAAGCTGATGTCCTCAAAAACATGGTTCTCTATCCCATCTTTTGTTTTCAATCTTAGTTATTTTGGTATTTTTCTCATCAATTGAAAGCTTACATCTTGTGCTCTACTTTCTTTTCCTTGCACAAATAATCCCAAAATTTTCCTTTTTGCAATTTGATAAAAATCTCTGTTCAAATACAGCTCTTTTGTTTTTTTAAAATTTGCCATCTATTTCAATACTAAATCAACGTCTCTGATGAATGCTGTTCCAGTTTCTAGGGGTGTTTAAAGCAATTGTTTTATGAGGACAAATCTTTTCGGGGCCTCATTTTACTTTGGTGATAGATTTTCATTTTATTAACAAAACTAGAAAGAAAAAGAAATCGCCTCTGACACTGTTGCAAAAAATCTATTCCCACAATAAAGTACACAATCACACCTTACAATATCAAACCCACATCACCTACCGGAGATAAATTCAATTAGGAAGATCAGCATTCAATCAGAACACCCAAATGCAAATCAAATTAAATTAAATCAAGGAATTAAAAAGGGAAACTCACAAACTTCAAAATCGCTGCTACAGAAGTCATCATTGCGGCCAAGGCATGAACAGAGACCGGAGCTCCACTGGGCCCGACCCATCATGGGCTGGCCCACGACGCCCAAGGGCAGGCCATCCGCGGTCCATGCGAAGGTCTCCGCCACGTGGGGATGCTCTGGCGGAGGAGGCGGCAGTTGCTTGGGTGGCGGAGAAGAGGGATCCCGCTCCGCCATCTTTTGGGGCACCACATTTGGGTTTGGTGGGTCAACCTGATGCTGGTCGGTGTCGCATTCGGGGCCCAAGAGAGGGCTGGAATCTTCTAGGTTTGCCATTGTTGATGGGGCAGAAGAGATCTGAAGGAGAGTTCAAATGGGGACCCAACCCTCTGCGAGAGCGAAATCTCGCACAATGAAGAGGATGAAGAAATTTATGAGAGGAGAGGTGAGAGAAAGTTAGCTGGCTGAGAGAGGTCAAGGAAATAGGTTGGCTTTCGCTACCACCGCGAAATATCAGCTGGGGGATTCACACGGGGATTCGGATTCTTGTCATTTGATCTGATGGAGCTGGTCTATATTATACGTTCTTACGCAATACAGCCTTTCAACTAATTCTTGCTCGTAAATACACGTCATTTAACTCATTTTTTTGTTTTATAATACTTATCATTTTATAATTTCAATGATATATTAATTATTAATTAATTATTTTTATTTTTATTAATTAATTAATAAAAAATGATAAAGAGAAAGAGTGGAAGCATAATAGACAATTCACCTTTTAACTATTTAAATTTTTAGTTAACATTGATTTTCCCTCACCCCACTAAAGTGACATATAATTTAAAATGGATAGAGTATGCATTAAAATTATTATTAACTAATTTACTATCTAAAGGAGTTACTAATCTAATGAAGTAGGGATTAATATGTCACTTTAACCGTCAATTGAAGATTTCCGAGTTTAAAGCCGGATAATGACTAAAAAAATAAAAACTGAAAAACAAGGCAGCTTTATTATATTTTCTTTTGTTCTACATAAAAAGACTTCTCTCTCTTTGTATGGAGACTCAAATCTACGGAAACCCTAAAAATTTGACTCAATTATACGACTATCACTAATTTGATTTTGGAGATTGGGCAACTAAGTGAACCTGTGCAAATTTTTAAATGCTTTTGGGTCATACTTCATTATTTTAGGCATACAAAATTTCTTATGTTCTAGTTCTTCTAATTATTTGTTGACATATGACAAAAAACAGATGCTCCTAAGTGCATATAAAATGTTCCGGTGAACCTTAGCAAAGTTGTTCGCAGTAACATAGGCGTATTCATCATGAGGTAACTGTTAGGATTTTCTAATTTGATGAATTTTGAAATATTAGTGTAAATTGCTTGTTAAATGGCGTAATTTAGTACCCTGAGTTTGTATAATTGATGAAGATTAAAATTTTTGACCATTATTAATTAATTTAGAAGTGATTTGAAGTAAAAAAATTCTACAAAATGGTCAAGCACTGTAATATGGAGTCTGGATTAAAGCATGTACTGAGTCATATTTAAAATAAAAAATTTTAATTTTTTTAGTTAAAATTATATAAAAAACAAAAGGCATAAATCAATTTTGCTAGATATATAGTATCATAAACTTTGAATTATCCCTCTAAGGTTTGCTTGTGCGTTTGGGAAGCAAAGCCCTTGTCCCCCTTTTCCTTTTCATTTTTTTTTTCATTTACATTTTCAATTTTTTTTTATTTTTCTTTCAAAATTATGTTCAAAAATAATTAAAAAAACTACTGAAATCGGTTGTAAGGAATGACATACTA
The DNA here is from genome assembly GCA_021018815.1 of Talinum fruticosum. Taxonomy (NCBI): domain Eukaryota; kingdom Viridiplantae; phylum Streptophyta; class Magnoliopsida; order Caryophyllales; family Talinaceae; genus Talinum; species Talinum fruticosum. The sequence continues at coordinate 112,065 of JAITYX010000124.1, read as the reverse complement.
TTCCCTATTTCGATATAGTGGCACCCTTATATAGCAAAATTAATTAATGGTAATGTAAATAAGTGCATAATTAAAGGACTATTTTATCTAAAAACTCTATATTATACAGTCATGCACTTCATGGATTTATTTTATTAAACCAAATCAAGTATCATATTTAAATTATTATTATTATTATTATTATTATTATTATTATTATTATTATTATTATTATTATTAATGAAATTATGCTAAAGTGCACCAAATGTCCCTCTCTAAATGCATGGTCATGTGACACTTTATTTGGAAAAAGAAAACTGAAAATTTTACTATCTCTCTCTACCTATAATAATTTTGCATACCCGAGCAAATTCATAATTTTTTATGATTATGATAATATTAACCATATAATGTAAAAATATTGATAGTATCTTATATTTGTTTGTGTAAATTTTTTTGATATAATAATTTAAATATAATTAAAAATAAAAATATATCATTGTAAGATTTACAAGATAATGTTATTAATTTCGTACTTACTAAATATTAATTATTATTTTTTATTTAAATTTTTATCAGCAAATTAGATTATTTTAGGCTAGATAATTATCAAGTTATCAAACAAAATTAATATTTTATAGAGTTGTTATCAGAAAAAAAAAAACTACATTATTAGAAGTTTTGACATAATGACATCCCCTGTACAACTATACTTTTAAGTTTAAAAATTATTTTTATAAAAAACATTTCAAATTTTTTTTCAAATATCATATCAGGCACTAGACTATTTATTTACTATTTATTTTAACTAGTATAAGAAATACTAAAAAAATTAACATCGTCTCACTGTTGCCCATACAGTCTTGCACCCTTTGAACTTATCCTATCATTGGGCTACCCCGGATGCATGAAAAATTGTATTTAATATATTACACGAATTTTGTATCATTGTTGATTGATTTGCCCCTAATTTTCATTAAAAAAACATAAGATACTAATGTTCGATAATCAGAGGTAACAAACAGTTACTGAAATCACTGTCGCAGGTGTTTAACTGGTGCTGACTATAATATTACACTTGAAATAAACAGCAAAGCATTCTTCTCTCAGTCTCAGAACATGTATGTCCGTTGCAAGAGGAGAGGGAGATGATCTCAATTCCCCTACAAAATAAAGTAGATTCATTATAGTGCAACTTTGGCATGGGGTCTTTTTTTGTTTTTTGGAAAATCAGAAATATGAGATTTGAATTCAACTAATTCAGTTTTTAGTTTTATGATTAGATATATATCAAAATTTCAGTTCCTCTTATTCCATTATTATGTCTCATTTGGACATTAAAAACAAGAAAAAAGGGGAAAAACTCATGCGTCTCATTTTAAAAAAATATATAATATGAATTGTGAAACGTCTTATATGCATAAGGGAGTATATGCTCCTCGTCATATATCAACGGATGGTTGGACGAACGGGAAAATAGGGAGGGATTTTAAATTGAAACAATTTTCACAGTTGGTCCAGATAAGGACTAAGTTAAATATTTTTAATTATTTGTACAGTTTTTATTCTATAAAATCATAAAAATCAATTTATAAATCTAGATCTATTGATATCATTGATAAACATCGTAAAAGCTTAAAAACATAGTTAATTTTTGTTATTACTGTTTTATTTTTCTTAAATGTCTATCATCTATCAAATACACAATCCAACCAAAATACATTACCCGCGAGCTATATGAAATTCTAAAAATTATGCATAGTCTTATAATTATTTATGATGACACATCTACTAGTCCACTGTAGTATGTATAACCTTTAATATTTTTGGGCAAAAGTTTATGAGAATAAAATGAATCGTGTTTCAATTTTTCGCGAGAATTGTTATTCCTTCTATTATTATGTGTATTTATATGTATGATCAAACTTTTAATTATATATGTAATTCGTCCCTAACAAATAGTTAAACCATACATCTTTAACAAAAAAAAAAAAAAGGACAACTTTGTCTGACACCTATTTATAAATTTGTTGTACTCTCCCCACACCTCTCACAAAATTTTGGGGAAAAATCAAAATATTTGGAAAATTTAAAGAGAAAAAAGTTTCTATAATAAAAGATTATCAAAAGGGAACAAAAGATTTTAAAAAATGGAATTTAAGTATCAAAAACGCAAAAATTAATCATAACTATAGTGTAAAAAGTAATGTATAATAATTAAAATTAGCCAAGAGAATAGTTAGACATTACATTGTTTAATTTCTTGGAGTATGATTGGCATATTTTCGATCCTGGTGATGCATCACAACGTGATCATGTATGGGAGACTTTCTACCCAAGTGATTTGGAGGTGGAAGATGCGAGTGTGTCTCTGGACCTCTATAATCAATCTCATACACATCTTGATCATCCGAAACCGATGACTCTACAAATCACATCAAGAGAATAATCAACGATCAGTATACACCATGAGAATTGAGATGTATTTTGTACACTATGCATCATTACACATAAATCATTTCTCTAAGCCAGTGCATTTGGGGATTTTTCTTTACTTCTTTCATGGGGATTGAGGGTGTGTTTTCAGCAGAGAGAGACATACCAGAAGAAATATGTGTTGCCAGGAGGAGGTAAACAAGGAATACAGCAAGAATGGCGGAGTATTTGAGCTCCATCGAAGCACGAGTATGGCGATCGAGGAGCCTATCTGCAAGGTTTAAGGGTGAATGAATGAATAAAAGTGGATGAAAAGATGGATGAAATTAGTTAGGTGCAATCATGGGAAGATAAAGGCAATGTTTGGAGAAGGGAAGTAGTTTTCAGGGCATTTCACTGTCACCACTGTTGTCTTGAATTGATACTCAGCACAGCAAGGCAATGATGTGCGAATACATGGGTTGAGTTGGAGCATTTAATTATAATCGAACAAACTCCCCATATCAGTATCATACACAATGTCACTGACCCTATTGCCATAACCATTTACTACTCTCCCATGCATATATTTCTGTACTACTACTACCTATTCTCTTCATTTTCAATATATATATATATATATATATATATATATATATATATATATATATATATATATATATATATATATATAATTCTTCCATTTCTTCTAGTTATACTATGGTATTATATGTTGACATTTATACTCCATGCAAAGGGAAAAAATTAATCAGTTATTAATCATAGAATTTTATTTATAAATGTTTGATTAGTGACATATATTTAATGTCTATTATAACTTTTAAAATTCCTTGAAGCCAAATCCTTGTCATTAAATATGTTATTAGGATCAGGTCCATTTTAGCGTAGGTGAATAAGAGTTTACATACTATTCGGATTTGAATAATCTTATTTAAGTATTGATGATTGGTATTTTTGTAAATCTAAGGTAAGTTATTGTAGAATTTTCTGAAAATTAAGTGGCTATATTTGAAACACGAAGGCGAATATATATAATTTTGAGTAGTATATTCAGATAAAACTAAATTTGGGTTGAAATATTGAATTAGGAACCTCGTTGTATTTAAAGCTCCAAGTCGATTGCATTGATATGCACAACTAACACCTAACTTTTGCTTTCGTGATTTGGGATTTTAATAGCTTTGTCTGATCATACACAAACTTGAATGGATGATAGTTGGCACAACCATGCACGAGTGGGGTCACTAGTATCTGTTTCACTTGAATGACTGTACTCATTCTGGATATTGGACCATACGTTTACCAAACTCATTCGATATCCTCAGCTCACACGCTGGTTAGGTCACCAGACACCTCGATCGAATCGGTTCAAATTTCAGCTGGATCGGATCAAATCGGACTGAATTGGATTAAATTTGAAGGCCAATATAAACATAAGATCTTAATGTTAACTTGAAGATTTGGTTCACTTGGGGGGGATATACTCAAAAAAAAAAAAGACATTGGATTAGGGCTTGATTGAATAGAAGTGCTGGAATGAATTGCATGCCACTGCATGACTTCGTTTTCGTAGATGATTGTAGTATAAAACAAGAGAAATATTAATCGTGGTAGCCAACAATACTATTTTTTAAAATAAAAATAGATAAAAGGAGATTTATTAATGAAAAGTTATAAGGTATTTATAATAAAAATTAAATAATACAAATAAATAAATGTAAAACGTCGACATAAATTCTAAATTTGTAGTGTCCTTGAAACGATTACTATGTTTTTCAACATTTTACGTTTTTTATGAACGATGCGAATTGCGGGAAGGAGGTTCCAGTTATACCCGGCAATCGGGTCATTTGGTTCGGGTTAACTTCGGGTCGATCTTGTTCGGGTTCGGTTTGGTTTCGCGTTCGGGTAAACTTCGGATCGGGTAAACTTCGGGTCGATCTCGTTCCGGTTTGTTTGGTTTCGGTTCGGGTCAAATTCGGTTCGATAAAACTTTGGGTCAATCTTGTTCGGTTTCGATTCGGGGTTAATTTCAGATCGGGTCGTAATCGGGTCACTTTTGGGTCAAAATCGATTTAAAATTATACCACTATAGGCACAAAAGTCCATCCTCAAAAAAAGTGGGTTGGGTCACTTTTATTTGGGTTAAATCGATTCGGGTTTGATTTGGTTCGGGTCATTTTCGGTTCGGTTCGGTTCGGTTTCGATTCGGGTCATTTCGGTTCGGGTCGGAATCGGGTTCATTAGATTTCGGGTCGGTTCATTTCGGTTTCGGTCAAAATCGATTCAACTGCTTTCGGATGTCGGTTCGGTTTGGGTTTCATGTCGTTCGGGTTGACCCGCTCCGTTCGGGTCGGCTTTGCCATGTTTAATTCCAGTAACGTAGGAGAAATATAGTATGTGGTTTAGCAGGGTTAAAGAGTTGCTCGCCGGATCATGGACAATTATCTTCACTCACCCTCCCTACCAGGCGCTCCCCGAGGTTCAAATATGGGGCACAAACTTTCCTCTTACGAGGAGTTTGTGTGTGATGGTGGGATTGTTTGGCTTGACATCTTTCCCATTCCCGACTCGGTCAGTCCATTGGACTTTTCCGAAATAGAGGGTCCAAGCGAATGGGGTCAACTTACCAAAAAAAAAAATTTATCTTCACTCATGTCATCAAATAAGTTAATATGGCAGCAACTGTGTTTGTAATGCTTAATAAGGGTCAAGTCGAGCAAATTCATATGCACATCACTTCCCCACCTCGAGCAAAATGAATCCTTCAAAGTGATAAGGAAGCTCTAAAGATCAAAACCCTGATACAAGTAGATCTCATGGATGCTATGAATGCTTAATAGTTCTTCTTTCATGTTTTGGGTGTTGCTTTCTCTTGTTGACCTAAAACTAATCCTGTTTTTTGCGTTCTCTATCTCATATTGTAATGGACCTTTCCCATTATTGTTAAATTGATTTTTAGTTTTCAATGAGTGTTATTTTCTTTACCCCAAAAAAATCAACGATGGTGAACTATAGTATAATTCCTTAGAATAGCATATATCTATTTGATGTTTTCAAATCCCTTGCAGTTATTTCTTAAAATTTAGATAGCGTTAATCATGATTTTTTTGAAAATAACAAAAGTGGACTTCTGCTAGTAGCCTAAGATAAAATACGTAAACCTAAGTGTTATATGAATGGATTAGCCCTGCGGAAAACAAAAGTCGTCAATACAATCTCTATGCCCAAACTCACATGGAAATTTCTCACTAAATCGGACAATTTTTGGGTTACACAAATGAGAGCCAAGTATGATTCTCTAACTTAATTCTATTCTTATAAACTAAAATCCAATTCTTGGTTTTGAAACTGTATGTTGCGTACTCATGGATTCACAAGGGAAAGGACTTGCTAGCAATTAGGTAATAGAAAGATTATTAAATTTTAGCCGGATACTTGGTGCCACGAGTCTAATTTGACATATTTATTACTACTAAATCTTGACAAGTATGACGAATTCAAACATTATAGTCAGTGATTTCATCACACTTGATAAATTTTGGGAGACTCATAAACTAGCACAAGTTTTTGCCCCAATCACTCATTCCTCATGTGTTGCCATCCTCATTCCACAAGATAAGTTTTCTTAGGAATTTACTCGGGAATGGTGATTTTTCTACCATTTTAGCTACTTGAGATAATTTATTACGTCGAGGTTTATAATTACAACCCTATTTTCTACTTGTATCTCTCAAATTGAAGATATGAAGCATCTTTTTATTAATTTCCCGTTTGTACACCAAATCTGGGATGCGGTAGTTTGACATGGATAACTCTTTCAACATCCTTTCCATAACCACTAGGTTGCTCTGAGGAATGCTTTACATGATATATACTTATCTCATGTGACCAATGTTTCATGTGTTGTTGTCCTCCTTTAGAGCATTTGAAAAAGTCGTAATGGCCTTGTTTTTCACAATGAAGTACCTAAACCATTAAGATTACTTATTAGGGTCAAACGTAAATGGACAGTAATGGTAGCAATAACACACGTTTTCACATTATCTTTTACCAACCAAGACATATCATCTAGTTCGGATATCCAAGACCACCCAACTCCAAACGGTTTCAACAAACTCAACTTTGACGGTACTTTATCATCAGCCGAAGCGAGCAGCGGGATACATAATCAGTGATTAGCAAGGACGATTCATCCAAGCAAGTACCAAATTTTTATATGGTGCACCTATATCGGCCTTTGAAGTTACAATAATGCCAAATGATATTAAAGCAACTTTAAAGGCATGATTTAGTCGTATTCATATTGAAGCCGATAATAAGATAGTTATTGAGGCGAGTGTAGGTAACATTCATAATCCTTGGAAAATTCAGTCACTAGTTCAAGACATCAAAGCTATGCTTCCATTGTTTTCTAGCATCTTTGTTAATTTAGACATATTTTTTAGAAAGGGGAATATGGCCGCTAATTGGATTATCAAATTAGGATGTATCATAAGGTCTACTAATACCTTTTCATCCTTGCTGCACAGGACCTTAAATATATATATTTACAGATGATAACATATGTAGAGCTATTGAGAGAAGAGTTACCTAGTGTATTTTGTGTTTACCTTTGAAAAAAAAATTTGTGTTGCTTTTGTGTAGAATTCTTACGGTTGGCATTATTGACCTTCAAAAATGACATTAAATGTAGTTGCATAAAAAAAATTGGAGAGACCAAGGAGAAATCAGAAGCAAGTGGTGAAGGGTCAAAGTGCCCATCCTTTCTGCAATGTTCAAATGGAACCCATACAAAAACATTAAAAAAAAAAACTAACACTTGGCCCAATAGCCCGGGAGCTCGTATACATTTTTCATTTTTTTCCAAAACCAATAGAACAGATCCATTTCTTAATCTCTCTCTACAGAAGTCCCAACTCAACTCAAACTCTGTTTCCTCGCTGGCCCAAAACCACGCCGCCCTTCAATGTTTCCCTCGTCTCACTTTTCGCAATCTCTTTTTTCTTAACGAATATTGCATTGTAACTTTAATACTAATATTTATGTATCTTTCAACACTTTGACTTTTTAGTAGTAAGATTTGCTGGTTGACTGGCGTGCCCGTGAAAGTTGTTCACATGATATATATATTTTTTCAAACAGTTTGACTGATTTCATTTTTAATTTACACATAAGCGCTAGATGAGTTAATATTGACTTCCTCTCTCTCACTTAACTCTCTTTCTCTCCTCCCAAATCCCCATTGTCGATAAGACTAAAATTTCAATTCCATTTTTCAACTGCCCCTGTTTCCATTTATTCTTGGTTTTGTGAACTGGCATTCTTATGTAACTTGATCTTAGTTTTTCATTTTGCTTCCCCGAATCCCAATTTTCTCAAACCATTAAATGAGTTTTGTTCTTCTCTTTAATGTTGGCCATTAACCAATCTGTGCACTTGAAAATTTACGATGTTTGTCATAAATTTGATATCTTTTGTTGTTGACTCGATCTCTTAATTTTGAAAGTAGAGATGAATTTTTGCTTGTCAATGGGTTTCGTTCTTTCTCTTTGATGTCTGTTAATTAAACTAATTGGATAACACAACCCTTGATTAAATTAATATTAGAGGGTTAATGAAATTTGATTTTGGTTTTTGGTTTTTGGTGGAATTCATCGTTTAAGAATACAAGGTTAGGGATGTCAAAATATATGTAATTGGATGAATTTGAAGTAAAACCTCCTCTGAAACTTTTTCAGAAAACCAAATCATAGATGTGTGTAAGAGTGAGAGAGAGAGAGAGGAGCATGCGGGTCAAGCCCATTAAGACAAGCCCCTTAGGATTAGGGTTGACCCGATTAGGGTTGGAATAAAAAAATACTCAATGAAACTTCTCTATATGTCACAATTATTTGGGTTGACTTGTCCTTTAATAAGCATATTAGAATACAACTGGAAAAGAGAAAAATTCATACCTTTTCACCTTCTTTCATATGTCCGATTGTCTTCTTCCCTTCCCACTATCGTAGTCTATTACTACAACACCGTCTCCATAAACGCTACTGTTAATACTGTTAGCCTTTTCCAAGGGACAATCAACTGTCACATTATAGGTAATCAAATAAACCACGCTACCATGTAAAGTAGTACATGTTAGAAATTTTGTGTATTTAGTAATTAGATACGTAAGCACTTTTGTATTATGTTTTTATTCCAATGCGGCACGAAGCAGCTGACATTGAGTCGGCACCTATGCCGCTAGCTATACCCTACGTGGTCCCCCGGCGCACTTGAGGTTCCGTCGCATGTTATGAGAATATAAAAAGGGTGCCGGTAAAAAAATTGAGTAACTCAAGCAAACCACCCTACCTTACTACAAATATAAGGACAGAAGGGAGAAGGTTGTGAATGTGGCCTCATTATCTGTTTTTGTTGTTGAGAAAGTATGATCGAGAAGGTCAATAAAGAGTAAATTTTGTAGATTGACTTTTGAAAAGATTCAAATCTGTTTGATTAGCCTAAAATTCGAAACCCGAAGATAAATATTCATTACTTTGATTTGAATTGAATACAAAATACGACTAAACTATATATTTATTGGCTTGTATGAATTTAGAGTATATTATAGGTGGACTCTAGACTCTAGGATAGGTGTATATTGAAGACTAAGGGCATGTTCTTTTCGACTTATTATAAATATTCAACATAATTAAGTACAATTTAGTAGAATTAAGTAGAATTAATTATAATTTAATACAGTCTAGCACAATTCATTACTTGTTAAAGTTACTTAATTGGTTGGATTGTGAATAACATAATTATAAATAGCAAGCTAAATTTCATATTTTTAGTGTGAAACATAAACCTCAAAAACATTTTTTTTAATCTTGAAAAATCTCAAAGTTGATCCTAATTCTCAAAAATTTTCAAGCACTTCAAATTTAATATATTCACGTTTTTGCTTACCCATATTACGCTTGTATTTTTTAATTTAATTATTACATTTTCTCTAAATAATTAATATTTTGTGAAATACAAATTACTAGATAAGATGATATTACATTTACAAAATAAAAATTAAGTGTGAAATTATTAAAATATTGAACAGCATCCCAAACTCCATCCCTCATTGTGCAATTTGATTTGGTAGGATGCAGAGCAGTTACTGCTAATGTGGTAAGATTTTCGATATCTCATAATCATAATACATAAAATAATTATGTTAATAATAAAGCAACTTAAAATTATATATATTATAAAATAAATAAATACACGACTTATAATAATCTATTTAATTGATACACATTAATAAGTTTATGAATAAACTTTTGGGCTCGATTACAACCTCACATTAATAAGTTTATAAATAAACTTTTGGGCTCGATTACAACCTGGAATTAGACACGATTCCGTATGTTTCAGTATATTTTAACAATAAGTATAATTAAATATTTATTATAAGTTGAAAATAAGATATCCTAAAAATCAGGATATTCAAGTTTGACATTTGAGAAAATGAAAAGAAGGGGACAAAATTGGAAAATGATAATTGAGAAAGAGAAAGTATTATATTCTAAATCTGTCATAATTATAATAATTACTACTCACGACTAATAATAAATCAATCAACAGCATCAGCATCAGCATCAGCATCAGCATGTGGTGTACAGGAAGACTGTGTCTGTGTCTGTGTAGTCTCTGTGTGACTCAACCTTCTCTCTCTCCAGAACTCCATTGTCAACGGGTCAAGTCTCTCACTCCCCCTCCTCACCGGCTCTGACCTGCTTCTCATCAATGCCGCCGGAGGACCTCCCGCTTTTCCCTCTTCTTCTTCTTCCTCCTCGTTCTCCCGCTGATTTCCACTCCCAATCTCCGACCCAATTCCCATCGTTTCCGACGCCGAATCTCTGCCACCGGACTCTCTTCCCGATGCTACTGACACTGACACTACCCCAATTTCTCTTTTTCTCTCCTCTGTAAATTTCTGTGCCGTGTTTTCTCTCTCCTCCTCCTCCTCCGCCTCCTCACCCCAAAACCGACAAGCCAACGACGAAGACCTGTATGGCGCAGATCTACACCTCGTTAACAACAACGCGTTTTTGGGCGGCGTTGATACCAATGCAGCTGCGCTAGATACCCCCAGCCCCACCTCTTTCCCACTCTCTCTCTCCTCATCAATTTCTTCCTCCTCCTCCTGGGTTCTGCTCTCATCCTCCTCGACCGGGTTCGAACCAGCTCTCGATGACCCGGTTCGGACCTTCGCCGGCCGGCAGCAGAAGAACTGAACCCACTTCCGCCACATGAACCGGAACCCCTTCGGGCAGTGACATTTCTGGCCGAACCAGCAACGGTTCTTCTTCTTCTCCTCCTGCTTAGACCGGCGGCGAGAACGGGCGGCGGTGTTCTTGGAGCGGCGCACGCGGACTTGGCCGATGCACGTGACTTTCGGGGACGACGGCTCTTGCTCGCCGGCGGTGGGTTTTTTCTTCCGGAAGAAAAGAGGGCTTGCCTTAGATTTTCCTTTCGCTTTGGCCTTGGCCTTTGATTTTCCTCTGGTGCTTTTACTCCCAACATTACTTCTCAAGAATCTCATCAATGGCGGCGGAAACTTCTCGACCAGCGCCCTTCCTGGGCTCGAAATCGGCTTCGACGATGAAGATGGCTTCATCCTCTCTTTCTGTCTCTGCAATTCTCAGATTCTCTCTCTCCTCTTTCTGGGTTTCCCTTCTAGTTTTCGCTCTGCCCAGTTGAGTGTTTGGCAGTTTGGAGTGAGACCAGAGACTGGTGAGTGAGAGGACTTGGGAGAGAGACTGAGAGGATATGGGGGAGAAATTTGGGGATGGTTTGGGGATTTTTGGTCGGTTCTTCTGCTCCCTTTTTCTTTTTTTCCAAACCTTTATTTTCTTTTTTCTGCTGAAAAACCTTTATTTATTGTTTATTAATTTTTTAATTTCTGAAGTGCTTTGCTGTCACTGAAATAGCATCAAGTTTGTTTTTCTTGGATTTTTTTAATAAAATATTTTTAAATAATAATTATTAATTATGAATTGCACGGATGGGTGGATCTGACTTTTTTTTTTTTTTTTTCAAATGAGAAGGGGTGTAGGTTTCTGTTTGTCTTAATACGGAAGATACGATTTTGCCTATTTTATTTAGGCGACTTTTCATTTCTTTTTGCGTTTCCCATGAATTTCATTGTCATTTCTTGTCTTAGAATCAAATAGTTCACAGTAAAAATTTGGGAAAATGCTACCTTCTTACTCTGGAAGTTACTTGGTTTTTCAATAATTATGCTTTTATTATGATAAAAACAAAATTAATTATGCTTTTATTTTCTGACAAAAATATTAAAAATTTCTTTGATTGTTAAATAATATTTTCTTTTTCAATGACAAAATTGTTTGAATGTTTTTCATTTAACGTGCAAATTTCATAGAGATGCCAAAAAGCTTCTTTTTTTCGTTCTATAAATTTTAACGATTGTATTTTTGTACAAATAATCAAAAGAAAACCTAATAGGTTGTTTGGAAGAAATGAAAGGAAAGATGATTAAATGAGAGCAACAATTTATTTTACCTCTATTTAAGAAACATAATAGAAAAATAAATAACATAGGAGAGTAAGAAGTCATAGTAAACTGGATTCCAAATGTCCACGTAAAAAGTGGGAGCTAAAGTTCAAAATAAGAACCAAAACCTCTGGTTCCAAGGTATCCACTATGCCCAATCTTACAAAATTTAAGCACCTAATAAATATGTAAATGACTTCTCTTACTTACTAATCATCATATTATTTCAAACAAATGTATGCTACTTTATTAAAAACAACCTTTAAATTTTCTATTAAATCGTCAAATAAGGTGCATGTTTTGAGTAAAGAGAGAAAAAGCTGGCCCACTTTATCTATGTCAATGCTCTCAACCTCTTTCAATAAGGAAGTTAATGGCTATACTATGCCACAATGTTATGCTCATTTAAGACCTTTGTTGTTCATTATAAAACTCTATTATTTATTCTAATGTAACAAGTTTAAGGATTAACGATCGACCCCACAAATCACCACAAGTATTTTCAATGTGTTTTGAGTACACTCACATGCTCGTCTCGAAAAATTCTCCAGAAGTCACCCATCATGAGACTATTCACGTAAAGCACACTTAATTGCAAAGTTCTCAATAATGGGTACCCTTAAAAGAAGATACACCTTCGATGAGAAAAATAGTTGTTTCAAATTCTTTAAGCCATACTCGTGGTATTACATTCACCCCCGCTTGAAAACCGTAACATCTTTATTCTCGTCTCACAGGTGGATTGACTTACGTGTCTACTTGACTTGCCGTCCCATCTAAAATCTTTGAGTCGCTAGACGACTACCCATGACTCTCCTATCCACTGGTGCAACTCATAGTCGCGTGTCAATTTTGATACCATTTGTAACGCCCGCCCCCTACCCGGTCGGGACATTACCAAGATTGACGATTGACCATACAAATTACCATAAGTCTTTACAACATGCTTTGTCCTCACTCACATGTTGCTTGGAAAACTTCCCGAGATGTCATTCATCCTTGGACTACTCCAAACCAAACACACTTAATTGTGAAGTTCTAAAAAATGGGTTCCCTAAAAAGAAGTTACATCTTTGGTGATATTAAATAGTTGTTTTAAATCCTTTAAGGTATACTCGTGGTATTACATTCAAATCTCTATTGTTCATGTCGAACCGAGTTGCTTATTCTAGCGTTCACTTCTTTACGATCTTTCCGATTTTTGTTGCTTCAATTGTTGTCAATTAAATCTAACACTACTTACTCTTATTCATACTTCCTTACACTCATTGAACTATCAAACATGAGTAGACTATTTACTTTTGTTTAATTTCTTCACTTCTCTATTTATATTTAATTTATTTAATAAAGAGCTTATCTTGATGAACACGTTATATGTATTTATGAGATATAACATTTTAGTTAGAAATTTTTATTTGGCAAAGAATCAATATGATAACTCGATATTCTAACAAAGAAAAACATATAAAACCAACCAAATCAACAATTATGTGAGTTGATTGCATCATTTTGGGTTTTGAAATGAATCTACAAAATTGGTTATGTAAGCTTTCGCCATATTGAGCCCTTTGATGACTGCAGACACTTAACTCTGGAGAAAATAAAACCAGTTTTTGAAGGGTTTCCACCAACCAACGAATTCTCGTATATTTCTTTGCATTCCTGCACAACCTGTTTTTGGAAACAAAGTCAACAACCCAGAAACACAAAAACAATATAACCATAATCAATAACATGTTTGAAGAATTGATTGAACTAAACATTAATTCTAAATACACTCACTAGATAGATTTGAATTTTTACGAACACAACGTGACATAATTAGATGGAAAACATCACCATTAAAATTTGAATAAAAGATTAAAATTGACCAATTATAATGAGTCGGTATACTTTTAGTAAACTTTTTATTAGCAAGGATTATAGTTTTTGATTTTATATATATTTACATTTTATCCTATTAAAATGTTATCTTTTTATTTAATTTTTTAATTTTTTTGTGGGACTTTGGTGCTCTAGGACTTGAACTGAAGATACCTACTTGGTGTATGGACAAGAAATTCAAGTTTAAGAAATTTATGTAAATTCACGAATCCTAGCAATTGGGATTGTTAATGAAGTTTACTTACCTCTTTAGCATCCTTCTTTGGTATGCCTTCTCGTAAACCCACTAGCTTCTCAACCACATCAGGCTGCATAAGAAACAATACCATACATAGCATTTCAAAAACTGTGCAACTTTTTAAATTAGTTAAAAATAATGACATCAAAACACTTATTTAGAAGCTAGGCAGCTTGGACTTTCATTTTACCGTGTCGAGTACTTAGCATTCAATATTTGTTTTAAACACAAAACATAGAACACTACAGAAAAGTAGTTAGGAATTGCGCTTCAGCTCATTCCAACGAGTAGTTATAAGTAGACCCGACAAAAGTAACCTAACACGAACTGATAACTTGAAACCTAAGCCGAACCCGACCTGACACTTAAAAGTCCAATCGAGATAACCCGAACCCAAACTTGACCTGAATGTTTCCTCCCAAAGTGTGTCGTTTCTACAAGACAAGCTTATTGGATCAAATATCAACCCGATCCGAACTGAACTGAAATTCAATGGAATTTTAATGATCTGAACATGACCCGACCCGAACTAATCTAAACCGAAGCCGACCCGTATAACTTGATTGTCAGGTTTAGTTATAGGCAAGTCCAATTTAAAAGTACAGTCTAGAAGCGAAAGCATAGAAATAAAATGGTTACAGGTAGATTATGGTTTTCTTTTACAACAACAAATGCATTAGTGTCTTACTGGACAATCAGGCTGATGCTCAAGGATGTTTGTGTAGACGAGTGTGAATGTGTCCAAGCTCTCAGCTGAAGCAAGCTCCCTCAAGTCGCACATTATTTGAATTTTCTTTTCAACTTTCTGTGGAAGATTACATAATATATTGAGTCTAAAAACTCGGCTTCATAAAGTACAGGTGATTATTAAGAATATATGGATGTTTGGATCATATACTACAGCAAATGAAAGCTTACAGATGCACTTATGTAGTCCTTGAAGAACTCGATCAACACTTCCTCATCTAACCGCATCCTCTCAATGGTTTCTTCCTTGATATACTCTTTCTACAAAGATGAGGAAATAACACGAATATCATGAGAAGAGGAAAATAGAAAAACAGTAAATCACACAAAGATGCAATCTACTTATTATATCATTATAAGCATACAACGATAAGACAACCTGTTGCAAGAGATGATCAACATAAACCACCGCTGTTTCTGTTAGGCAAGCCTCAACAAACCTCATGAATGATCTTTCTTCAATGTACCTGCAAGTATAAAGTGTAAACTTAGGATGCATTGAGAATAGAATCGACAAAGACCTCAAATAAAGTAAGAAAACAAATTCTACAGCCAGAAAATTGTTCTAGTGGAATTTTATCTCTCATTGCATCAAGATTACATCACGTAGATAGCAGCAGTAGCAACAGTAATAGTGAAAACAATAATGATGATAACACACTGTGGATATGCCTGTGCACAAGCATCCTTTTTGTTCTTAGAGTTTCACGAGGAAAGATAACATACATCTTTATGTCTGCAAAGTAATCTCCAAATGTTGCAACCAGGTATTCTGTCACCTGCCCTTCAGACCATTCTGAGATAAATAATGAAATTCAATTTAGGTAGTATCACCATAGCATCAGAACATCTACCAGCTAAAAAGTTTTAGAAACAAGGATCAACTTTAGGCTGAAAAATGTATGAAGAATACTAAGTATGTCAACAAAATCATGGCAACATAAAGTTTGTATATATGGCTACTCAAAACTCCACACAGACTTGTATATATGATCAGAAAACTATCTCAGAAGAATAATAAAAATACAATCGGTCACGAGCCTCAAACCCAAAATATGAGGGAATTCGATGATTAAAAAGAGTAGGTGTACAAGAGTTTTGAAAAACAGTTTTTAACCATCGCGATAGAATATCACAGAAATTTGGATCACCTTTTTGATAAAGCTTAACCAACAATTCTTGAACTCCAGGGTCTTCAAAAATAACAGTAACGTTTTTATGTACAGCTTCCTGACAATAATGAGCACAGTTTAGTATTCATGGTACTCAAAGATGAATTGCTTAATTATGCTGGGAGATAGTACATAAATGTTGAATGCCTTTGATTTATTTTTTAAAAAGAAATACAGAAATAATTTCCATATACATACATGATCATATAGAATTTTCTGCAAACTACTATCTATATAATCTGTAATAAAGCAATTTTGATATTTACCAATCCTAAATTTGTCGTCTATTATTTTTTTCTTCCGACAAGGACATATTTTTTTAATAAAATTAATTTACCTTAACTGCCAATAACTTTCAGAGCAATTATATTTTATGCAAATAAACTTGCTTAACCTATATTAGTTTTGAAAATTTATCCAAGAATTTTAGAATCTTCTATGATAATTAATTCTAAATTTAACTCGTATGTATAGGTTGATATAAGTTGGCCATGTTGGTTATGAACTAAGGTAACTCTATCAACATTCTAAATACAAGTCAAATAGTTAGTCTAGCCTAATCACAAAGAAATTGTCAAATAATATGAGGAAATAACGTTTGAGACTTATACACAATCCAAAAGGAGAAAGAGTTAGCAAGGACACTAAAATGATTAAATTCACCTTTGCCACCTCTAGAAAACCTTTACAAGCTTCTTCAAAACTGACCTGTTCATGAAGAAATAACAAATCAGTTAAAACTAAACTTAACACATATAGTTGGTGAAACTTTCAATACCTTTTTTTTCCTCGATTAGTTAATAAGCTTGAAAGCAGAGAGTATAGAGCAAAAGTCCCCACAAACGACTACAAAACCTCACAACTGGCTCACGGCACCTTAAAGCTACTAAATAAGTAGTAAAAGGACCAAAGCCTGCTAATTGGAATAAGAGAGAGCTATAGAAATAGTCCAGAAAATTTTAGCCAGTACCTTGAATAGGGAATCGTCTCCTTTCAGACCCTAGACCAAAAACCTTTAGATCCCAGATTAATCAGTAAAGTATGTGGACACAAAGAAAATCATGTTCAAAATCTATCTAATACCTGTTTGTGTCGAATACTATCTATATTTTCATATCCTTGTATTGTATTACTAAAACTTTTGAAAACTAATGACATTATATTGACCAAAATCATCAAGGTCAAACATTATAATTTCCCTTTGAAAATTTGGGGAGTTTACTCAAAATAAATAACAATTATTAATGAGAAACAAAAAGCATTAGTGGATAATCACATAAATAATATTGAAAGAAAATTACTCCCTCCTTTTCAAAATACTTGTTGTTTTAAGGTTACGAGGGAGTGACAAAGAAAAACTAAATTCATAATAAAATTTATGTTAAAAGACCAAGTTGCCCCAAGATTTTATTGAAAATGGAGAAAATCAACGAAAAAAAGGAGAGAAATAAAGCAATTAATAAGGATAAAATTGGTAAACTAATCATTAATACATCATTGGAATTGTAAAGTGACACGTATTGTGAAATGAAATTAATTAAAGTGACATGTATTTTGAAATGAATGGAGTATTTAAGTAACAGTTGCAGTAGTAACTGCTATAGCTGCTATTATGTAACCATTGAGATCTTGACATCTGCCAACCGCCCAATCTAACTCTACTACATGTTTAGCAGCATTTCCACCGATCGAGCATTTATCCAACATATCAACCTCACTTGTGGTGCCGCACATCTAGGGTTCGATTCTCAGGGCATGCTATCTCTCAGGTTTCAGGAATGAAATAGTGAGGTAATCCTAAGCATGACTTGGGCTTTCTTCCCCCTCCACTTAGAGCTTGTTGGCCCGCTAGGTTGTTACCCTGACACTAAACTTTAGGCCCCTTTTGTTTAGATAAATACCAAGAAACCAATGAGATCTTGGTTTAATAATCAATATAAAAGTTGATATAAAGGTTGTGGTATATTACTTCTCAATCTTTAATTTTCCCTTCTTCTATTGTATTGTATTGTTTTTGTGTCTTTTGAGACGAAAAATGTCGAAACATGAAGCAAAACTATAACTAAAACTAAATTAATTATTTTGAATGATTTAAAACTTGGAAGACTTGGTGAATTTAAACATAATATTATATTGTAGCCATTTTATTATCCAAACATTAGCGACATGCTATATTCAAACTCACAAACTCACAAACATGCTCATGGATGAGACGGTGATACTTTCAAGATTCCCACATGTTGAGGAGCTGGAGATATGCTATATATAATGTCGGGGTTACCTGCTCGGCATAATTTTCCGGTAGAGCTTCTAGTGTACTGTTGCTAAGCTCCATGGCAAGGTCGTAACATCGCAAATTATTGTTAATCTGTGTAACATAATGTTAAAGGGTAGATCATGAAGAGGACATGGACCTCCAACAAGAGGGATAAAAAAATGATGAATAAAAGGATTCACGAACCATAGCACATAGAGGTTCCAAACCAATTTCTGATGCAGGCCCTGCAAGCCTCTGCCTTTCAGCTCCTTGAAAATCAATCATTACCTGGGAAAGCCAAAACGATAAATCAAATTGTATTTTAAGTCGTACTTTCACTTTTGACATTGTAATTCTATCGTTGAACTTACTTGGATAATAGCCAATGCAATCCTGTACAGCATGACATCAGTACTGTTATCGCGAACAATTTGAACGTACTCTCCTAGAATCCTGAACAAGTCCACAGCAGCAGGTGTGTAAAGCTTTCCTTCTTCTGTACTCTTTGGCGGTTGCGTCTTGTCATTCTCCAAGATGTTTAAGTACCATTTCTGGAAACACAAACAATATTAGCATGTTAACCAGATAGCCGATAGTGAGTAATCAACAGATGTTGGCTAAGCGTACTCTTGTTGTAGATTGCATCCTTTCAACATATGCGTTCATTAAAGGATCCATAGCACCACTCTCAGAGCAAACTTGAGCCAAACTCTCATCCACTCCAAGGTTGATCAAGTTATCTTGGTATTCTACCACCCAACCAGTTACCTAACAGCAACAAATCTCAGACATGTTATCAAACGAAATTGTAAAACAGTGTGAACAAAAACCAATCCAAATCTTAAAGCATGAAATTAACGTGAAGAAATGTTCACTTGCAACTACTAAACTATGCGTAAATCTAGCACGCGATTGACAAGGATGCTTTATTGAACCAAGTACCAGATTTTTATATGATGCACCTAAGCTACAAGAATGAAAAATGGGACCAAAGCATCTTTAGAGGGAGGATTTAGTCAAATTCAAATTGAAGGTGGCACCAAGGCCATTATTGAGGCAACTCAGGATGACATCCATATTCCCTCGGAAACTCAGCCACTGGTTTGAGGTATCAAAGTTATGCTTCCATTATTTTTTAGTATTTCGGTTAGACATATTTTTAGAGAGGGCAGCATGGAAACTGATTAGATTGTCAAATTGGGATGTGTCTTAAGGTCTACTAATATCTTTTCATCCCTTCACAAGATCTGATATGTAGAAAGAGATGATAATGTATTTTGTACTTTTTAAAAAAATTCAGTACTTAAAAGTAATTATATGTTTAAGCTAATCCGGATGGTTTCTTCTTTCTTTGTGAATTTTACTTTTAAAGTAACTATATGTCCAAGCTAATGGGGATATTTTCTTCTTGCTTAGTGGATTTTACTTTCAAATCTACCAAAGAATGAGAAAAATGAAGAAGGGCAATATGTCATGTGAACCCAACAGGGCAATCACATTGGTAAAATGTCAAGTTAATTCCATTTGTAACTATGTGTAAGAAATTACCTTCAATATCTCTATGTTTGTAAGTTCATTTGCCTTGTCACTAAGCAATCTAAGCATTTGAACAAATCGCTCCGTGTATATATTAACCATCAACTGGAATATTTCATATCTGCCATCAACAAAGATTATAGAAGAATTATAAGGTATATGCACACATAAGTTATGTGAATCAAAGAATCCATGGAACACAAACTTGTTGAACCTTGAAGAAATGGTTGTACAAATAAAATAATAGAAAAAACATTATGTAATTTATTATAGGCATGTTAAACAAGCAGAATAACGAAGTTCGGCCAACCTCTGCCTTTCCACACTTTCCTCCCAGGTTTTAACTTTGTGCTAGAAGGAATTTGTTTATAGTGGCTGGGTCCTTGGACCTTTCTGGGCTTTGGTAACTTCTCCAATACTTCCTAATGGTACTTGGAATTATTAAGGGGATTAGCTACGTCAAATAATTGATCTAGTCATCTATTTTCCTGTAATTCGAAGATGACATATTAGCAAGGATGTTCAGTCGCTAGATATTCTGATTCATCATTTATTGTTGATCGTAATTATGGATAACATTCTGACACAAACAAGCACGCCTTATCCATAACTGGAACATGTACATGTCATTTGACTCTTGTAGTGAAAATGCTAATAAAAAAATGCCTTGGAGCTGCATCCTATATAACACTTCACTGCTTAATGTCTACGACTTCATAATAAAAGGGAAGGAGGTGACAGTCAAGAGGCAGTTTCTCACCTAAAAAGTATTTTTTTTATCGTTTTACGCAGTTGACAAAGCATTACAATGTAATGAACACAAAAGGCACACATATGGTAAAATGTGAGACATTGAAATCTCTAGACGAAAAAGAAAGGAAAGAAATTAAGAAAATATTCAGGCGACACAGACCTTGGAGGAAAACAAGGAGCCACATAATCATAGATATCTCCAAGCTCTTCTCCAATCTAAAAGACCAACGAGGTGAAGCCAATAAGAGCTCAACAAAAAGAAAATAAATAAGAATAAATAATCCGAATACTTATTAACCCAAACCATGAGAAATTGTATAGGAATTGTTTCATGTATACAGTGCAAGATGACAATATGTTTGGAATGGTTGCGTCAACTAATTAGAGCAAACTTTAAGGATGCAATCTTGTTGCAATTCAATAATTACACCATGGACCCGATTAAAATTTCAAAACAAAGTAAAATATATATTGACTCGTATCTATAAAATTCATTATATAAGTTGTTGATTGTGATATAATCATCAAGTTTAGTTAATATGTGATATTAATATAATGCATAAATGAAAATAACGATTAGTTTTGGACATACCGATCGAGCTTCTGCGAGAGCTGCTTTGTGGTCTTGAGAAACAAGCTGTTGCAAATACGATAGTTGAAAAGCTTCTATAAATAAACAAGATAAATCACTTAAATTAATTACTTAGGTATATGTTACATCATGTGTTCTCTAAATTATGAGTCTCAACAAGAAAAAAAAAGTATCGACATAATAGTGCTAAAACAAATATATGTAATACATACACCTTCATAATTATTAAATTATTTCCCGCGTAAGATTTGCTCTGAATATCCTGTATGAATCTATCTTGACTTTTCCTCCTCAAACATTTCGAATATACTATTCTTCTTATTCTAATGATGAACGTAACTAAATTTTGATCCATCTTCATATAAGAATATATAGATCATTCCCTTTACATACCATGTCCAACTATCATCATCAATTTGAGAACTAGATTAACTTTAATATTTTGTGAATATTCAATAATATTCCACCTCTCCCTATCATATTTCGATTATGAATATTACCTACCAAATAGTTTTGGATAAACATCTTGTTAGAGTATAAACCTATTCCTGAGTCTTCAACCATCAGATTAAACTTTTGTTTGAGTTGGTTCTTGAACATGGTAACAGAACATTTCTGAGCGAGAGGTCTCAAGTTCAAATCTCATCAACCTCCATATTAACTATTGCACAAGGTAAGGAGGAGCCTTTGTTGCATCCACACTTCAAGCCCAAAGGGCATTCGCGTGAAGGGGCGTGTGTTAGAGTATAAAACTATTCCTTAGCCTTCAACCACCAGTTTAACCTTTTGGTCGAGTTGGTTCTTAAACACTTCCCTTTCTAGATCAAACATTAGTGTTAGGAATTATAGACCTAAGCCACATATGAAGTTACATACATTGCAGAGTACCATCAATTGTTCAAAAGAAAAATAAAATTAAAAAATCTGAGAGACATCATGGTCATCAAAGTATTTTGTCATTATAACTTAAAAATAGACTATATATATATATATATATATATATATATATATATATATATAAAATGGTGAGACCTCTTCTTTTGAGATAATAATTTGACAATATGATCTGTTATGCTATAAATTGCGAGCTCTTGCCGGAAACAATGGTGGGATGTTAACGGTCATGGGTTTTGGTAATGAAAAATAGCAAAAGTTTAAAAGTCCAAAAAGGGATGCCATGTTAGCTTTTGTGTACCGGTTATCTTTTCATCTTATGATCTTAATTTTTTAAAATAATTTATTACAGTCGAATCATAATATGATTCTATAATAAACAGGATGGTATTCAAGAATGCATTACAAGATCATTAATTTTTCAATCAAGTTATCTGCAAAATATGCTTAAACTAAATTTTTAATTTTCTTATGAATATTTACTAAGGTTTTTCATCTAATACAATCAATTTTACTATTTCAAACAAATGGTACTCTCTTATAATCCTTGATCATATCTATAATTCCAAATCTATGAACTGCTATTCGATTCTTATTAGGATTCTCATTCTAATAACCTTGAAAGATGTCTAAATGTATTCTTGTCTTTCTACAAAAAAATTAACCATTAATTGTTTTAAATATCTTGTTAAATATTGCCTACTTCTTTTTTTCTTTTAAAAATTAAGATTTTTTCAATTTGAAAATGGAAAGAATTTCGCGGCTTTTTTAGTTTAGTTGGTAAGGTATGATATATAACACAAAGTTTTAGAGATAATTTGAACCCAATATCAAGATTTTGATTTTGTAAATCATCTTCAAAGTATGATGTTTTTTCAAATCTTGAAGAAAAGTAGAGTATTTTTAAAACCATAGTGCACTTTTGTTACCAATGAGGTATTGTCCTAGTAATAATGACTGATATTTTAAGTATATTAGGTCTCAGGTTCCATTTCCCAATCTTCTATTATATGTATTATCTTTTGTGACTCCTATGAATTAAAAAAATAAATTAATACGGTCTTGCGAAGAATGCATTTTACTACAACTGTTATCAAATATACAAATCTAGAACATATATTGAGTATATGATAAGCTAGTAAAAAATTTTCTAGAATCCATTAATCTCAATCTACCATTGTGCAATGTGCCTAATTCTAACAGGAATCGATCACTTGGAGACATATCAACATGCTACAAAAAGTTAATGTATCTTTTGATTTCATAAATCATTTGTTCTCTTCCTTAATTAAGTCGCTCTTTTAAATACGACTACAACATTATAGAGGTCCTATACAAGCTATGCTTCCCTAAAGTTTAGAGTCAAGTTGTTGATGATCTGGGCAATAATCATACATTACATACTAATTACTGCAATTATCACCAATTATAAATAGTGCCACTTTTGATAGTTTTAGGTTCATTAAATTGAAAAAATATTTATGTTTATTTCCAATGGTTAATAAATAAAAAATAAAAGAAACGAAGAGAAAAGAAGATCAGTCTAGTTTTTAAACCTTAAATATAAGATTCCTATAGCAATGCCAGTGCATACTAAAAGAGCACATAACATAATATAAAATACAAAAAATAGGGAAAATAATATGCATAAAGGGGAATATAAAAGTTCCACATGAAATTTGGCCAAAGTTTGGTCAGAGTATGAGACTGACCTCAGTGAGAAGATTGTCAAACCGCTGCTCAACACTCCTCCTTATTGCATCATAGCATTTATCCTTGAAGCCTTTTCCCTGAGCCTTCATTTTTTGCTGCAAAAGATTCTTGGAAGAAGCTATTGTTGTCGTTAGCTTGCCATCCCTAAGAATAAACAAAAAATAATTATTATTACACCTTATTCTCTAATTGCATACTTGCATTCTTTATAAATAAAAGGCGGACTTTGCGGACAAATATATATTAAAAAAAGAAGAAAACTTTAGATAAAAATCCATAAAATTCATAAAAGTTGCATGGTATAACAATACGACATAAACAGTATACGAAACAAAATATACTTGAGTTGAGATATTAACCCATTTATTGAATGAGTTAGCAAATTTGACTAATCTAAATAAATAATTAAATAAGATTAAAAATTTTGACATGAGAAATTACAAGCATTTAATTTTAAACCCATTTCGTTAACGTATCTTGTAGGACTAGTATGATAGCATTATTTACTTTGTGGGTTTGGTACGACATCTCTAGCATCAATTGAAATATACAACTACTTTAGTTATGAAACATAGATGACAGTTGATAGAATTTAACCGAAATTGTTTTTACTTTGCATTTCGACGAGCAGCTCCAATTGCCGACATAGCATCATCCCCCTCAGCTTCTGCCGCTTCCTCAGCAATTTGCTGATCAAGGATCTCTTGCATTTCAACAACTCTGGTGATGATAAAAAATTAAAAAAAAGGTAACAAAGAGACAAAATATTTTATGTGAAACAATGGTTTAACACTAGCAACCAACATGCTACCTTGTACCATAATAAAGAGAATAATTGCTAAGAAATTATTCGACGCATAACTCCTATGCTCATATATATGCATTAGTGACATCCCCTTTCATCCTAAATGTGCAACAATAAGATTGGTGTACTTTACCTTTACTGATGATGTTTTGCTCTGTCCTAGAGGTGATCTGTAGTCTATTTAGTGTTTATGGCAAAGCTTTCCAACATTTTCCAAGATGTCTA
The DNA here is from genome assembly GCA_021018815.1 of Talinum fruticosum. Classification (NCBI taxonomy): domain Eukaryota; kingdom Viridiplantae; phylum Streptophyta; class Magnoliopsida; order Caryophyllales; family Talinaceae; genus Talinum; species Talinum fruticosum. The sequence continues at coordinate 87,284 of JAITYX010000124.1, read as the reverse complement.
GGTTATATGTTAATATAGATGAATCAGACTTGCACTTAGGTGGGGTATCCAATTCTGCTCAGCACTAAATTCTTGCAGTCAATGGCTTTTCTCTTGCATCTTTTCCCTTTAGGTATTTAGGACTGCCCTTGTCTACTAAAAGACTTATATACCCATCATATGTGTCAATCTTGGATTGACAAAATTAAATGAAAACTAAAAGGGAACTTTCATATACAAGGAGAAGATTATTGATAAATGTTGTCATTACTGGGTTTATTTCTTTCTAGTCTCAAGTTTTCCTTTTGCCCAAGCATACAATATAGTTCATTGAGTCTGTGTATAGTAAATTTCGATGGAGTAGTGATATTGGTGGCAAGAAGCTTGCTCTTGTGAGTTCTCTGCAATGTGTGTGCCTGGTCAAAAAGAGGGTTTGAATTTCTAAGAAATCTTTGCAGGGAGATGTTGGGGATAAGAAAGACACATGATGACCCTTTGGCTAGGTTGTCATGCAAAATTGATATCAAGAAGCACTTCAACTTTTAGTGTAATAAGTAAATTTCACAACAACAATTTCCAAACGATATCTAATTTATTAACTAAGTATACATGTGTTGATCTAAACAACACACTTAACAAAATAAAATGATTTTAATAGTTACTCATCTCAACATACCTCAATGCACGAACAAGAGTTTGTGGGCTGCAAAAAGGATAGTTAACAAAAATGTAAATATTCTACAATTGTAAAACAGATAATTTATGTCATATGTATTCTAACCGATTGTTTGACGGAAAGTCCATGCTGATGTATATTAAGCTCAACTATTTCAATATCGCATCTATGTTTAAATGTCACAAACTCGAATCTAATTTGTTGAGGGAAAAAATAGCTAAATATTCCATTGCATAAATATTTGGAAATAATAAATGAATTTCTCTACTTAATGCATGTTCGAACTTACATATACAAAACACACATAAATAGAAATAGAAATAGAAACAAAAATGAACAAAAATAAACATAAAAGAGCGAAGCGAACATAAACGAACACAAAAAACATAAACGAGCATAAATGAACAAAAACGATACGTAAATGAATATAAACGAGCAGAAATGAATTGTTAAATAGATTATTTCACAACATCGAATATTTCGTGAATAATGAATATTTCAAAAATTATTATTTATAATAGGAATTTTGGACGGGAATAATACAAACTTTGGAGGTATTGACCAAAATTAATATGAACTTTTTCTTAGCTATGAATAGAACGAACTTTGGGGGCATTTTGCAATATCATAACACCACCGAATTTTATGGGCGAAGACTCATCGGGAACGTAATGTTGCAAGTTAACTTGACACATGTACGGCGGAGTCAAGGGTTTGACTGAATTTGTGAGATTTGAGTGCCACTTAAGGAAGGATTTTTTTAAAAAAAAATTGAATCAAAAAGCTTACTTTCCCTTAGATTAATGATGTTTAAATTCAATTAAACCACCATCTCTCTTCATCTCATCCGTCTTTTTCCCCTTCTTATTTCTAGAAAAATAAAAATAAAAAGGAAAGAATTGATTGATTGAGGAATAAGAAATTTTCTTTTCTTTCTGAAACTTCTTCTTCTTCAATAGGTCTCTCTCTTATCGGGAATAAGAAATTTTCTTCCAATAATTCTCTCTCCTCGGTTATCTCCCTCTCACACCTACCATATGAAGAAAAAATTTGTCCACTATCACTCACTCAATTTCATGGTTACTCAATTGGGAACACAATTGAGAAGAAGTTAGAGATTTGTAACGTAAATCGAAGTTTGAAATTATATAAAAGAAGATGAGGTTAAGAATGACTATAAGCCATATATGAAAAAGAATCATTTATCAACAAATTTAATGAATTTAATTGTCCTCCATAGCCGCCAAGCCATTTCCTCCCTAGTTTTTCTTGAGGCAAAAATTCTAATTCAATAACTCCAAAATTCAGGTTTAATAACAATTACACCGACAAATCGGAACTTAAGGAAAGACGAAAAATTAGAGAAAAGAAAACCCAAACAAATTTGCGAATTGAAGACGAGAGAAAAAAACGAAGCCATAGTTGGCGTCTACTTGGATCTTTGTCTCATCTTTCTGAACTTTCTCTTCAACCTCCTCATACAATTCTTCTTCATTTAGCTCTCATGGCTATAGGACAACGAAAAGAGGGACTCCCGGATACCCCGACGAAGAAGGAGAGTTGCAATACTCGTTTAATTCTCTTTCTATATCTTTGCACCAAAACGAAACAACAATGGCCAATTGAAGACCAAATAATCCAATCATCCTCCATTAAAATTGAAATTAGACATGAGATAGAGTTTTGCGGGCAAAGAGTTTTATGGGTTTTGATTTGGAAACCGAAAGTGTGGTTTAGGGAGAGATAGAGCATAAGGAAGGATGAACCAGAGAGAGTTTTTGGGTTCTGATTTTGAGGGAGAGCGAGAAGGAGGATAAGGGAGAGAGAGGCAGGATAGTGATAAGGAAGGAAATCATATCTGTTTTTGAGAGAGATAAGAGAGAGAGAGCATAAGAGGGATAAAGCTAGGGAAAAGAGAGAGAGAAAATAGTAAAGTTAATAATAGTTAGTAGAATTTTCAATTTTTAAAGAAAAATCCTTCCATATGGCACTTAAATCTCACAAATCCAGTCAAGCACTTGACTCCGCCGTACATGTGTCAAGTTAACTTGTCATGTCGCGTTCCCGACGAGTCCCCACTCATAAAACTCGGTGGTATTCTAATATTGCAAAATACCCCTAAAGTTCGTTATGTTCACAGACCAAGAGTTCGTATTCATTTTGGCCAATACCCCCAAAGTTTGTATTATTTCCATCCAAAATTTCTTTATAATATTTTAAAATATTGTATTTTATTTCTATAAGAAAAATAATTTTTATTATAATGTTTCTCAAATACCGAAATTTTTTTATTATCATTTTCCTCAAATATAAGAAAAATAATATTTTATAGTTTGAGAAAAAATAAATAAGTAAAATTAAAATATTCTCCAGAAAAACCTAAAAAACCACAATTGCATAATTTCATCCGGATGCATAAAAACGGAATACCAATTTCCCTCGACCTAATGTCGTGTATGAAGAACAATCTATAGAAGCGTTGCACGATCTTCGTAACAGTACAAACAATGAATGTTGTTAGGGATGAAATAGTGTATATGATTAGTGGTTTAGTTGGGGATGTCTCTCGAAACTTGTACGGTTGTAGCTTTTAATATTATATTAGTAAGTTTTGTGTACGGTTATAATATCTACAATTTTAACACTTCACATATGATCATTTTAGTGGCCCGTTTCATAAAAACAATAACAACCGCAATAATAATAATAATAATAATAATAATAATAATAATAATAATAATAATAATAATAATAATATCGATAATAATAATCATCATAATATCCGTGTTAATAATAATAATAATAATAATAATAATAATAATAATAATAATCAAACATAAACGAACATAAAATATAAATAGATATTTTTTATACAAGTTCGCACCGGCATTTAGAAAATAAGATGTTGTACCTTTCTTTGGCATGTTTGTAGAAGTTTTCAATGTGACCCCACAAAGTCTTCTCAAATGTCTCCCATGTTCGGTCTACGTCTTCAAAATATTCTCTAAATAATGATTAGAATAACTTTGATATTAAAGCACCAATATAGTAAGAGAGAACAAATTATACTCACCATCATAATCTTAAAATTATATGCCACCAACATAAGTATGTTGTCATTGTAATCTTAAAGTTGCCCTCTATAATTGTCTATTAGTTTCTTTCTTAACATAATAAGAGACATAATAACAAGGATGAGTGCTATGTTGTGCCATTCATTTATGGCTTATTATGGTTATAATTAGCTGATTTTGACTTCTTCTCCAAGATTGTAAGCTCTAAGAAATCAGATTCAAAGCGATTCCTCACCCTCACCTATCCTGTCAGGGGGCCAGCTGAACGCTCCATCCGGGGCCGGGGCCGGAGCCTTGTTCTGGTTAGTACAATTAGTCTAGCATTTACCTGTTTAGGGCTTACTTCTAAGGGTCCTATTTCTCCCACTTGTCCTTATTTTACTTTCTTATTAAACGAGTATTTATAAACCCATCCCTACTTATTAAAATCCAAAGTTTTTGATGTTGAATAAAATCATTGGTTTAATGGCCTTGTCACTTTGGATCTCTTATATCTTTATAGTTCTTGTTTGAGATATTAGAGCCTTTTCTTCATAATTTCTCTTTGGTGGCTTGCCAAGAGAAGCTTTGGCAATGATTTTATCCTTTTACTGATATTTATCTTCTGTTTGCTGATCCAGAGGTGAATACTCTAGAATTGTTTTTTTTTTTTTGTGATTTCCTAATATTTCTAGTTCCATATTGTTCAAGTTGGTATCAAAGCATGAAGGCTATACTTTTGAATGACCCCACGAGATTGATTTGTATTATAGGTTATATACAAGAGATATGCTGTGTAGAAAAGGGATTTTAACTGAGCAAGAAAATTGATGCACTTTCTGTCTAAGCTACTTCGAAAACATTGATCATGTACTGGTTTTGTCATTTTTCTTGGAGCATTTGGTTCAATGTTGTAGTTGGTATGAGAATCCCTATCTTAAGGCAGGATAGCTTGAGACAATTATGTGAGACTTGGTCAGTATTAAATTTGCTAATAGAGTCAAAAAAATTTTGGCTAACTAGTTTTTTTGCTAATACTTGGAGTCTGTGGATGCATAGTAATGGTGCCATGTTGAATCAAGAGTGTAATGCTACTGGACTTAGTTACACAATCAGGTGGAGAGTTACACTTTGGTCGAAAGTTTGAAAGGAGTCTCCTAAGTGTGATCTAGACATGCTGGCTAGGAACTTCAGCTCAATCCCCAACTTTTTCCTTGAGTGCCTATGAGGAATCTGTAATTTGTAATTTGTTGTCTCTGTGCTGCACATAGGGGTGGATTTTTTACTTTCTATGTTTCCTATTATATCGATTTTTTACTATAATTGCCGCAGGACTGACTTTTGACACTACATATCAAAAAAACAAAATCCATACTTCTAAAAATTTTCACACACAAAATTTCCTTTGTTTCTCAATCTATACATTTTAGTCCTCGAAGAAGCTGAGCCCAAACACATATTACCTACAAATTTTATTTTATTTTTTGTTTTAGAAAACCAAAAACTCCACAAACTTGCCAAATCAACAAAACAAAAAAAACAATTGTCAAAATCCTTCTTCCCACACTAAAAATACCCCGACAGAGTACGACCTACGCCCACGACCATTTTGTGTTCCAAGACCCGCTAGGATTTTTGAGGTGACCACCGCTCATCGATGATAACACCCATGGGGTGTGGTAGTGTCAGAAATTAATGGCCCCCAGCGGCCAATTGTGCTTATAGCCTACTCAAGGCCATTCCTACGCCCGTGACTCCCTATTTCGTCCGAATTATACCTTCTTCTTGTCCTAAATAGCACACAATGGTAAATCTTCTGATCAGAACCAAGATTCACTTGAACAAAGTCATGTGAAGATAATCAAAAACACCATTCTTGCGCTTCAACCACAAATAAAGGTCGTCGTTAACAAAGTGGTTTAATACAAGGGATCAAGAAGTTCTAGGAGGCATAGCTCCTACCGCCATGAGAGCGACATACTCCAATCGAGCTCACCCACTCTTCCTCCAACAATGATTATTATTATTATAACTCTAAAGGAACAAGAACAGCAAGGTATCTAAGAGAGTAGCTTATAGACCTTAAAGTGGAAGCTCCCGAATATGATGCTAATTTCAACCCAGAGGTTTATTTTGATTTAGTTCAATATACATAAAGAACTTTTGAAGTTAAGATTATGATGAGAAGTTTTTTTAAGATGACTATTCTTAACTTGAAAGGCATCGCCTCTCTTTGGCACAAACACACACATAAAAAAAAAAAAAAGAATATGGCCAGAGATTACCAACCCAATCTTAAGAAACGATCTAAGGTCAAGAAGCATATGGATAAGAGGTTCTTGCCATCCTCTTATAAGCAAGAGCTCTACCTTAATGTTACTTCTCTCAACTAACGTAGTCAACTGGTTGAAGAGTATAGTAGGGAATTCAAACAATGCTAAATGAGGGTTGGACTGGAAAAACAATTTGAGTTCACTATAGCTAGATTCACCAATGGGTTATCTCCAAACATTGCCAACAAGGTAGACTTGCAACCTTGTTTTGTCTTTTGATGATGTATGCAACTCAGCACTCAAGGTGGTTAATCAACTTAACGGAAAAATACCTTTTAATCCACCACTTTATTCTAACCTCAAGGCACTATCAAAGGAACACCCTTTCACTCTAAGGTCAAAACACCTACCACACTCAAGTCAAGGCTACTGATAAAGGAGAAGTGATCGCTGTGGTCATTTCTAAGCTTATTTCCCAAACCGAAGAACACTCACTATTGGGGAGGTTAAGGAAATGCAAACCCTTGACGAAAAGATTAGTAAACATGTTAGTGATACTACTTTTGTAACTCCGGATGTGGGTTCAATGTTGGTGATGAAGAGAGTTTTCCATGCCAAGGGGACTCCTCTTTAAGCTAACCAAAAGGGTGTAAATCTTCCATTCACGATGCACTATTGATGGAAATATGTATGGCGTGATAATTGATAGAGGTGATTGCACAAATATAGCCTCCTAGATACTTATTGAAAAGCTTTGAATTCCCACCCAGGTGCATCCTACTCCTTACCCTCTACGATGGCTCAAGCAAGGCAATGAGGTAGCAGTTTCTAAACAAGCTCTCATTTTATTTAAGGTTGGTCCTTATTATGGTAAAGTATTAAGTGATGAGCTCCCCATGGATGCTTGCTATTTGTTACTTGGTAGAACTTGAAAGTTTGATAATTATGTGAATGATGATGGAACACAAGGGCTGAAACTTTACATTAGCAACTATTACCCCTACTCCCACGAAGCTAAACCAAGGGAAGGAATTGAGAAAAGTCTATTCATGAGTGAAACACAGATTGAGTGTTCCATTAGTAAGAGCAAGCCCTTATTTGCATTGCTAATAGTTAAATCAAATACAAGTAAGGTAGTGAAACTCCTTAAATCCTCTAGCTCAAACTTTCCTACATGAGTTTGAGGATGTATCTCAAAGTGATATTCCCCGGGCTCCCTCCTTTGAGAGGAATTGAGCATCAAATCAATCTCATTCCTAGAGCTCATCTCCCAATGCCATGAAGCCCATGTTCTGGCTTATGTCGCCATTTAATTTTATTCGTTTTGGCTGTAGTTTCTTGTCAGCTTTGTACATCGACCTTTTCCTTACCCTTTTCACATACATGTCTTAGTGTTTGCATTTATTTATATATCTATTAAATGTCTTACTTTGATCGTTTTCTATTTGTCTTTTTTCTTTTTATAACAATGGTAAGAATGTCCACCCTTTGTACCCCTAAGCAAGAATGATCCAATGGGCTTAGTAGGCAGGAGAGGACATACAATATTAAGGATAAAGATCTCAATATAGAGCACGTGTGTATTTTCGGTTTAGGAAAATTATTGTATATTTTACATAGCTAGGATCATGCTCAATTGTATTATATTTTAGTTAGGATATCATTAATTGGCGTGATTGTAGGCTATTATTATATTATTATATTATTTCCTTGCTATATTCTATGTATAAATACCACAACAATATGAGAAATCAACATCATTACTTCATCAATATTCATTCATTGTTTATATACAGTCACCAAATTAAACCCAACAAAGGCCTATCTCTGATTGGTCTTGGGTTATATGTAACAATTATAAAATATTCTTGTGAAGGAAGTTGTCTTTATGGATGATTTCAAAGCAAGTATGCGTCCATTAGAGTTAGTCATAGAAACTTACCTTATTCTTAAAGCCTCCTCTTTGTGGGATGCAACAGCTGCTAATGCAAATCGTCGCTTGCCATCAAGAGCCGTTAATCTCTAGATGAATTTGCAATGGATAAAGATAAGAAAAGAAGTATAAAGGAGGAAGAGAGAAATCAAAGCGATAAACTTTAATATACCTCATATGTATTTATGAGTTCTTTATCATCAATTAAAGATTCTCGAGCCTGAGCAGCTTCAATAGAAATTGACATCATTCCTTCTATGTCCTGGATCATGTCGACCAAATTTACGAAACTAAACCACACCTTATTGAGAAAGATGAGGACATCATAATTGCACTTACAAGGAACGAAAGATGTAAACGTTTCTTGGTACCTTGAGAGTTTTATTGAAGTTATTTCTAGCATTGCTAAGAAGCTTTATTTGATCATGATTCTCAATTAATGTTTGGCACTCCAGGCATAATCTACAACAAAAAAAAAAAAGTAATTAAGTATAGCATATACTTCATATATATACTTCATGACTGCACCCATGCAAGACAAATATGGTTGAAAATGATTCCTAGATTAAAGCGAGGCATTTTCTTATCTTTAACACTTCATGATTGGCTTTCCTCTAATTTTGAATCCAGCATGGGTGAAAATAGAGACTGACCTACACATCACTATATATGTTTGAGTTTATTAAAAGCAGGACAATGGTGATTAAGAAAGCTTTGCTTCTATAGATCTTCTTTAAAGTCGAGCTGCGTTTATCTCCTTATTCTAAGATCCTATTTAGATGGTGGAAAGCTCCTCCTGATGGCTGGGTTAAATTGAATATTTGTGGTTCCTCCAAAGTGTGTTGCGGGTGGATGAGGTTTTTAGGGGTCCTTTGGGAAATTGGCTCTTGGGTTTTGCCATCAAACTAGGTTCTTGCACTTCGGCTACAGCAAAACATATGTCTTCACTTCATGGAAAGCGAATTGCTAAAATTAAAGCTGGTTGTGGACAAGATGCAAGGGAAGATCAAGCGTAATTATTCAGACTTCTTTATCCTCAAGGAATGTCAAGAACTCCTTCATGGTGATGCATGGAACTTTCAACTTCAGCACTTTCAGAGAATCAAATCAAGTAGCTGATTCTTTGGCTAATCTTGGTGTCGATCCAGATATTGAATCTTGTTTTATTTACTAGTCCCCCTTCCGATGTGTATCCAATCTTCTTTAACTAAGCATTAAGGCTTTAATTTAAGTTGCGTAGTACTTAACGTAGCAAAAGCCCATGTCATATACCTTTCAATCGAAATGAAGTTCTCCCGGAGTTGCTTGGTTATCTTTTTTGATTTAGAAATTGATTTTAATCCAGCTTGTGCTTGCTCAACCTGCAGTATAATTATACAAAGGTTTCCATAATGCCATTTACTGCCAAATTATTTGAAAATTATGTCTTAGAAATCATGGCCAAGTTTGCATATTACCTGTTCAGCAACCATTGTGCTAAGTTGAGCATCATTTGCCTGGTTATCAAATAGCAACAAAGAGAATTAAGGTCAAGGGCAACATCAATTAACTTTTAAGTTTTCTAAAATTACCGCAACTACAAATCAAAACATAAACATGGGAAATAAAGTTTTATATCTTAGCCAATAAGGTCTTGGCCTAGTGGTCAAAACTGAGTTTATGAATACATTTTTATCATATTATACCACCCTTTGTGACTCCTATGGATAAAAAAATAAAGTTTCGGATTTATATATAAACTTAATTAAAAAATTGATAGTTTTTTACCTAATTACTTTATAGAATCCATTGCATAAGATTATTTCCAAAATTTTCACTTATAAACTTAAAAGAGTTTATTGTGATACAATCCAAAAAGAGTAACGGTTTGTTCGAAATGGCTGAAAAATCAGCAAAAATAGCTATTATAACATAAATGAGCTGAAATGAACGTAAACGAGCTAAAACAAGCAGAAATGAGAAAAAATAGGTATTATAACTTAAATGAACTGTTAAAACAGAAATGAGCTGAAATGAACAAAAAACAAAAATTAATATTGATATACTTGTCAATTCAAGCATACCCTAAGTTACATTCGTGAATGAAATCTATAGGGACATGTTTAAACCGATATTCTAAGCTATGTGGAACATGCTTCTAAAATGCAACTTTTTGGAAGCATTAAATTTAGTAAACATTACTTTATAAGACCCTTATCCAAAGCCTGCAAAAGTCTCAAATAACAAGTTGCTAGAGATTTCCATCACCTTAATAAGTCCTAATGATCAACTGAGTTGTCCTGCATATCACCTAGTTCAGCAGAAAAATTAAGTAATCCCTTCTCGTACAACTTTCAAAATGGCAGGTGAAAAAACACTTTTCGAGAAGGTGAAATAGTTAAAATCAAAGAACAGAGGGAACATAAATTAACTTGAACAAATTTAACTGCAAAAATTTTGCTAAGCTTTTAACACAAAGGAATATTTGATCATTGCAATATGTGACACTATTTTTATCTGCATTTGGAAACTAGAATAGTGCAAATACCAATTTAGTTTTAAATTTTGAAAGAAAAGAAGCTCTAACCTGTTGTCGTGAAATGTAATCTGCCTTGATTGATGAAATAGACTGCAAAAGCTCAGGAAGTGGTAAAAGCTTTGCAACCTCTCGAACAGCCGCTTCATTGGCTTCGATCCCAAGATCCTCCGCCATAATTTTGATATTCTAGACTATATTAATTTCAACTCAGACTGATTTAACCCACGCATTTGATTTGTTGAAAAACACCATTTTGTACTAGGATTCCAGAAGAAATTTAAGAAGTGAATACCTAAATCGATAACCAGTGAAGCTGATGAAATTGAGATTGTTGTTACCAGAAGATGATGTCTTCCTCAACACTCAACTTCCCTGATTTGATAAGATAGTCTCTCTCTAATGGGGATTTAGCAAAATGTGGGATCTCTCTCTCTCTCTCTCTATAACAGACGAGTGCACTTCACAGTGGAATCTCCCTCGCCTTTCTGCCCCCGTCTAACTAACTGCTCCCCTCTACGTTATTTATTTATTTTTTTCAAGGAGAACTTGTAGATGAATTGTTTTGTCACAGATTTTTAAATTTAAAATCAGTAATAATTTAAAAATATTTTTGTCAAATATTACAAGTTTCTTTTCTTTGACTTGAAAACATTAACTTTAAGAAATATTAAATGAAAGTTAGAACCCATCAAAAAATAAATAAAAGTTAGAATAAATAAATAAATTGGTAAAATAAATGTTGCAATCGAATTTGTGACTTGGTATTGTTAATTTGGAGTGGTCTATGGCTCATACAAATTTTTAAAATATATTAGTTATCGCTCTCCCATGCGCAATCAAGGGTATAAATAACCACAAGTACAATATGGTTAAATAAAAAGCAAAGAAAAAAAGGTGTTAGTGCAATATAGAATTATTTCTCTCAGACCAAGCTAGAAAATATAGACATTTTTGTGAAGTTTAGTCAGATAAAATCAATATTGACAAATAAACTACTTTATTACTGTGGCTTCATATGTTAAAGATAAGGTGAATGAGATTGTGAAGCAAGATTCTCCTACTTTATGGCAATTTGCTCGAGAAAGTATGGAGATTTGTAGTTGTTACGCGTTCGTCCGGTAGGATATTATATCCTACCATAAGAAGAATCATTAAGAGTTCGAGTAAGAAAAGTAAAAATCAAATTTAAAACTGTTTGATATGTGACAGAGTCTCTTTTAAGTGGTCATATATTTATTATTTTGATGTGAGTTAATAGTATCTTTTTAATATTGATAGTAGATTCCTTATATCCTATCCTTTGATTTTTATCTTAAGTTTTACCCATATAATAATTGGAAGAAAATGAAAATATTGCAATAAAAAGTAACCTTGTATTTATAATTTTACAAACTAGGAAATCATGATTGACCTATAAAATTAGTTGTATTACATCGTCATTATATTACATCTCATTTCCTACCAGATGCAAAAGGCCGCGACAACAGCTTGAATTCCTTCCAAGTTTTCAAGACAGAGATGCACAATTTAATATAAAAGCTCTTTGAGCATCCTGATACATTTTCCCTTCTGTTTTTGGCCTACAGCGGTCAGGGTTTCCAGCAACTGCCTTACATCGCTCTGGTCACAGGTCTTCCTTCCCTCAACATTGGTTTTCCCCTTTGAATTGGTCGTAAGTATGCTTCTCTTTGCAGCTCTCAAAGCTCTCTGCTCTTCAGAAGCCTTTGGTGAAACGACGACATTTTCTCCGGTGCTGGAATTCTCGAGATTGCTCATGCTTTTACGAAGATGGCCACTTGAAGCTCGAGTGACCCCATGGTGTTTGTCCACAGTTCCTTTCTTTACACAAGCCTTAGGTGAAACATTAACATTTTTTTCTATCTCAGGTTTTTTTGGCTTTTCTATCTCAGGTTTTTTTGGCTTCGTCACACTCCCACAAGCACTTTTCCTAGAAGTTTGAATTTTGCTGGCCGGCTTCTCCATAGGGGCCAGCTTTACAGAAGCCTTAGGTGAAACATTAACATTTTTTTCTATCTCGGCTTTTTTGGCTTCGTCACACTCCCACGAGCACTTTTCCTAGAAGTTTGAATTTTGCTGGCCGGCTTCTCCATAAGGCCCAGCTTTACAGAAGCCTTTGACGAAATGGGCACGTTTTCTTCAGTCCCATGATTCTCAAGCTTTGTCACAGTCCTACAAACACGCTTCCCTGAAGTCGAAACATCCACAGTTTTGCTCTCATCAGAGGTGCCTGGCCAATTTTCTGCCGTTGTGGATGAAGAAACAGAAGCACCCCCAACTTCCTGCTCTTTCTGATTCTGCATTGAGGAAATCCTTTGCCGCTTATTCTTTACCTTTGTCATGGTATAGCTGGGAGTTATAATGTTCTTTTTAATCACTGGCGAAGGAGGATTAGGCATTGAAAGTTGCGAAGAAGTCTCATTCACTTTTTCTTGGTTCAACAAGATCATTATATTATCATACATTTTTTTGTTGACAATTTCTCTTTCAGCATCAGTCAGAGACAACATCATGTCATGCAATTGAGCACCGTTGTAGGCATCCAAGGCAGCCGGAAGGAAGCTTTCAGAAAAATATTCAAGGTTGCTTTGGCTTGATTCTTCACCAACACAGTTAGAAGCATGATCCTCCCAGTTGAGAGGAAATCCATATAAGAAATCCCTGCAGACCTGCACAAAATTATGAGTGAGGAGATCAACAAAAATTGAAAGGCAGACTGATTATTCTCCAGCTTATTTCCAAAATTTATTGTGAGGCAAAGTAACTATACAATCCCTTCGAAATTTATATTATTATCTAAACCATGCATACAACATCATCATAAAAAAGGGAAAGAAGGAAATTAAAAAATAATATCCTACTGCCAGCAAGAATTCTCTGTGCACTTACCTCAGAGGGAAAGCCATTTTGCTGCGTGCGGGACCTATTTATGAAGCCAGATAAGTAAACAAAAATTCCATCAGAAGTCTCAACTGTGGTACAGCTGTGCCTTTTACAACCTGTGTAGAGTGAAATTCCCTTGATGCATATCTCTTCTTAGTTGGGGCACTGTGAAATTCTTTCCGTGCATTATCACATCTACACAGCATGACAATCAAACAAGGTCTAAGCAGAGGATAAACATTTCAACCATACTCAAAAAACAGCGGGTTCCCAATGATCCTAACTAAGATAAATCAAACAAGCAATCCTACATATCTCATTACATGAATTGATTTAAAATGACATGGATTTAACAAAATACTTTTTGAGTAACATTATCTTAAGCTAATTCAATTTGAATGGCACAGAATGTAGTTTTGAAGTGGACGATAAGCAATTAATCATTTGGCTCTGTCAGTGGTAATTCTGCTGTTGTAACATGAAAGTAGGAATAGCCCTAGCACAATTTATACATGCATGTCGAACTGCTATTTTCGCCTTAGCACCCCATGGTTGTGGATTGGGAAACAAAAAACGAAAGGGCATATTGAGAAATGGAGGTCAAGCGTTCATGATATTCTAATTGATGAATACCTGATAATGTTTCATAGAGAAAACGTATCTCTCATGCGGGCATCATCAACAATCTTAGTGTGTATTCCACCAGAGTAGGGAGTGAAACTTTCCTCACCACATTTGCTTTAGAATGCTTCAAGGCCTAAAACTGCCTCCTACAATTTCCGGATGGGTGATAACCAATGAATTTCAACTCCATACCACGATTCTCTTCAGTGATTAATAGCACATCACAACTAGGGTTGTTATGAACTTGGCCAATAACAAAGTCAGAATGCCAAGCTACAATACCATCGGAAGCAATATCTGGTCTAGATAATGGTTTTGAGCAATATTAATCAACCAAGAAGCTTCTCCATTTTTGTTGTTACTTTTTCAATGAAGGACAGTAAGTTTACAGGTAAAAATAGCTCTTTCTAGTACATGGTTTTACATCTTCTACACTTGCAAAATGATTTTACATCTTCTATACTTGCAATCTGAAGACTCAGGGTATAACTCTCTACCTCTCTTAAGTTTTGATCTTAAGTTTTGATTTTAAGTCATTCTGGGCATTATAGAAACTCATATCTAAGTTTTCATTCTGTTGCGACTGACTCGGAAAGTGCTTCACTTGCATATCTCTTGTATTTCCGACTCACTCAAACATCACTGAGAACCATCACATACTCAATAATTTCTCACACACATTTATTCTCGAAGTGACTTTGTATTTCAAAGTAAAATGAATTACGACGTTAATTCTTTATTCTAAGTCAATTTATTTCTCGGAAGATTATTTGATCGAATCAAGTTCATGCTTATTGATGTTTTACTATATAACTTAATTACTTTTAGGATTGACTCAAGATGGAATCTGAACCTAGTGCATATTAGATTCAGAAAATTTCATTCTTTTAGGCCAAAGATAATTAAGCACTTAATTACTCCGATTTAATTATTATCTCGTGCCTAATCTTGAATCAAAATATTTTATACTTTGAGAACTAATGTGGTTTGCTTTTGTAGGTTATTCAAATAAGGCTAATCTATTTTTTGAATTACAAAAGTCGGTGCCGTTAAACACCAACAGACAAATTTTAGCTACTTCGGACATGGCTCGGACACAAGGTCGTTTGTTTCTAAAATCGAAAAACTCCAACTTTAGGCCTAACGGTTGTTTCCACCTCGGTTTTCGGTCACCACCAATCACCAGTTCATTGGACCATCTTTTGGAGCCAAAAGCCGTTGCATAATGTTCACATCCCGATGGATCTTTTCGAGTGACTCGGAATAGCCATTATAACGGTTAGTGAAAATTTCAGTCCACAAACAAGAGTCGAGTTGTCTATATATAGAAGCCACTTCGCAAGACTTAGAAGATTGTTGTAGCTGTAGGTGGAATTATTATTGCTGAACTTATTGCCTAACACTTACTTAGTGCATTTTTGCTTAATCTTCTACTTACAACTCTAACTTTGTATTTCATATCTTCCGAATTGTAAATAAAGTCTTGTAATCGGTTACATTCTTCTCTTACTTTCTTTGTAAGTCCGTTGACTTCTCTTACTTTCTTTGTAAGTCCCTTGACCGAGCTCAAAGGATTAACTCGGTTGTCTTGATTGTCCTTATTGTAAAGGTTACCTCGGTCTAAGAAAATTTTGTAAGGAATTATTTAAGGGAGCAATTCTGGTTGAGTCGAGTCCTTTGTATTTTGTGGATTTAAAATAATTGATTTAACTTGGTACTTGGATTAGCACTATCCGTAGTTTTCTGCCCGGGAGGCTTTTCACATGTATCTCGTGTATTTGTCTTTCTAAATTCACTTTAGACTCAAAATCTGCTTTATCTAAGTGTCTCGTGCAAAAAGTGTTTAATTTTCTTCATTACCCTATTCGCCCCCACTCTAAGGTGACTTAAACTCTCCAAGAGAAAACCTTCACAATCAAGTTTTGTTGCTAATAAAGTTCTTCCGCTTGGCAAGCATCTATAACTCGTATATTACAACACCAAAGACGTGATACAAACAAGGAGTTTCTGGCTAATCAATTCTACATTGAACTGAAGAACCAGTAAACATATTTCACTAGTTTTTAGTTACATAGCAAATTATGCCAAAACCAAAGCACGAATTTAGGAAGTGGATTATGAATTGTCACTGGTGCTTTATATTCCATTTGTGTAAATGGGGGTTTCAATGGATATTTCAAAGGGAGCAAAGGCCTTAGGCAAGATGATCCGATTTGCTATTTATACTTGTGATGGAGTATTTCTCAAGATTGATGAGGAGAACTATAGAAGGGTCCACCTTTAAATTTCACCCTCGATGCAAGGGAATGACACTTAGCTATCTCTTTGCAGATAAGGTCTATTATAAATCCGAGAATGTATCCATCCATTTCCTAGTGAAGATTTTCCGTACTTTCTTCACTACCTCTAGTCTGCATATTAATAAGGAAATATCTCATATATACGTAAGTGGTGTATCAGAGGAGAGGAAAGCTGAACTCATAAATATAGCTGGATTTTAAGGCAAACTCCCCATGCAATACCTAGGTGTGCCTATCTCTGCCTCAAGAGTGAATGAATCAGCCTTCCAGCTCTTGGTAGATTAATTAACTCAGAAAATTAGGGTGTTTCAATCGTGAAATTCATCATACAATGCAAATGTGGTGTTAATTAACTCGGTGCTTATGGGTAATGACATTTTGGTCTTCAATTTTTATCCTCCCTAAGGCAGTGATTGAAAAGGTAGCTCAGATCTGCAGATGTTTGCTCTGGAGCTCAAAGGATCATTTTTCCAGGACACTTTTGGTTGCTTGGAAATAGGTAAGTTAGCCAAATCTATGGTGGTCTTGGAATTGAAAATATTGAAATTTGAAATAAGGTGTTTATAGCAAACCATAGTTGGGCTATCTCATCTAAAAAGGACATAACTTATGGCTAATATGGGTTAATACTCGTCACTTAAAATCTAGGACAGCATTTGGGACTATACTCCAAAAGCGGACCAATATTGGTACTGGAGAAGGTTGCGTAAACAAGGTAGTTTTCCCAATAACTTCTCACAGCAGGAGACCCTTACAACACAACGAAAGCTTATAGTTGGTGGAATGTTAGGACTGAGAAGACAAGAAGGAGCAAAATTGTGTGGAATAGAAGTAACATCCCTAAACATTGCTTCAAATTTCGGCTATCAATGCAGGAGCGATTACCCATCTGGCAGAGACTGGCTGAGCTTGGACAGGATACAGAGCAAATTTGTGGTATTTGTTTTAAGGAGGTGGAAACTTTTGAGCACTTGTTTTTTTATGTGTCCCCATGCTAAGGGCATAAGAGACAGTTGAAGTGGATTAAAGTTAGAAGAGCTCCAAATTCCCCCAAATGCATTGGCATCGATGGCTTACGAACTCCAAGCAACTAGCTGACTTGTTTACCTCTTGATCTGCAAGTTGGCCATATGTGATCCACCAACTTGAGGTGGAATGTTGATTGATATGATTTGATTTGATATGTGCAAATTAGTTGGCCCTAAAGTGTAGCAATCTAGTTCCTAATTAGAACCTTATTCGTAGAGATTTTATTCTATTGCCTTTTGGTATATTTCTTAGTCAATTTCAATGAGTATAAATACCTCTATACATTGTCTGTAGAAAAATGAGAGAATCAAATTGACCAAAACAACATCTCCTATTGTGGGTCCCACTTGCACAGAATTTAGAGAATCAATCTTCTTCCCTAAATATTATTACAAATTTAGACCAAATTTCATTTTGAGGCAAGCAATGCAAGTTAGGAACCTAGCCTAAAATAGAGTCCAATCTCCTTCCCATGCTTCTATTCTTTGTACTCAGTATTTTTCCGGTTCGTATTGCTAAAATAATCTCAGTGATCTTTTACACACCCCCCAATAAAAAAAAAAACAGAAACAAAAAGATGATGCATTATTGAAGTTTCACATTTCAGATCAAAATGTGAAGCAGAAAACATTGTTTACTCGAGACACGAAAATGGACAATATAGAGGTTATATAGTCCATCTTAGTTCAAATAAACTGAAAGGAGGTATGAAAGAAAAAGGAGAACACAACGCTCCGGCTACTCAAAACAAGTATGGAGACAAGGGCCCTGGTCAGTTAGAAAATCTTCTCATGTCCTTCTATTGCAGCAAACAATGGTATTCCTCCACTTGGTAACTTCATGAGATTTCCAAAGAACACACATCTCAAAGCACAAAGTGAACCTCGTCAAACATTATTAGTGAAGAGTGCAGGAAATAACTAAACAGTGTTCCTTAATCACATAAATCCCCAAGTCCCTAAACTTTCCATTAATAATCTTACATAGCAATTTCTCCAAACCATTCCATTAATTTTAGAAAATGAGTCACATGGGCAATAACGCACAACTACATGTCGGGCTATGACAAAATGAAGATATGAAATTACTCAACTAACATATCTCCTCCAAGCTTTTTCCAGTATGCATATCTAATGGAATAGTCAGTTGTACCAATCAGTATCCTACCACCACCCCACCAGCTAGCCTATGTGAAAAGACACATCGATAAAATCTATCCATCCGTGAATCCTTCAAACCTTCTAGCCTAGACTCAATTCCTCAAATTTGAAGAGCTCAACTAATTCAAAAGGTTACTACCACTTAAAAAGATAGACTTTTGTCATTGTAATGCTCACCACACCTTGGAATTGCAAACAACAAAATCATAGAATTTGAGTATGAATAAACTGGTTGTGTTTTCGTTCAAAAAGCATCTTTTCTCATTTAATTTAAAACGAATTTTTGAGAACCCAAATCTAGGATGACCTTAAAATTTTTCCTTTGTGCCAAGTGTTGGCCTAGAGGGTAAGGCACCCATAGCAAGGGGTGCAACAAGGGGCAAACCTTGCATGGAACCATGGAGGAAAGGGGCAAATTGAATCCCCCATACTCCTTCCTTGGGAGAGGGAGTAGTTGCCACTAGACCAAGTGGCTTTCCTTGGACTCTAACCAAAGTCGTGGAAACATCATACATTTTAGACAATCCAGGTCATCTGAACAAAAAAATCGCCGATTAGATACTGGTGAATGACAGAAGCATGTAACTGTGAGAATTTAAAAGCACATGTGCATGAGAAGGTGGATAAACGAATACACGGGGCCTAATATATATATATATATATATATATATATATATATATATATATATATATATATATATATATATATATATATGTTGTATAAGGATGCAAAGGTCAATTTGGACAATACCCATCTCGGTTGTGTATGGTTTGGTTCAAAATATGTTCTAGTTATGAGTATATATCCAGAATGAAGTTGCCTCTTGTTCCTCACAGCTCATATAGCTGAATAAATCACTGAGAACAACTAGCATACTGTAAGAGAATAAACCAAAACAGGGACTAGAAAAGAAAAAATCATCATAGTTAGTATTTACTACTCACTACTGCATCACAAAGAAAGAAGTACTACCTTCTCATCTCAACAGGACGACCCCCTACAGCTAATCCCTTCCCGCTGTTAGGCTTCAACAACCACCAATCTTCAAGACACACCTGCAAATCCCGCCAAGTTAGCATAAATGAAACTGGGAAAGAGAACAGATTGCGCAAGTTACGGTTACTAACATCGGTAGGAGCACGAAAGTCCCGCTTTCCCTTACCAACGACTTCTCCAGCAATTTTCTTCACAATTGGACTGAAATTACCCTCCATTTCGAGGATGCGACGAATCTTTTTCGGCGAAATTAGGGTTCCACTCAGATAACCTGAATGTCCACTCAGATATCAACCTCGATTTCTTAGAGTTGAGAAACTAAATGGGATCCAAATTGAAAGGTGTGTCTGAGTTCCTCCCTATCCTATTCGGTTTCACCTCCCCTGCCTCGCGTCTCTGCTCTCTTCCTTTTTCTTCCTCCTTCACTGCTTCTCTCTCTCGCTCTCTCTCTCTCGGGTTCTTCTTCCCTCACACCGGGAGCTGAAATTAATACGCTTCCCCATTTCTTCCTCCCCCGGCCCGTGTCATGGCAGCCAGGCTCCCAAAATTTAAAAAAAAAAAAAAAAAAAACTTGCGCTGTTCGGTGTTTATGTTATGTCAATTCATGCACCCTAAAAATGTCAATTCAGGTGTATATGTATTATATCTATAAATTATTAATTATATAATTTCAACTTTTAAATCTCAAATTAGAGACTAAATAATTAAATGCTCAATCAATTAAATTTCAAAAATCAAAATTTTTCACATTTCATAAATAAGTAAGATAAGTAAGATGAGAGAGATAGAGAGGGTAGGGAATAGCCTTGAGCAACAAAAAAGTCCTAGGGTGTGGAACACGGATGAAAAGACAACTATATAAGCATAAAATTTATGAAATTTTAACCACCAGTATATGTGATGTTGTGGTATTACAGTGTTGTCAAATATTATGTACTTATTAGCTGTTTTTTTTTCAATATAAACTTTTTTTTTCCAAATCAAATAGTGTCAAGTGACTCAGTCAGATTATACGTGAATTCATTACTGCTATGAATTCGGAACACTTAGTCACCATACCCGTGAATTTTAAACTTTATTCAAAAATGTCATTAGAAATATGGCATACCTTTCCATGTCACTAAACTAGTTTAAGATGCATTAGTATACCATTGTGATCAAAAATATATATATATATATATATATATATATATATATATATATATATATATATATATATATATATATACATTAAAAATTGAGTATAAGCAATGTGTGAGTAATACGTAGGATGTCATATAAGATGTCATATGGATAGATTTAATGCAATTTTAATTCAAATTTAATATTGAGACTATTCACATGTCTTATAAAATATTAGTAACTTCATATGTATTACCACATATCTACTTACTGTTTGTAATAAATTATATAATCTAATAATTGTTATTTAAAAAATCTGACTATTTTTTATTGTTGTAAATTAGTTATAAATAATAAAAATAAAAAACTAATTATAAAAATAAAATTAACTGATGCCCTTGTATAGCAAGGATATAACCCTAGTAGCAACTAAAAACTGTGAGAAGAGCTTGATCATTGTGCATTAACATCATCAGACCAGAAAAGAAAAACTTTTCCAATCCACTCCAACTAGACTTCAAGAATTTGGATAGCCTTCTAATTTTATTCAACCGAACCTATCATTAGCAAAGATGAAGTATATACAGAAAGCCCAGAGAGTCCCGGTGAACTGGAGTGAACTTGGTAAGCAAACATTCCTCTACAATAGCCATAATGCCATATGGCCATACATCATTATCTCAAAAGCAAAAATGCGCGGATATTTGATTACTACAAATACATATACTTCTTATTAACGTACAGCTGACACTTCTTCCTCTATCATGAGTGCAGTTAAGTCCTAGTAATCGCACATTTTGAAAGCCATAGATCTTTTCGTTTCAACAACCACAGCGTTAGATCCTGTGTTTTTATCAGAATCCAGTTTCACGTTCTCTTCTCGGGCTGCAAAAGCTTCTGTTTCTTCATCTGCCAGAAAACCAAGCACTTTAAGACTATGATAATGCACAGGTAAAGTGGGAAGCGTAGTTGGCATAATAGTGCAAATATGACCATCCTCATACGTCTAAAGTGGCTTGATTCAAGTTGGGGGATCCTTGCTTCTGCAGGTGAGTGCATGGTTTCGAATAACGCATATTTTTATACATTCCCTCTGTCCTAATTTCATTGTCAAAAATGTTCATTTTATTCGTCCTATTTACGTTCTCACAAACGAAATAATCAATCACCAGTTAGTATCCGTAGAATGTAATGCTCATATATTCATGTATTTTCTAGATTTGACAAATCAAACAGAATGGAACAGTTCCCTGTGGATGACTTGTCCTCAATCAACAGCAAGAAAATAGATGCATTTCTTTTAGAACCTTTGAGGGCTTCAGAAGGGTAGTTGTAAATTTTATGTTGCTATATAATAAACCAAGCAATTAACAATGATATTATGAATAATATCAAGTTGGTGCAACCATTTTATAGAACCCTTTTCCCCAATTGAAAACCAAACAAATGTAAATATATATGATTTAGATAGAAAAAAACAAATATAAACATAGGATTTGGGAAAAAAAAAAAGTACAGGTTTGAGGGTCTCCTGGAAATGGACTATCTATAATTACACGTGTGGGGCTGCATAGATCTGATGGCACACCCCCACTCCTCCCAAAAGACAAAGGAAATAGAAAAGAAACCCAAACCACACAAAAGAAACTCATGGTACGAAAGAGCCTTTCTGAGAAGCATTGAAGTGCTGGGGAACTTTCAATCATTATGTGTGATAATGCAGTCAATGTTATTGGTGCAAGTTCAAATATTAATACCATATTACTCTCAATAATGTTGCAAGAGGCCTACAATCAGAACTTTTGGAAAACAAATGTAAACAAACAAAAGTGCCTTAGTTAAATAGAAAAATCCTAAATCTACAAGAAGCTGATAGATTAGTTAAGGTGTGCTACTTGACACTGAGCTTGACACATACACAAATTCAAAATTTTATCGCTGAGCTCAGAAGCGTACCTGATACAGTCGAGAGGGAAACTTGTGTCAAACGCCTGACACAATCTTTCAGAGATTGTAGCTCAGCTTCTTTTTCCTTAAGCTTAGAATAAGCACAATTTAGCTCAGACTCCAGTTCCGAGATATGACTTTCCTGCTGCTTTATGAGCACATCAGACAGCTTCTTTTTAAGTTCTGTTGGAGATACACCACTAAATTGGTAAGCTATCAAACTTTGGGTCACCAGTTCATGTCTTTCAATCTGTCAGAGTCATAACAACACAAAGGTGAGTCCAACAGAAAACAATGGTTGGAGCATTGACTTACTTAGAGCATCCACTAAGGCCAACCATCCACCAAAATCAAGCTCTCATTCTGGCTAAAATTGAAATTTGAACCTACAGGAGACATCTAACAGTTACAAAATAGAGATAATTGACAAGGTGGTTCTGCACTTCTCCATATCATTGCCTTTATATGAATCCCAACTTTGAATTAGAATGAGAAAACTATTCGTTTTGCCTTTATATGAATCCCAACTTTGAGCTAGAGATAGAAAACTATTTGTTTTGACTTTTGTGGAGTACACTTCTCAAAAGAGGGTCAACTCCTTTTGCTACTGCTGCTGCCAATACACTAATATTCAAAATCTTAGGATATGCTTCCCAGCGCAATTTTCTCTTATCATAATTACAGTCCTAGGTGTTACAACCAATCCCCTACCCCAAATGTAAGCAGGAATGATAAAACTAGGAAGTTACAACCCAAACTGCTATTGCAGTTCTTGTTTACACTTCTGGTTGCTTGACTTTTCCTGACTAATGGCTGATAGGAAATAGTTCTGAACTATGAGAAAGCTGGAATCAGAGAGGAGAATGCTTTCAGAAGTGTCTTTATGGGCTATGTGGTAAGAATTAGACTCAATCTCAAGCAAATGGATGTTTACAGGGAAGAAAAGGATAACATGAATCTATCTGTATGATGGCTTTTCCGCATTTAAGTTTTAAATGTGGGCCCACTTTAGCGCTGAACCTGAACCTCACTCTTAACATGCAAGTCCTCATTTTTAATTGTTAGATTATGAGGTGCATTTTTTTTTTTGGAGGGTAAGAAGTTAGAAATCTTCATTAGCGAAAGAAAAAAATCCCCAACAGGGCACAACCTAAGGAGCACTATTAGTGAAAGTGTCTCAATCCATAGCCTCCCTCAAGTTCAATTAGTAACTCTATCTATAGAAATTCTGTACTTTCTGGATAATTTGGCAAAAAAATAAAACTCGCATTTTTACTTGCTCTTGTACTCTATGTACAATTGTCTGGGAATCAATATGTACATTCTCAAAAACAGTGCAAGTCTTTGTTGTCCAGATGAAGTACATCATGGCTATGATGGTAGCATAGAACATTTTCTTATGACCTTCAGTTGCTTTGATATCCAACACCTTGTGGATCCACCACCGCAGATTCTGTGCATTCACCTTGATGCCTATCCATTGACAAATAGCCACTCTAATTTGTTGAGAAAATCGGCAATCCAGGAAAAGATGTTCAATACTTTCTCCCCCTTGGCTGCAGTTCACACAGTCTGCATTGATGTTACGACAGAACTTTGCCAATCTTGTTCTCACTGGAAGCCTGTGATGTAGAAATATCAGCATTTGAATGAATGTTATGGCACATTCATTCTGGAGCAAGCTAACCTCACCCAGTATGGCTTCCCAGTATTATTCAAACTCCATATTCATCCTTTAGAAACAGAGTATTTGCCATCGCTAATATGCTGCAAGTCCATTTCCTGTCATGATACTCCCCGTTTGAAGTCTTTATTGACAGCAAACAACTTCCTCATTTATCAGCAAACATCAGCCTTTTTGGGGCAAAAGAGCACCAATCATTGTTTGTGAGATATCCCTCATGTAGACGATGAGGTTTTTAATGCTATTCATCTACAGGTCCAATTTCCCTTGCTGTTGCTTAACTACTGATCTTATCGGTAACCCACCTAGTTTTGTAGCTCGATATCATTTGGTCTAGTTACTAGCTCCATAGCATCTGGTCCCACAGCAGTAAACTTTTTGGGCCAACCCTCAATTCGACTTGGAAAGGAAAAGCTCCTATTGGCAATTTGGAACAGGAAGCTGGAGAATCAAGTCCATAAATTCCAGCCAGTTTGATTTTCTTGCTTCTTATACTTGTTCATTTGTTTTAGTCCTAGAAGCCAGTACCAAAGCCAGGCCTTCAAGGCCAATCTGGCTCAGCCTTGGTAGGAAACCATGCTGAACTTGTCTAGGCCGAGTATGGTTCAGAGCCGAACGGGACTGATCCAGCAAGCATGCTAGGCCAATTCAGGTGTTTTTTTTATAATTTTTTTATCGAAAGAAAATTTAGAAAATGACCGGACTGGAGCCAAGGAGGCTCATCGGAGCCTGTTGGAGCTGCCAATTGGCTCATTTATTGCATAGCACGCCACAAACCATTTATTCAGACAGGGTTGACCCACTAACTACTTCTCATTTATCCCTTGTGATGCTAAGTTTCTATTTCGAGGAACCTGATGGAGGTCAAGGATAAACAAATCTTTAATTGTCTAGGCTTTAGCTCCCTTGCACTGTTCTCTATCTCCATCTGAAAGCTTCCTAGTGATGATGGCTAAACCAACAACTCACGGCATTTTTGGCAATGATGTGTTCTGAATATGTGTACTGTACCTACCATTTTCTGTATATTTTTCTTAGTGGCAATAATCAAAAGAATTTAATAACTAACCAAAAAAATAAAGCGGCAACCACAATACCCTAATAGTGACAAATACGACTCCTTGCTAAACCAGTTATCTCATTCCCAGTTATTAGTTAAGGGTAGAGTCATATATACAGTATGCTTGCCCATTTATCTAAAACACAATGACATCATCCCATGCATGCACTGATAGCCAAGAAAAGAGGAAAGTAAAAAGTGGGGAGCAAAGCTTCGGAAAGGTCAGAAAATGTGTTTTTAAGTACTAAAACTATCTTATTCGACTTATTTCTTTTTGAAACAACAGCAACATCAGAAAATGAACTATGTGAGAGCAGAGAACATCAGAAAAATATAAAGTAAGAAGACCATCTAAAATGACAAAAGACACTTGGAAATGCGCACCTCAGATGCATTGGTTATATTTCCTGAATGGTCAGACATTTCATTAGTACACCAAGGAAGCTTTTGTAGTTCAGACTCAAGCTCTGCTTCCAGTTGGTCCATTTCTGCCCCTTCAGGCTGATGCTCTTCAGTCACGACACTGCTGGCATACTCGCTATCTGCTGAGCGAGCAATGGCTTTCCTGTTAATTGAGTGCTTGGATGAAGTGGTTGTCTCATTATTTGCTTCCTCAGCTGTCAATTTCTGCATAGAATCCATTGTGTTTACAACATCACCAACTTTCACCGAAAACTGCTGGCTGTGTGCTGATTTCTGTTTATTGAGCTCAGACTTCAACTCGTGAACAATTTTTGTTGTGTCATCTATGGCTCTGCTAAGCTTGCTGACTTCAGCTTTCCCAGTTGACATCATGTACATAATTCCCAGACCAAGTCCCCAACCAAAAGCCGAGTGATCTGAGAAGTCGCTCAAATTATCATACAAAAATTTCAGCAGATGATATATGAGCAGAAATGTATGAGGAACTAAATCCTTAGCATACAACTTAATAGATGACTAAATCTCCATATTGTCCCTCAAGTCAACAGGTAATTCACGAATCTTGTACACATTTATAGAGAACGAAGCCAATAATAACAGATAAAGGCCACATGAGAAGTTGGAGGACCTTTTAATAAATTAAAAACATTTGACACCGTACACATATTCATTCAAGTTTTCTTTTTTAAAAAAAGAGAGAAAAATGAATGATTGGCATGATGGAGCTCCACAATTAACATATATCTCAAGAATGTACAATCCCAAAAATCTTTTCCTTCAATGGCTAGCATCACATTTTAAAAAAATTAAAAATAGCAAATAAATAAATCCTGTACATTCTTGGCATTATTCAACTACAGCAATTTGTAGCTCATTCAAGTTCTCAAAGTCTTAGTTGCTGTACTTCCACGTGCAAACCATCCTAGATGTGATTTGTGGTTCATGATTCTCTTAAAACATCTTGGTCTCCAATAAAAACCTATGCTTACAAAAGAGTTTTTTTTTTCCCTTTCTGGAGCACATTATTCCTTTTTGTAAGTCTTTGGAGTTAGTCACTGAAGGCCAGGAAGTGGAGTTGCTGGCATTTTTCTCTTCCTTGGAAACCAACAAGCAAAGGGGAATCTTGCACTTGATAGAGGTGGATAGGAGGACGAAGTAGGGGGAAGGAAGTTGTCTAATGAGGACATCAGTGAAGCTTATTTCTTGGAATGTGAGGGGACTTAACCGCCCGGTTAAGAGAGGAAGTGTGAATCAGTGCTTCATAGGATTTCTTGCGATGTTGCCATTCTTCTTGAGTCCAAGTTGGAAGAGGTCGACCGGCATTGCTCTTAGCCTTTGGGGTCGGCGTTCTTTGGGTTGGCGTTACCATCCTTCTGTCGGTTGCTCAGGGGGAATTTCAGTCATATGGGATTCTCGGACTTTGGAGGTTATTGACTCTAAGGTTGGAGTTTTTTCTGTGTGTCTCAAGTTGAGGTCTATCCAAGATAATTTTGTTTGGGGTTTGTGTGGGATCTATGGTCCTAATGATGATAGTCTGTGGCCTGGTTTATGGGAGGAACTGATTGCATTGATGGCTTTATGGGATATCCCTTGGTGTTTAGGAAAGGACTTCAATGTGGTTAGATTTCCATATGAGAGATGATTTGGTGGTAGACTTTCTGCAGCAACGAGTGTTTTTTTCTGATTTTATTTATTTTTGCAATCTGATTGATCCACCATTGGAAGGCGCTCATTTCATGTGGTCTAGCCATGAGGAGATTCCGGTTTTGTCTCGCTTTGACAGATTACTTTTTTCTGCTGCCTGGGAAGACAATTTTCGAGGGTTTCTTCAAGTTGTCCTTCCAAAAATTACATATGATCATGTTCCAATCCTCCTCTATGTTGCTAATGTTAGGCCGTTCAAATTTGAAAACGTGTGGCTTGAGGTGAAAGGGTTTTATGACCTTGTCAAAGCTTGGTGTAATGATTTTAGTGTTGGTGGCTCTTTTAGCTTCATTTTGGCAAAAAAATTGAATATTCTGAAAATGAAGTTGAAAATTTTCAACAATGTGCACAAATCATCCCACAAACCCAAGTTTTTCATCCAATCCACATCAACAAAATTAGGCTCGCCAACTTCTCTAGATATAATCTCATCATATTTGGATTTTTGGGCATTGTTAAGGAATTCAATCCCATACACATTGCAACATGAGGAGGTTGAGAAATTTTACCTTGGGGCACAGGGGCCCGGCCAGAAGAGGAAGCACCCACCGTGGTTTGTGGCTTCTTCTTTGGTGGCATGGTTGAGCAGCAATGGAGGTTTACCGCACCTAATTCCAAGAGGTGACACCAAAATTTCGAGCACCCAAGCCCAAAAACCCCAAAATCAAGCACCCAACTTCAAACACCAACTTGAAGCGCTAGAATACTTTCAAAATTCTTCCCAAAAAGCGAAAAAGAGAGGAGGAATTTCGCTTTTTGAGGCTGTGGGTCGGCGGTGGAAGTAGGAGCAAGAGGAGAGAATGGCGAGGCAAGGGTGCGGCACGGAGAGCGAATGCAGCAGCTCTAGGTCGGCAGCAGTCACCGGTAACGGAATTGGTGGAGGGTGGGAGGATTTGGGGGGAGAGTTTTTACAGGGGAAGCGGAGAGGGTAAGAGAATAGACTGAGAATCTGGGGTTAGAGAGCTTGAACTGTGTGTATATGCCTTTCCCCTGCTTGCTGCGCACAGTTGTGTGAATTCTGCACAGCCAGCCGTCCGTAACTCCCAAAGTTTCTGGTTGATGCGCACGGCTGTGCGGTTTCCTCAGAGGCAACCGTGTGGTGTCTTGGCTAGACTTAGGCCTGGTGCACGGTTGTACGAAATTGCATAACCAGTTGTTTTTGGCCCTTTTTTTAGTAAGAATATGTTGCCCACCATTTTGTTCATTGTGAGCGTGCTTTATGGCACTTGTCTTTTTCTTTGATGGGGGTTAGTTAGTTGGTTGGGTACAACCTTTGATGGTAAAAGATGTTTTGGGTGGCATGGAGAAGAAGATTGAAGAAGAGTTGGGTTCTAGGTGTTTGGAAGTTGATGTCGTTAGCTATTTGGTGGAGCACATGGAAGGAGAGGACTTGCCGGAATTTTTAGGGCAAGGCAAAGTCCTTTGATGGCTTCAAGCTTTACTTTTTCAGAACTTTCTTTAGTGGGGGTTGTTCTCTATCAATTTGGTACCTTAGCAGATTATATATCAAATAAACCATCTTTTAAGATGGTTCATATTTTTAATCACCCTTGTTGATCACAATTCATAACAGAAGTCACTGCTGTCATAATGAAATCGTGCCCCATCCTTATAGCCACTATACGCAGAGCTATCATTTCCAATCATGAGTCATGAGTTAAAAGAGAACAAAAAAGACCTCTCTTAGCAGATCTCTGTCATCTTCTGTGCAAATTTTGTTCATTGACATGCTATAATGGGAAAGCTGATTTCTACTGTTCCATCCATATTCAAGTCAACATCTAGCTTTCAGAAGAACAAATTGAGCTTCAGAAATGTTTTCCATCCACTTCAACATGAACAAAAAAGCAAGGGAAAACTAAGTTTAGGAAAATAGTCTTCTCTAAATAATCTCAACACATCTAAGAACTCCTTAATAACCACAGTCAAGCAATTGAACTGTCCAACATCAAGAAAATGTGCAAAAAAGAGTCTAATCACATGGGATCAACACCTTAAATAGATGAGCCTAAGACATGCAATGGATCAGTGGCTAATGTAGGTAATTGTGTAAATGCAACATAAACCAAAGACTGAGTCTCTACTCTATGATCCAGAACCCAATACAGCATCAATATTAAACATCTTAGGCCCAACCATAGCTACTGGATGCAAAGTCAACAACTTTAAGCACTGAATCCTAAGAAGTCTAGTGGGCAACAGCATTTGATCTCAATAATCATAGCCACTATATTAATTGAATTCCTACAATTTCTCAAAGGATATGTACCTATAGGGACTGACATGTCTTCATAAACCACCCCCGGCCCCCAAAAAAGAAAAAAAAAAGTTACCAATAAGGATAAATGACAAACGTAGTCATCACTATTCACTAAACCAGTAATGGTTGAATATCGCCAGTAACCTTTAGAAACCCAACAAATTTTCACCAACAGTTGAATATAATTTCTTGCCAAAAGTTGAGGATATAGATTTTAAGTCCGCATTACACAGTAAAATCTAGCAGTCCACATACATGCGTACAACTTAAAATTCTCCAAATTTCCATCCTAATCTGAGAAAAAGCCCAGTTTGTCTCTCTACATTTTCTACATGCAACCACAACCCAATATGTGCCCTGCTATTTTACACATTCTTTCTAAAGCAAGCCATGTTTCATACTAGCACATAAGCAGAAAAACGAGTATACAGAAAGAAATGAAGGAAATGCTTAAACAACTTACCCTTAGGGCAAGCTGAATCGTGCTCTTTACTTGTCCTGCTAGTTTTCCTTCTTTTGAGACTAACCAACACCTTCTTCCCCACATTCTTCCCCTGATTCAGACCTGCATGCTTTAATCTGCCCATAATTTTCTCTCTCCTCCTAATCTCACTAAAATTCTTATTCCTCCAAAGAACCGAGGATTTCCTCGACTTAGGAGGAGACCCAGAACTAGAAAACCTGAATACACCACCCACTTGTCCTTTTTCTGCACAAATGGAACTGATAATCGCCTTTTGATGGTCTCTGTGATCGATTGATAAGTGGGCACCATTGTTGTTCCGGGTAGGAGGAGTTTCGGCTAAATTTGGAGAAGATGACGAGCAAGTTGTGGGATTATTGAAAACTCCGTCTAATTCGAGTTCTTGCTCTTCTCCGTGTTCTTGTTGATTCTGGGCATTTGCTTGAGAAAAGAGACGCTTGGCGAGAAGCCCGGATCCTCCTGCTACTGCTGCTGCTACTGCAACTTGCCACATTGTTGTTTGGAGAGAGAGAGAGAGAGAGAGAGAGAGAGAGAGAGCAGGTGCTAATTACAGAGCTGCTTGAAATTAATGAGGTGGGAGGAAGTTTGGTAGAATTGAAGGAAGAAGACTCCACAAGCCCCGCTATGATTTGTTCTCATTCACGTGCTTCCCGCTCTGCTCTGCATTTTCTAATTGTTGCTTTCAGTTTCAAATTTTTACAGCAGCTCAACCTTTGTATTACTATTTCTAATTTTCTAATAGTATTAGTATTACAATTTTACAATCACAATTCCCTTGGACAAATATCAATCTTTCATTTATCTTATTCCATTCCAAAAAAACTCAGTTATTTAAACATTATTATTTATGTAATTTTTAGATTTGAAAATTGGTTCATTCAATTTGATACAATTTCAAGTCGAGATTACTTTGATTATATCATATTCGGATTAACAAGATTTATTTTGGGTTCAATTTTGGAACAAATTATTTACAGTCTCGCTTAACCTTGAGTCACTTAGGTCATGTTTCATTTAATTACGAAGAGTTGTAAGATAATTATAAAATTAGTTATAAAAATTATAAAATTAGTTATAAAAATTATAAAATTAGTTATAAAAAGTTGTAAGTAGCTGTAACTCGTAAGGAGTAGTAAGAAATTATAAACAATTGTAAGGAGAGGTAAGCAATTGTAAGAAACTATATTCTTGTTTGCTTTGACATTGAGCCCATCTAGTCCTTCTTTTCTTTATTTTGGGTATGCTCTATCCGTCTGTCCCAATTCCTTATGTTATGGAGTTCTCAACTCGCTAAGACAAACTTTAATATTGAGACAACGCAAGTGGCGGAACTATTTGGCCTTTAAGGATGTCCCCGTACACCCTTGGTAAAAAATTTGTTGAAATTTATATTTAAAAATCTTTAAAAATTTATAAAATTATTAAATGGAACATCCATAAATAATAATAATATTTAAATAATTAAAAAAATATTTTTAAAAATACCTTTAAATATATTTATTAACTCAGCCATTAAACAACTAATACTAACACAAAGACATTTGATTAAAGATAAAAGGATTCCTTTCTCACTATGGCTAAGGTAGTAAACTGTCAAAGGTCCAGGCAACAACTGCCATGTCCATTTCAATCCTGTCCAAAGCTTTTTTTCTTTTTTTCTTTTGTCGTCTTTACTGAACACTTGTTGCCCAAGTGAAGTGATTAAAAAATATATATAAAGAAAATAATCAAATGAGTTGAACTTAACCTAAACCAAATGAGTTAAACTTAACAACTTGAATCCTTATCCGACATGATACCTAGAACAACTTACTTGAATAATGGACCAACTAATAAGAATGTCTTGAGATGAATGAGGCGCAAGCCAAAGTTATCAAGTATCTGTTAATAATTTACCACAGACTTTATCGATTAAACTAATATTCATAAAATTGAGATTATAACAATGCTTTCTTTTTTGGATCAAAAGATTGGGATACAATTATAACAATGCTAGCTATAGTACAATTTTTACCTAACAGCTAGAGCAGTTCTAACAAGACAATCACCCTTCGATAAGTTGGATATTTTGGTTATTTTTGGATTGTAAAATTGCCTACGTCTAAATCACCATTTTAATAATCATGCACATTAGTAGTGCGCGAGGCAACATAATGCTGGTCTAACTTCCAAGTCCATCCTCCAAGGTCACTAAGATACAAATCCATCATAACACAATGGATGTTTGCTTGAAATCAAAATGACTTCATTTGCTTCACAGTTCACACAAAGACAAGTAAGTTTATATTCTTGTTTATATTTGGGTTGCTCAAAAATGACTCATTATGAGACAAGGTTAACCCAACACAACCCAATTGCCCACGACTACAGAATTCCACCTTGGAAATGGAACTAAAAATATAACAGAAAAGAAGCAGTGCGCATCAAAAGAGAAACTCAGCATACACATTTGAGATACCCAGCCAAATGCCTGTGCCCGTTTTATTCATCAAGGCCATAATCCTCCCCAAAATATGTGTCAACCAATCCATTTGCCATATTTCTCAGCTCTTCATTTTCATGAAACTGGAATCTCTCCATGGCTTCAATTCCATCTTCCCTTTCCACAAGTTTTGGGCCCTCCCCATTAGGCATTCCCCTCAAGACCTACAAGAATCAAAAGTTTAAACATTAAAAAACGGACAGAAACCAACTAAGTCTAAATATTGGTTAAGGTGGTAGTGACCTCACTTTCATAATAAGAACACAAATTGAAATCCCCACCAGCGCACTTCTTGTGTGTGTGTGTTGGGGGGTTACCGGGTTTAAAAAGAAAAAGGCCTGACAGAAAGCAGCAGTGGAATCTCACCTTCCAGACTGCCAGTTCTGACTCTGATTACTCATATTTTCTGTTCATAATAAATTAAAAGCAGGAAACTGAACTTATGTACTCAAGCTATTTTGAAAAGCAGGATATACACAACTGGGAAATTTATCGGTCATCATGGCCAAGTCTGTTGTTGGGTAGTTCAATGAACTTATTAAGAAAATGAAATCAATATCCGTCTCCTAAACTACCACATTTGTTGTAATTTTGATTAAGTCGATTCAAGTTCACCTTGTCTTAGGTAATTGATTTCATGTTGGCCAAGTTCTATGATTGGTTCATGTCGCTTTCACCAGGTCTACTCTCAAACGCAACTAATTAATTGGTCCTTAGTGAATTTATTAATGGTATAGAGGAAAAACAACAAAATCCATGTTATAAACAGCTGGTGTGGTATCGTTCCTACAATAAATTGTCTTACGGGAGCCAAAAATAAGTATAATAAATAGGCCAGATAGCTTAAAAGATGAACTCACCAACTCTGTGAACTGCAGACCCAATCTTGCAGCTTCTGTATCAGCAGACCTGATGAGTTCAACAAAACCCGAAAGGCATCCTCTAGCAACCAAGGAAACAAGGTGCTCAGTAATCAGACTCGGCTTTCCAGAACCTTCTGCTGGGGCCACACAAAGGTTACCAAGCACATAGGCTACTTCTTTTCTTATATCAAATGGCGCACTTGACAGAAGATGTAGCAGCATTTGTACTGCCTCACTTGAATATACCAATTTCTTATGCTCAATGGAACCAGCAGCTATATTAGAAAGCACCCATGCAGCCTCCTACATGAATTCAAAACTATTTCAGGATGAGGATCTGTTTTACCCAGTTTCTGTAACTCTTGTTGATAAGTGAATATGGCTTAATGCCCTCAAAATTACCACACTGCTGTAAGAATGGAATGTGTACCTTTTTTAGCACCCGATGCTCACTTTTCAGAGATTTAATAAGAGCTGCTATAGCACTATCTGCAAAAAGAGTCAGATTTAAATATTAACACAAATGAAACTAAAAGAATAACCAGAATCGCACCTTGGACCTGAACACCCCCTTTTTTTATTTTTTGGAGGGGGCTGGGGTTGGATATATGAAACCTTATCCTAAGATTAAGCTGTGAAGAGGTGCTCTTTGTTAGACCTTGATTTAAAAGCATAAACTGCCTTCAACTCCAAAGCAAATTAGTTAAACATTTCGCTTTGTTCCATTGCTGTCCAGAGCCCAAAATTGTCAAATATTGATTGTTTTTTACCATCAAAAATATGAGGCCAATCGCTCCATAGCTTACAAAGAAACTTGTCAATAATCGAGCAAGCAAAAGTTAGAAGCACAAGACAACAGCAACAATGCCATAATCCCCCAAAAGACAGGTCAGGAGAGACCTAGATGCACATAGCCATAACTTTGCCGTCAGAGAAGCTTTAATACAATCCACAAGTGCACATCTGAATCATGTTGCCAGAAGATGCAGATGTCAAATTTTTTAGACTCTACCTTCAGGGAAGCCGGGCATTAAAGCAGCCGAAATATGCAAGAAATATTTCAAATCTTGAAAATGCAATTAAAAATGAAAACCTGGCAAGCAAAAGTATCTTACATGCTACGTATAATATGTATGTGAGCTAACCTGTAATTTCAACTCCTGGGACAAGTATGGCAGAGGTTGTGCGTGCATCACCAGCTACAATGTTACCTAAACTTCTCAACACCTGAAGTCATAACTTAGATGAGAATATTTGAAAAGCAATTGACTGAAAAACCAATAAGATAATCAACAATTGACACAGTCTAACACAACTATTTCTAAACGGAGGGAAGGTAGGTGAAGTTGAAGTCTCTGAGATGCTCCCTTGAGTGTCCCTTCTTCCGCTAAGGGTTGACAAGTAAAAGTCAATTTAAAAAGTATAGGGAAAACTCCTAACAGTAAACATGTTGGCTACCCGATTTCACAATATAAGCTTCTTGGAGGGAGAGCATGTCAAGAATCAGATCTCAATCAACGAGCCTTATCCCATCTATGTCCATGTCCAACTAAGATGATATATCAAACATAACAAATGCACGAGTCAAGGAATGCATTTCTTGAGACACTAAAAGATAGCCTCCCTTGTTCCTGCCACATGAAGGTTTCATTTACCAAGCACATCTTATAAATTTAATCACCTCTACCAACAAGACGCTCATCAGCTAGCCTGAAGCAGCACAATGGCTCGCTAGTTAATCTGTTTTATGAATTTGAGTGATTATTACCGGCAAAAGCAATTGTAAACTGTCAGATGTCGCTAATCTTTCCACAAGAAGGTGAACAAGATTGCTCTTCACCATCATACCCAAAGCAATGTCCGAAAGAGCTGATAGATAGACAACAACCCAAGCAACTTCAGTAGCCAGCTCCTCATCCCTGAAGAATACAAACCATTTAGCTATCAGCACTCTTTCAAGACAGCTACAATATTATTGTCCTTTCTCTTGCTTTGAAATGTTAACTGGATAAAGCAATTACATATAGATGAGAATTGAGAAGACAAGTCTATGAAAAGAATGCACTTGCAGACAAGTATTTAATTTAAGGAACTCAAAATATAAAAGTCCATAACAAGAACAAAAATCCAATATGCAAAAACTTGGTTTTCACACCTTCTATATTGTTCCATCAGATAACTTTCATAAATTGAATTTGTTCCTCACATTTCATGAACATTGAGTTTCATACATAACAGAAAATTCATAGCCTGCAGATCTATCCCAGATCATTGGCTCCCACTACTGACCAGACCAATCACAATATCATCAACTTGGTAGAAAGCCTGATGCATTTTGAACATTATAGTCCACCGGAAATGCTAGAATTCCTTTCCACTGAAAGGTTAAGTGAGGGCTACTGGCATTCAGTTTACATCCATAGTTAGGGCACTATCTGTTCTGCTACAATCATCTGATGCAAAAAATAGACTTAGAAAATAATTCAAAATGACAAGATTATCGTCCAAACACCCCCCTCCAAAAAAAAAAGGAAATCCTTATCCAAACACCAACCTCCTCTCAAGCTAGCACTTGGCACTTGCTAAACAGTGCATAAGTGAAGAAAAATTGTTATGTTTTCATAATCTACGAGGTCGCACCTTATGAATTGCACACAATATGATGTAAGTGAATATGCATGGGAACTTGTACCCACATACGTAATCTTTAGTTTCAGATTTCAAATTGAAATGAGCCTCAGGAGCATCATGCGTCATGTTTGCTAATGTTGCTTGACCACCCAGGCTGCTCTCTGCCAGAGGACTGGAAAAGAGAGAGCCACAGAACGAAAGGTCTCCACCAGAAGTGACCAAAACTAGCATCAGTAATGCATATGCATGAGTGAAACTAATATGAATCACTCAATTAATGCAGTTTGAGGTGTAAGAACTCACATACACTCAGCCAGGTTGACAAGGAGAAAGGACAAATCTATATATTATACCAAAACTACCAAGAACAGGGAAGGACACAAAAATGGAATGTAAGTTAGCATAGAACAAAAACTGGTAAGGGTGTCTTTGTCAACATATATGCTCAAAAATATACCTCATAGCAGCCGTGTTCATTTCATCTGCATTTATACTTTCAAGCCTTCTACAAATATTTCAGACTAGTTTCACTGCCTATTTAGAACTTCAGAGCTCTAAAAGGTTTCAAGTTCCAGAAAGTACTAGAGTGTTGCTATAAAATTTTAATAGCTCTACTGAAAATCCAGACTAATACTGAAAACCAAGGGTTTCAAGCACAGAAAAATGAATTCCAAGCAAATCCAATTAGATCAGAGAAACTGAAGACAGGCAGGGCTTTTCTCCTTTTCTCTTCCTCCTAAGGGTTAGGTAGTAGGGGTGCCAACAACTTTCTCATTTACACAAAATGCTCAAGGCTGCATTTCTTGTCATTTGTGATCCACAACTTAGAACAAGCAATTGCCAAAAATTTTGGGGGATTGTGAATTGCTATTAGTCTGATTCACAATACAAGTAAGGATCATTGTAAGGTTAAGATACCAACCCAAAAAAAGGCCCATTAGGGAGTCAAAGTCAAGAACAAATGCAAACATTAAACAATCATACAAATCTTACTACATGGACATATTCCTCTACCAAGAGCATTTGGCTCAATAGATACGGGAATGGAGTTTCATACTCCCTACCAAAGTTTGAATCCTAGCAGCCACAATTTCCTTGGTGGAAGCTATGGACTCCTGGCAAGCTTCTTATGGGCCTGAAAACAGGGCTAGCAGCCTCTGTTAGCCCTAATTCCAGTAATTGTGCACCGTCCTTCTGCTGCCCACGAGCCCACTTGGCGTACACCCTGTAAAGGGGGGCAATGGGTAGGCCCACTTACTAGTTAAAAAGAAAGGGACATATTCCTCAAATAGAGCATATGACTAATCTGCTGATCAGATTGCAGAAATTGCAGCATTTAACTTATACAGATAACCTTCCTATTTTATCATAAACATCATCAAATGACTTGCAATAAGTACAATTCAATTAATGAGGCCACAGTAAGCCCTTCTGCGGGAAGATTTAGAAGTTATCAAGGAGAAAGCACATGTTGCATAACTAAAAAGACAAACACCACATAGGCGAGCTCGAGATAGTTCAGTCAGGGAAACAAGTGGCTCCCGTCCTGCAAGCAGACGAAGATTGGGGGGGTAAAGACAATAAGTGTTCCTGCAAGCAGGTGTTCAAGGAATTAGAAAATATTCACCACACTCACAAAACGGGTAAAGCCATGCCACAGTACCAAATAGATGGAAACCTAAGATGCGATATTGCCGTAGTTCATCTCTCAAGTTCTGAGAGACAAAAACGAGGTCCTCCAATGACTCAAATAAAGTGGCAGACCTCAAATGGAATAAGTCATGTTGTTTGAAGAAATTTAAATAATTCACAGAAGTCATAATGATAAAGAGAATAAATCGAGGAAGTCCTAAAAATGCCAACAGATTCAGAGAGAGAGAGAGAGGAGTCTCTACATACGATTTCTTCAAGTGCCGGATAATTGCTTCAAGTACGCCATCTATTCTGATAAGTTCCGTTGCAGCTCTAGGATTTGGTCCCTACATTTTATCAAACTGTAAATAATTTAAGATTAATACAAATAGTAAAAGTCAAAAGAAACAAGCAAGGTGCCTAAAACAAGTAGAACAGACATTCCCCTGAGCCACACATTAATGGATTCATAACTATTGTTTAACTATGGTATTAGCTATAGTCATCATAAAATTACAAGTTGCAAATGCATCCGGATATACTCAAGCATAGAGTTTGTTTGGATAATTTATTGGGTCCGCTTCATTACCTCAGCTCTGTGCGACACTGAAGAGGAAGGCTTCATGCATCTAACAGTCAATACCCTCCCTAGGCAGCACTCGGATATATCGTTTTGTTATTGTTTTTCCATATTATTTTCAAATTAGATTTCTACATTGGAGCTTGGGTTTTTTTCTCACAAATACTTTAATGAGACATGCTTCAAAATTTTCCAAAATGTTTATATATGGATCTTTTGGAAACAGCCTTACCAACAGTCTAAATATCAAGATAAGGCTACACGCATCGGAACCTTTAAAATGTGACAAGATCATAGTATCAGACTAGTTCTTGTAGCAGTTTAAATTTAAGCACAAGAGTTAGGTTCAGAAATCTTGTGCAAATAATGGCCCACTCATCCGTAGAAAATCCAAATTTGACGTCAATGTCGTTAGCTTGATCTCTAAACATGATGCCAGAATACCTACATAGCCACTTTCTCTGAGTTGCTTAAGCCCACCCAATCAAATCTTCAATTCAACAATGCTTACATAGTTACATATTTGATGGTTTTGTCCCTGATCTCTGTTCTGTGAATCACTAAATTCTTCAAGAATCTACAATGACTCAGACAGCTTCAGCTTAGCCATTAATCAGTACACACTTTTAATATTTCAACTTCAGTTCCCCACACTGAGTTAGCTACATTGAGACATCGAACACATAAATATAAATATGAACTGCCAATGGAAACCATATTAGAAAAGACTCTGTCATGCTATATTTTCTAGAGTAAGAGTCACTCATGAGAATTGAGAAATCAAGGAAATACCAGTCCCATTTGCCACATGTGAAGTAATAAAGATGAGAAAAAAGGAAGCCAGCCCACAATTAAGGATCTGGGAAGTATTCTCATATCTGGAAACCAGTTGTATTTATATGATTTTTATGTTTATGTTGGCATCCATGTTATCACTTATAAGGAAAGTCTATATATTTCCTGTTCTATTACCAATAATCACTATTAGGATACCTTTAGGTAATTTAATTTAGTCAGATTCTTGAATGATATCAAGAGACTCCCTATATATGCCAAAATTGGCCTTTGTTAGGATTGCATAATGACAAATACATTGATTATTTTACTTGGTGTTAGCTTTCTTACATCTCTCTCTTCTCTAGTATTAACATGAAAGCTCCCAAAATCTCTAAAATCAAGTGCCAATCACACAAATCATATACCAAATACAACAAATCATGAAGAGTAAATGATCGCAAAATAAAAATATAGCACCACAGCTATGCAACTCTCATCATTTTTTCTTCTTGTCTCCTTTTCGTTCTTTTTCATATTTCATACAATAGTTGAAAATATTTTACCTCAAAAATCCTCTTCAACAAAGTAATTTTCATCAGTCTCTCAGTATGAATTTTTCTCTTACTGAAATAAGGCTACCTACATGGGATATCTCCTAATGCATATCTTGCTACGAGGGATCTATTCTGCTTGCCATTGGTATTGTTAATTTCATAAAACACCAAATCTATGAAGGAGTCTTCCTTATAATAATTTTTTTTTAAAAATTACGAAGGAGCTAAAAGAATGCAGCCTAAACAAAATGCAGAGAAGTTATTTCTGTCGGGCCCTTGATCTAACATGACACCTTAAAAAAACTACAGAAGGAGGGAGGGGGCATGGGCATCCCAAACATCTAAGTGACTGATCTCTCTAAAAGAATGTTAATGAATAACTTTGATGTTACAGAGTACAGACAACAAGGAACAGATCTGGAGATAGTTGCCAATGTCCTTTCATTCTATTTGGCCTTTATCCGGACAAATGATATCAAATTAAAAGATTCAATACCTTGATAAGATTTGATAATGCCCAAGCTGCTGTCCTCACAGTGGAACCCTTGTCAGGCAGTATCATTCTGGCTAGAGGTAATAATGCCCCTTGTGATAGTAAAACGTTTCTAAGATCCTCTCCTTCACCAGCAACATTACCCAACGCCCATGCACACTGTTCAGCTACAGGCGAAGAACTCTTTTCTGCACAGCATAAAGAAACAGACATTAGAAGGTGAGGCCAATTGTGACATAGCTATCAAGTGTGCAGGGATTTGAACAGCTATATAGCCTAAATGCATCCTAAAGACAGGACTTGCTTCAGAATCAAAACAAGCTGTATAACACCTATCAGTAGCAAAGGACACAAAACAAGGCAAATATGTGCAGTGCAGAACCAGATCTAACTTGGAGGAAGAATTATCAACATAAACAGATAACTCCTCATCATGCAACTCTCTTCTATAAATTCGTGAACAATATAATGAAGTCCAGAAGGACAAAACCTCTGCACATCATCACAAGGAATAACAAGGGCCACCAAGGCCTTGGAGCAGGTGCAGGTGGGGGTTGGGGGCAAGGGGAGGGGACAATGAACGAAAAGGGAGAAGGAAAGCCGCAGTACAAGCAAAGCATTATAAATCATTTGTGAACTCCAAGACAAACTGGCATTTCTTTTGGATTGACAGAATGTAATCTTGCAGACAAGAAACGAAGGAAATGAGACAAATTTTAAGCGATGCTCTTCATTATAGAGTTGCTATAAGCAATTGAAGAGCACTTCTGAGTAAATCCTACCCACAGATCCAAAAGCTTAATCATATGTATTGTGGACTAAAGCAGTGGGGTTTCTATGAAAAAATTTTGTATTCAAGAAGAGATAACACTGGTTGATCATATTATATGCTCAAAGCTAATAAGAAACACCGATTTTTTGCACTTAACCACCTATGAAACGTATAGGCTGTCATTTTAACCAACCAGCCAGACAAAAAATTATGATGTAAATGTTTTGTAACTTTTTTTTTTTTTTTGGTAAGACAGATGATTCAGTACCACATTGGGAAAATTGTTTTTTGTAACTTTGCATCACCTTCCCACTAACACTATTCTAGATTCTAATGAAAAGAAAACGAAATCCATTAATTGATTAAAACAAATAGATTACCCTTCATCTTTCCTGCCCTATCTCAGTCTAGGGTCAAAAACCATCAATGATATAGACCACATAAGATGCTCTCAAAGTTCATTCACTCAAATATGTACAATAAACAAGATACATTGACCTTTATAAATCAATATCCAACTTAGTTGGCTTGGATGAAAGAAATGTCACATAAAAATATATTATAATATCCTCAATGCTATTTATGTAATACTTTAATAATATGAATTCTCCAAAGAATAAGCACATAATAAAGATTTGCAACCGTTGCAAAACAAAACCCTACAAATCTCTTAAATATTTGAGATTCATAATTGGAAAATTATCATCTAGCAATAATAAAGCCCCACAAAGAATAAACGACAATTTGATAACCTTTTTGCCATCTACATCAGTTGCAAAACTCCTCACAAGCCACTATGCCTCACCCAACCCATGTAAAATCTTCAGAGAGGGTTAAGGCCTAAGCCAGTCCAACAAACTCATAAGTCACTAGCAAGAGGCTCAATTCCCTACACCTAAACCTGGCAAAAATGACTTGCGACCTTAAATGGGAACCAAATGACCCAAACCTGTGGCCCACCCGAAACCCGATGCAGTTAAACCGAATTTGACCCAAAACCCGAGACAACTCAGACCCGAACTTTTTCCTCCGAAGTTGTTTTCTTTACAAGACAAACTTATCCGACCTAATACCAACGGACCAAAGATGACCCAATCCGAAATTAACCCAACCTGAAGCCAAAACCGAACCAAACCTTCTTGACAGACCATGACCCGATTTGAATTAATCCAACACAAAACCGAACCAAATGACTGATTTGCTAAGTCTACAATTACACCGACTTGCAGTGTTTACAAAGTCAAAAAGAAAAAGAAAATCAAACCCATTCATTAAAAGAACATTGCGAACACTTAAATGAATAAAGCAGTTAAGGATAGGTAGAACCAGAACTAACATGCACCATTGATAAAAGATATTCAGCTAAAACCCTCTAGCTTACCAATTATATAAACAATTTTACCCTCCTTGCATCAATTACTGGATAGGAGAATGGGGGTAAGAGACAACAACCTCACGGTTATGCATTACCAGGCACACGAAACATCAAACTTGTAGATCTTGGCTCTTGGATGAAGAATGGGATGTGACAGATGGTGGAAATGCTTATTTTTAAGATATTGCACATGTCATTGTTTCTATTTGTATGTTTCTTATAATTTAATGTTGGCAGTAGAAACATGAACAACCTTTTATCAGAGGTGGTATAAAAATATAGAGTTAAATCTTAGGAGGCTAAATTTAAAAAGATATTACATTGGTTAGATCAAAACTTATTTTTTATGGGCTAAGAGTACAAGAAATGCTAAAAAGTGAAGGTTTGAAATTATACAATGCAAGAGATGAAGTCTGCTGTGTTAAACTTCTCATCTTCTCTATATTTTTCCACTTTTGTGAGAAGCATGAACACTACAGCTAAGAGTAGAATCGTGCGGTTTTAGACATTGTATCTTTTTTCTCTTTTTCCCCTTTCTTGAGAAGCACACAACATATACAATACACTCCATGATTGTCCTCAGTAAATTCCAATCA
The DNA here is from genome assembly GCA_021018815.1 of Talinum fruticosum. Taxonomy (NCBI): domain Eukaryota; kingdom Viridiplantae; phylum Streptophyta; class Magnoliopsida; order Caryophyllales; family Talinaceae; genus Talinum; species Talinum fruticosum. The sequence continues at coordinate 44,402 of JAITYX010000124.1, read as the reverse complement.
CCGTGTGTTAAAACGGTGCCAAAACTATAGGCTTGCACCTTGGGGCTGTAAGGCATGAACCCACAGAGTTACTTCATTTTTCTCAAATACAATGTAAAAGATTCTTGAGATAAAAAGCAGATGTGCGTTAAACCTTTTAAATAATTCCAGACTGTCACAGAAATGTACCCAGGCCAGGAGAAAATGGATCAATTGTTTTGGACTCAAAGCCACCTTTACATGTCTTTTGGGTTCCAGGACAATTAGGATAACATAAGTATATAACGAATATGGACTCTTAGCATTGAATGGGATCAAACATCAGTGACAGAAGAATACATCTTGCTGCGGCTAATAGGAAAGAGGAAAATAAGACAGACAAATTGAGCAACAGACTAACAAGAAACCGCAGAGCACCAAAAGAGAGAGGGCCTAAGAAATAAAGACCATAATGCAGGATAAGAAAGTGGGAAATGGTGAATATAGATTTCATTTACCAACCTCCGAGATGTGCAATAAGCAATGGTAATGCGGGCAGCAGAGATTTTGTCTCTTCTGGCAGTCCAGCGGCAATGTTTGTAAGGCACCAAGCCGCCTCGAGTAACTGCAGCATGTCAAAGAAGAAAGAAAAATATAACTTCAACTTTTGTCCCTTAAAATTGTCATTTCAAGTTAACACAAAGTGACATTTTGGCCAAAGGATCAATATAAGATCAAGCCATTTTCTTTGGGGTGCCTTTACAAAGTATATAACTAGACACTAATTTACAACAGATGATCTTATCCATCTAACTCAAATAGCAGTATGTAATGGGACCAATGTCATAGATTACACATAGCCATATTAGAGCAATGGTAGAATATATGATCTGCAAGAGAAATTCCAGGAACTATTTACTCCAAGCTGTTCAATTAAGAATATCAGTCAAATATATCAAACATCTACCAAGTCTAGCAACAAGGAAGAGTGAAAGGAATAAAATAAAAGAGACCAAGCACATTTGAACTCGAAAATTTTCATCAAACACGTAAGACAGGAAGTTTTTGGATAAAGAAGCACCACTGAAGGAACTAAGAACAAATATTACCAGGATAGTCCATCTACTCTAGGTTTAACTAGATAAACAAAAGTTGCCTATCATTTTGTCTAAAAGGATTATCCTCAACATATGCCTTGAACCAGCATACAACTCAATACAAGGAACCCATCACTGTTCTATGTTAATCTTCTATGAAGAGTACTCTAGTTATCTGATAAAGATTCCATTCTTCATCCACAAAACACTCGTACTCATTCTCATTTTCATAGACTTTCTTCTACATTTACATTTAATCGTGCATAGCTTCATAATTTGCTGACATTCACTTGCATATAGTACAAGAGGAATATAGCTTAACAAGATGATCTTGATTTGGAAGGTGGCTTTATGATCAAGTGAATGCGAACCAATTCCACACTAATACTTTGCATTATGTTTGATCCAATTTCCCATTTATCTGGATGCTTCACATCAGCACTGGAGAGCGTCACCTCAAATTAATTAAGTTAACCTCATCTGTAACAAAAGATGGCATGAAAGAAATAAAAAGAACAAAAGTTAAACCATAGACCTGTTCATCAGGAGACCCAAATGAAAGGCACTGCACAAGAAGTGGCATTGCCCCAGCTTTAAGCGCAGCCTCAACAGGCGGAAATTCAGATCTGGACAACAACCTCCTTAACTCACGTAGGGCACTGACCCTCTTTTGCAGTGCACCCTTGCCCCTATCATTCAGGGTAAATGTAGCATAAACATATAGCAAGAAATAGAAAAAGATAGTCAAACAAGAAAGAGAAAACCTGCATAGTTAACCCAACAACAAAAGGGAAAGTAGAATTCCATGTACAAGGAACCTCGTTTTTAGCGGACAGCACACACTACTTCATTGTTAAAATACCAAAAAAAGAAGAAAGAACTATTTTGCACAGAACATGCAGGTGCTTTCTTTTCAAGGAACACATGATTTCTCCAAACTATACTGCAATTTATTATTGTGTGAAAAAGAAGCAACCTTATTTACTTTCAACATAGTTTCAAAGTTGCATCTCCACAGCTTCACCTTGCAAGTGTAAGCACCTATAATTCCCTATACAATAGATATGTTTGTTTAGATTTGGTTAGTGAAATTGCAACACCTGCTAGCTCCAAAACAACACGTCCTAGCAGGCAATGACAAGCATTTCCTGGCTAAAACACCAGTATACCGCCCAGTCAATACCTCATATTATCCAACCCCTCTAAGAAAGTGAATAACAGGTAACCCATTCCTCAGCCAATAAGGGAAGAGCAATAAAAATTCTAGAGAGAAAAAGCTAACGGAAATTTTCCTTCTTTTTGAAAATGGCCATGCACGTTGAACTTGATAATAAGTTGACAGAAATGAAAAGTTCTGCACGAACTTCTTGCTCGAATTATGTAAACAACACTAACTGATACTAATAATTCATTCTTAAGAATCTTCAAGCCAAAGCTAACAATCTTACACAATCAGCTCAGTTAACAATGAAAAAAAAGGGGGAGGAGACATACTGAGAAGCAATGGCTGCCTTTAATTCTTCAACAGCTGAAGAAGTTTGAGCATCCAAGAGTGACTGCTCTTCATCAAGCATCATATCACTGTCAACCTCAACATCATCTTGACCACCAATCCCCACCCTGCAAAGCCGCTTTGCTCGAACAAGAGCCTCTCTCCTTTCTTTCCCCACAGTGACAGCATTCTGCCGTCTACGCTGTGCCGCCAAATTCCCGACTGCAGTTTACATAATTCCCAACAAGAATAATGAAAGGAATGGAAGGGATTTATCTTAAGATTGAAGTCAAATTGAAGGGAAAATGGATCAAAAGTTAGACATTTCAATTATTGGAATTCATCAAAACAATCAAAATATCGACTGGGTCACCTTCTCATTCCATATTGGGTGTACAGGCATTAATATTATTGATAGCACTTGAAACCATGTGATTGTCTCCCCTCAAAAAACCATGAACAAAATTCAACCAGCCAATCAATTTGCAGTTGCATCACATAATAACCCACTAGATCCTTCAAAATGCACACTTTAAATGGACAGGCAGAGAGGTGAATCAGCAGCAAGGAACGAAAAGCACAAAGAGTCAAAGAAGAGCAAGAAAAACAAGGAATAGAAGCCATAAAACCAAAGAGGGTTTAAGAAGAGAGATGTTACCAGAAGTTTTAACGGGATCCCTTTTGTGAGTAGCCAAGCTTCCATCAGCCATTTCCGTGTTCAGCTAATTAGTGCTTGCACAAAAGAGGGTTCTTGAGTTGGGTTGTGTAGTTCCCCAAAAGTTTGCGATATTTGATGGAGGGTTGCCAAAGCCAAGCCAGCGCGCCCGCTTCTTCTAGTCACACGTACGCCCGCAGAGAGAAAGGAAGGGGGGTGGACGGGCGAAGGAGCGCTTGTGCTAATTTGTTTGAAACAGTACAAACTACAAACAAACCTCACTAGTGTTTTTTATTTTATTTTTTTGGGGAGGGGGTGGTTAGGAAGAGTAGATTTGCTCTTAAGATTAAATGTTTAAATTCATTATAAAGTTTAATTATGTACAGAGTTATTACACTAAGCAAATTAATTTATAGATCTATATTATACTCCTAGGGTCCGACGGGCATTCAACTCTCAAAGCCTAAGCCATGAAGCCCTAATACATATGACCAAAAGCAACAATTATAAGACATTTTTTCAACTTATAATAAATATTTATCATCAACATTTAGCATAATTTAATATAATTAAATACAATTCAACATTCAACATTCAACATTCGTAGAAAGTACTTAAATTATTAGATTATGACTAAACATAAATTACCTAATTGTTTACCAAAACCTAGTAATAACGTAAATAGACATATTAAGTAATTATAAATCCAATAAATTTTGGAAAAAAAAATTATCAAAGCAAAGCTGGCTTTATTAATCAAATATTAACGATGCATCGATTCATGACCAACTCTAGGACCTACTCCGAGCCATTTTCGACCCACATTCTAGTTGAAAGCACACAAGATTGAAGGTGGGCTAAAACATGGGCCACTTTATTACCCCCTTACAGATATGAGAAAACAAACAACATTCAAATAACTTACAAGTATCCAAAATGTCGGTAATAAACAAACCAATTTCGAAGCTAGAGAAGTGTTCTTGGATATCTCTGCAACAGCTTGCAAAACAATCACTTTCTACAATGACTCGTGAAAAACCATAATCCAATGCCAACTTCAACCCAAATAATAGTGCCCTCGCTTATTCAATCTCGGGATCAAGAAAACCACTGCCTTAGTGAACCCCATAAGACCCCAAGTTATCATGCTTGACAACACCCCACCCAAAACCCCAGCTGCCCAACTTTCCTCCATCAACATAATTATTCATAACTTTAATAAAATTATATAATTATTTTAATAACGTGAATGAAATTAGTATTAAATATTTAGAATTTATTTCTTTTAAAAAATAACAACATCGTCAAAAATTAATTACGTTCTAAAAAATGTTTATAACTACCTGCACCCAATCTCGAACTTTTCCTATTTTACTCTCTCTAGTAACGTAAAATGACAATGACTACACCACATTCACCCAATACATATATCCCTTATAATCAAATTTGTAGTTGAATCGGAATGGGGATGAGAGTCCCCGAGAAAGGTCTCAAGTAAAGTGTTGAAGGTAAAAACTCATTGGATAATTCAAGAAAAAACCCTCAAATATGAAATCTTAAACTCTAAATCATCCATTTGGATTTTGAAATAGGAGTTACAAAGCCAAACAAAGGTATAACTTAATAATAGAAACTCTTTTTGTGCATTTTTTTATTTGTGGTAGAAAGTTAGCAATAAACATTTGAAAGGATATATCTAAAGATAAAGGCTACACCACCATTTAGACTAATCTAACCCAAAAATCTCTTGTATAAAACCTAAACACCAAGTAGAAATCTAAAGGGGAAACTCAATTCATCACTTTGAACGAGACACAAAGAAAATTTATTTTAGATAGCAAATAGGCAACAAGCTTTGATTTTATTTCCAAAATTCCAGATCTATAAATTTACAAGGCAATATACGGCTTATATTACTTTCGCATATGATATTTATCTCTCTATCTCCTAACCCCACCAACGGGGTTACAAGAATTATTATCCAATAAGGTTTAAGCCTTACAAATGCCAAATGAGAGGCTTACAATTTGTGTATCCAAGGTTTAAGCCTTACAAATGCCAAATGAGAGGCTTACAATTTGTGTATCCAAAATTGAGGAGAAAAAAAGGGGTGGGGAATAATTTAGCTAGAAAGTAAAGGAGGTTAAAAAATCTTATATTTTGTTTCCTCAACCATTCCTTTTAAAGAAATTTGCTAGAAATATTTAAAAATAGGGATTAGCTTAGGATTATAACTAATAACCCACAAAAGTTGGAGTGTCGGTTCTACCATTAGATGAACAATTAAGTTCCCTAACCAAAATATAACATTTTTAAACTTGTATCGACCAATATCTTATTTTCGCTTAATATCTTGAGGTATACTTGGAATTTACATACAAGATAGCTTGTTGGATACAAGACTTATGTGGCATTTTTTAAGGAAAAGGCAAATAGATTATATTAATTTTTTCAAAAAGGATGCAAATCATATAATGCTAGTAACTAATCAAGTCACCTCAATTAGGCACTTTACCTTCAGCTGGTATATAACACATATACTGAATTTGCTTTACTATACTTTCAACGCTCCCGGACCTATGTTGAAACTTCCTCAAATTTTGTTCTTGCCAAATCTGATAACTTGATGTGGCAAAAATGGTACGCATCCATTTACATTTACTGAATTTCCTTTGCAATGAGTAACAAGTCATCCTTCTCCTGTCTAAGATGTCATTGTCTGGGTCTTACCTGAAACCAGAGAAGAATTTTCCTCCAAACTGAATATACAATATGATAATTAAAAAAAAAATTGATCACAATGATCACCTCTTCAAACTTTACATAGACCTCAAGAGTCATTAACTATTAATACTCTATTTTTCAATAACGTGGTTGTAGCTACTTTGCCTTGGCAAACCATCCAAGCACATAGTTTATATTTCTCCAAAACCCAATTTTCCACACTAATTTCCACCAAGAGTAGTAAGCTACATCTTAATCATCATGTCATAGGACTATTTAACTTAATACCCCTATAGAAAACCAAACCTTAGTCTCAGTCAGACCTCACAACTTTTGAAGTACCTCACCTCTAAGCTGGACGATTTGCTTCCACTCCCAAACATCCCTTAGATGGATCCTGACTCTCTAAATGTCAATTCTAGCTAACAAGTACGCATTGGCTTATTAAGTAAACACAATAGGAACATTTAGTAATTTCCACAACCATTTGTTAGTAAGAGCTTTATTCCAAGCCAAAATTTGTTTAAAATTTAGCCCTTCTTTCTCAATAGGTTGACAGATTTTACTTCACCTTATTAATATCATCTTCTTACCAATGTGACCACTCTAGAGAAAGTTGTTGCACATAGCTTGTATACATCGTATTGTATAAAGCATGAGAAGAAAATTTATGCCCATAAACTAATTATACCTTCAAGAAATAAATTGACAGGGCTCTCCTCCCAGTATATAAAAGTTGTCTAGCTACCCAAAAACAAATTCTTTGCCTTTTCTTATCAATGAGGTTTTGGCACATAAAGTGAGTAATCCTTTTGGTAGAAAGGAGAAACCCAAGATATCTGAAGAGGAAAGATCCTTTAGAAAAGCCAGTAGCCTCTAGAATCTCTTGCTACACTTCCAGTGAGATACCTCCAAAGTAGATATCTGATTTCCCTACACTTACATAAAGGCTCGACATCTCGGAAAAATGCTGAAAGCTTTTCCACAAAGATAAAATCGAATTTTTATCACCCCTAGCAAATATAAATACATAATATGTAAAAACCAAATGGATTAGATTTAATCTAACACATTTAGGATGAAAAGAGAAATCCTGATCTCTAATTGTTAACTAAAGACCTTTGGATAACACCTCCATGCATATCACAAATAGATGTGGAGAAAGAGGGTCTCCTTATCTAGGGCTACTATCTTCAAAGAAAAAACCTCTTGATTCCCTATTAATGTTGACTGAGAATGGAGGATAAGTCGCAAATGACAGGATCAAATGCACAAAGAAATCAAAAAACCCCAAAACCAACAAAGCAACTTTTAAGAAATCACATTTAAGTTGATCATAAGCCTTTCTTATATTGATCTTAATTATTGTTCTAGGTAAAATATGTTTACGTTCACAGTGTTTCATTAGCCGATGAACAAGCATCATAGTGTCTAAGATAGCCTCACCCTTAATAAATGCACTATGGCTTATGTTGATGATGTCAGGTAATATATTCAAAAGTCTATTAGCCAAAACCTTAGAGATAACTTTGTATAGAACATTACAGAGTGTAATGAGTCTAAAAACAAATACCAAGATAACATTAGCCTTCTTTGGGATCGAAGTGAGCAGAGTATTGTTAAGTTGTCTCAACAACTTCCTATTTTGAAGAAACTGTAGTACAACCTTGCTAATATCACTACCAACAATTGACTACACCTTTTGCCAAAATCTAGTAGAATATCCATCCAAATCAAGTGCTTTATTTTCATGTATACTAAATAAGGTTGATTGAACCTCAGTCTCAAAAAATGGTGCAAAGAGTAGTTGTTTATGCTGATTATTCAACAGAGGATCATTCGCAATCCACTTAGGATCTCAAGGTTAAAGAGTATGGACTAAACTCATAAAAGTGGTAAAATTCAACAAAAGTTGAGGCAACGTTTCTCTGGCTTACTAGCCATATAAAATTTTAAAAATGTGAAACTCATTTGCATGCTCAAAACTAAACTAGAAGTTGACCAGAAAAGTTCTAATAAGTTTTGCCGATATAATTCACCATTATCAAGACTTACTATGTAGTCCTAATCTTATGAGTACCATTTGAACTTGAGCTGAACTTAGCTTCAAAATTAATCAAACCTTCAATGGATTTTCACTAAGTAAGCTAGAAGTGGTTGGTTTTAAGGTACACCTTGAATTTAGAGGAAGGTTTCTGGGACTTGCTCCAAAATAGTAGATTAATTCAGTTTCTTATCCCAACCTACTCATGCAGCCAAAAACAAGGCCATGTGTGTGCGCTAATGTCATAAACAAGTGACCGTGTGAGCACACAAAATAGTAAACTTATGCACACGAAACATAATATAAATGTACACCAAATATACCACATACGCACCCCATACATTTTACTAATACAGTATATACTTTGGGTGTGTGGTTTGTTTCACTATCTTCTTTTCTTAATTGTATTAGTATTGTTATTATCAATTTATTATTGTTTATAATATTATTTATATTATTATTATTCTCTAATTATAATTCGATTATTCACCATGTAAAATATTAATCATCAATAAATATAATATGAACATTTACCAATACTCTTTTTGAAGTATTTATTATAAATCAAATTTAGTTAAATTAAATATATTTTTAAAAGAATAAAAAAAACTACGCAAACAATAAACTCATTCTTGTTCTCTATATCACCATATATATAATAATAATACTCACTAAATAGAATAAGTATCCTCACCAAACATAGTAATAATGTTTAATAAACGTTATTCAATAGCGGGCCAAATATAATGTTAATATCATGTTCGACTTTACATGAAAAATAGAATTTATTTATGTTTTATATTCGTTTATATCCTTTTATGTTCGTTTCTTATTTTTAACAACTCATTTTTATTCGTTTCTATGCGTTTCTTCTCTTTTATGTTCGTTTCTATTTATATTTCTGTTTATGTGAGTTTTGTATGTAAATTCGAACAGACCGAAATATATTATTAATTTTTACTAAACATAATGTAAACACTCATCAAGGGCTTGTTTGGTATGGGATAACTGGAATAGAACTTAAAACCTTAGATTTTAGGTTTCTTTTTTAGTTGTTTGGTCAAATATTTTAAGGGTGTAACTTGAAAATTTTCAAGTTTCATTCTAATTTTATCCTATAAAATAAATTTATTGTCACATAACTTTAAAATACAATATATTTTGTGATTTTTTAATCACAAAATACAATATTGTTTCAATCCACAACCACTATTTTTATGATTTTTTTAATTACTGACCTTCTTACGCACTAAACCCCCTTGTGAATCAAGCCTCAATTTCCATGAAGCTTATCAGATGTTATAGTTCCTCTCTTCTTATTTATTTTTTTCCCCACCATCTCTTTTTCAACCATATCTTTTATACTTTGGATCACTTTATTTTCATCACTAAGAACCAACAGATATGTTGTCACCCCTGAAATTCTATAAGGCAATCGAAAGCGACGATGATGCTTCTGTGCCAATTACCATCAAAGCTGAGGTAACCAAGATGATCAATGCAACTGTAGGCCTAGTATTTTAATTGGTTAATTCACTAGGCTGGTTCCTACAACCAAGCTAGAGCCAATTCATTAATTTCGCCTCTAGCAATCTTTTTTCTTTTTTCTTTTTTAGCAAAGGAAACCGAGACATCATAAAATATTAATCTATCTATATTTGTATATATTATATAAAGTCAAAAGGGTTGAAGTATTGTAAAACTTTTGTTTTACCGATGTTACCTTTTCATCACCTTAATTAACGTGGACAAATTAGTCCTAAAACTACAATTTTCCACCGGTTGATATCTATACCCAAAATTTATGACTTTTACAACATAGAAAATTTTAAACCGCATAATTAACTGTCTGTTTTAATAACCTTTATCTCCCTAATCCATATGCCTTTTTTTTCCTATTATCTCCTCTTCTACTGTTCTCCTCATCAAAGTCATAACCTACCCCTTTTTTCTCAAAAATAATATATTAAAGAAGCCATATTAGGTGTGCCATAAAATCGTAAATTTTGTCAATTTATCTATGTTATATATAAAATTAAGACCCTCTTATAATTATATAAGTTGTGCAATACCCATTATACCCTTTTCTAGCACTAAATCACAATGGTACATTTGTCCTTCAACAAAATTATACAGTTTTTTTTTATGAGAGTGAGTTTCCCATTAACTTCTGCTTTCATCTCTTATTATTTTCTGTAAGCTGCTTTCTCATCTCCCAAAATCACGCCCCTATACTATAACTTATAAACATTTGAAAAATCATATGTAAATCGAAGAATACAGTTTTTGGTTAGTTTGATGTTACAAATATAGAGTTCGGAAGTACAAATTTACCATTAATTAATTAAAATAGAGATATATTTTAATGTTGTAGATTTTATTCTTATGAGAAAATTATCTTATGTCTTTATAAATGCCATATAAATTTTTATTAATAAAATTTCTCTTTTCATAAAAAAAAATTTCACACGGCCGTCTCATGGACTTCTTTTTAAATAAATTAGTCGCTAATTTTGGGGTAGCTAAATGTCAATAGGTGGTACTTTGTCCTCATCTAACTAACACATTACATACATATATGCTTTTTAGCATTCTAAATTAAATTAATCTGAAGTTTGTAATGGCATCATCATCAACGCCCCCCTCCCAAAAAAGAAATGAGGGATGATGGCATCTATAATGGGTTGCTTTTACAGATAGTTTATGCACAGTACTGAGAGTTACTGCTTAACCTGCTTCATAGTTCATGCATGACTTGTGCCAAAAATCAAATTAAGAATGAACTTGGGAACAATTTTGTCTGTTGTTAAAACTCTCCTCGAAGTCCTACAGTGCTCAGAGCTCAAAGACCTCTGCTCTATTTTGGGCAACAAATTGGAGCTTCAGAACCTCGAACGTACTGTCAACACTGTCAAGGCTGTTCTGATTGACGCCGAGTCAAAGCAGGTGCAAGCAGACCTATTCCCGCAAGCCCAACTCTATATTGATGAGCTCAAAGATGTTGTTTACGATGTTGACGATTTGCTTGATGAGTTTGTTACACTGGCACAGCAGAAACAACACAAAAAGGGTGGTAATGTCTCCAAGAAGGGCCGTCTTCTCTTTTCTCACATAAAATTCCTTCCTGCTACTCACAAGATGTTCCGAGAAGTTAAGAAAATTAGGAAAAGATTGGATGCCATAGCTAGTAACCATAGTCAATTCGGCTTTAAGCTTGATTGCCAGCCCACTCGTAGGAGAAGGGAAGAGACATGTTCTTATGTGTATGCTCAGCATATTATTGGGAGAGGGGATGATGTAGAGAAGATTGTTGCTATGTTGCTAAATAATGATGTTCATCGAGATGTTTCTTGCCTTACTATTGTGGGAATCGGAGGGTTGGGGAAAACAGCTCTCGCACAACTCGTTTATAATCATCCCAGGATTAAAGAAAATTTCCCCTTGAGGTTGTGGACTTGTGTCTCTGATCAAGACCAGAAACATTTGGATGTGAAAGAAATTCTTTGTAAGGTTTTGCACTCAGCTACCTGGGGGAATTATGAACACCTTGCAATGGATCCATTACAGAAACAACTTCAGGAGCGACTAGCTGGAAAGAAGTACTTTCTGGTATTGGATGATGTGTGGACTGAGGATCGGCTTCAATGGCTTGAACTGGCAAAGTTCTTAATGATTGGTCTGAGGGGAAGTTGGATTGTGCTGACCACACGATCGGAAATTACATCAACTGTTGTGGGAGATGAGCACACCTATAAGTTAAAAGGATTGTCAGAAGAGGATTCATGGCATCTATTTGAGATGATAGCATTTGGGCAAAGGTATGACCAAACACACCACTCTGACTTAGTTAAGCTTGGTCGAGGGATTGTTAAAAGATGTGCCAATGTTCCTCTTGCTATAAGAGTAGTAGGAAGTCTTCTGTATGATCAAGGCAAGGAAAAATGGCTCTCATTTCAGAAGATCGGCTTAGGTGGACTCAAACATGGTGAGAATTGCGGCATTGAACCTGTATTAAAACTTAGTTACCATCATCTTGATTCCCCGTTGAAGTCATGCTTTAGTTATTGTGCATTATTTCCTAAAGATCATGTCATTGTGAAAGAGAAATTGATTAATCTTTGGATGGCACAAGATTATGTTGTTCCTTTACAAAAAGGTCAAAGTATGGAAGATGCCAGTAATGAATATTTCTTGATTTTGGTGAGGAGATGCTTTTTCCAAGATGTTAGAAAAGATGAATATGGGGAAATCATATCATGCAAAATTCATGATTTGATGCATGATATTGCACAAGAAGTGGCAAGAAATGAGATTTACACGACAAATACTATGACAAGGAACTTAAACAGAAAAATTCGACATCTATCATATCTTTCTATGGGTGAAGGCGCAGAAAGTTCTTTTACTAGGACTAAGATTCGTACATTCCTCAGGATCGGATGGAGGGAACAGTGTACTCATGTGGATATGTTGCTGAGAAATTGGGTGTACCTAAGGACATTAGATTTGAGTAATTCAAGATTCAAAAGTCTGCCAAGCACCTTAGGAAGGCTCGTGCATTTAAGGTATCTTGATTTATCTGGAAATTATGAGCTAGAGATGTTGCCTAGCTCAATTACTAACCTACGTAATTTGCAGACCTTAAACTTACAGCGATGGTGGGGACTAAAAGAGTTACCAAAAGATTTGTCGCTGCTAGTTAAGCTCAGAGTTTTGGATATCGATGGTTGCCACGAGATTAATGGTATGCCTCGAGGCATTGGGAAATTGAGTTGTCTTCAAAAACTGCCCATGTTTGTAGCAGGTGACAAAAGTTCGACTGCGAAGAAAAGTGTTGTTCCCCAAATGGAAGACTTGGAAGCTCTCACGAACTTGAAAGGATGGTTGGAAATTAAGATTCTCAAAAATACCGAGTATGTTGAGCAAAATGTTAGAGAAGGAGGATACATAAAGAACAAAGAGTATCTAACTCGTGTCAAGGTTGAGTTTCCTCTGGAGGTTGAAGAAAATAACAGAATGAGAGATTCTGAGGAAGAATCACTACTAATAGACCTACAACCACATGCAAATCTCAGAGAATTAGAATTGCATAATTATAGAGGAAAGAGAATGCCAACTTGGGCAAAGGAAGAAAACTTGACAATCTTTCTTCCTAATCTGGTTAGGATTGAAATCGACTCCTGTCAACAACTGCAAAACTTGGCATCACTGGGAAAATTGTGTAATCTCAAGTCCCTGACCCTTAAGTGTCTAAGGATCTTGGAATACATAGAGAGCTCAACTTGTAGGGGTAATAATGGTGATAGGCTGAGAGCTTCCAAAGCTGAGACGTTCTTTCCATCCCTTGAACAACTGGAGCTGATGTACCTGCCAAAGTTGAAAGGATGGTGGAGAGATGATGAAATCAACCGAGAATCCCATCTAGTACCATCTTTTCCTCGTCTTTCTAAGTTGAGTATAAGAGAATGCCCTGATGTGGCATGTATTCCTCCCTGTCCTGCTGTAGAAGAACTGAAGTTGTTCGGGAAATTCAATGAAAAATTACGAATAATGAATACAGTCAAACCTGGAAATTCCAAATTAAGGCATGTGGAAGCATGGAACATGAGATGTCTCAAAGCGATTTTGCCGGTGGAGGCCTTTCAGTGTCCAAAATTAGAAATATTTTGCCGGTGGAAAATTTTCAAAGGAACAAACAAAATATTTTTGAATGATGAGGCGGAGAGTTTGTAAGAAGTTGAGAAATTGCTCCACATCTGCTCACCCTCCATATGACCTCTTAAAGTTTTGGATTGTGATGAACTGATAGTCTGTAGAGGGTTGGAGCACCTTAATGCCAGGAAGAGGGAGAGGAGGCTGATGGGATACTGTGGTATTTCCTTCATCATAGTCTCTATCCCTTGGAATAGAGAGATTCTCAAAGACATTGAATTCACAAAAGGAAATTTGCTACTTGACTAAATGCTTCCAGATTTCAGATCGTCAAGAACTGAAGTCACTTCCATAATCAGTGGGGAACTCATCTCCCTCAAACAACATGACATTTGGGATTGTTCTGTTGGCTTAAACAAAAGACATCTGGATCATGCTTGGGAACATTGGCCTAACATTCAGCGAACCCTCCCGTGTTGGTGTTCACCATTTTTTGAATTGTAAAACAGGCAGGCCCCATCCACATTAAATCCCCTACCATTGTTATTTTCAGTTCTATTTCTTGTTGTTTTATACCCCCCTCCGGCTTGGTATGCTAGCTAGCTTTATGTTTTTATCTCTCCCTTTCATTTCTCTTGGTTGAAAGTTATGATGTGCTGTTCTAATGGGTTTAAACAGCTGTTCTAGTCAAGTCAAGGATCTAGTGCATATATGCTATCTTGATAGATAAAAGATTTGGTTTAAGAACGGACAAACTCAATTATAGACCTAAAGATGCGCTGCATAGGAATGGCATTTTCCAGTCTTTTCTAAATGGATTTGCAAGAGCAAACAAGAGTTCATTCATCTTTTGCAAATTGCTGACTACAAATTTTAATAAAATGAATCTTTGTAAGCTGCAGTCGTGAGATGCTTGATAAAAAATTAAAGGTTGATATCCTAAGTGGTGGGTTATGACTTTCAGATTTTTCTTTCTTGCTGTTGTTATGGTTTACAGATTTGCCATTCACAGAATGATGTTGATGTATACACTCAAAAACTGGTTTTACATTGATCAGGTGTATGTTTCTCGATTTGGGACATTGTTTGTGAGATCAAGAGGATCGTGCTTAATGACTTTGTCTATCTGGAAAGGTCCCTACTGCTACTACTCTACGTGGTGATCCTACTTCATCTGAATCGAAGAACACAATGAATTTTGTATCAGCATAGTTTTCGAGCAGTGACAGTATTCAGCTTTTGGATGACTAACCAGCAACCAGATTAGGGGAAGAGTTGAGAGGGTCTTAAAGTCTTATCCTAATCTGCAATACTTGTAAAAGACCAGCATTTGATTTTGACAGCGAGTCTATAATATTTATGTCCTCTCTTTTGTAATCCACCCTCTCCCCTCTTGTAAAGCAATATGACTAACAGCAAGATTAATTCGATACATGTGGTTGCTGCAAGACATTGTTATACATTGGCAAGCTAGATTTTCGGTTGTTGCTACATCTGAGAGATCATGAGTGGGTCAAGCCAGCCATTGCTGTTATGTTCCCATTTCATAAGAAATAATGCTTCTAGAATAAATCTCATTAATTAGGACGTCAAAAACTATTAATTTGTTTATTTTCTTCCAAAATTAGGTGCGTGTCTGTATCATAAAAGTTGCTACTGTTTTTGCCCAAAAAAAGGTTGGAACTGTTTTGTATCCCTGTATTTTCAACTTTCTTTCACAATTCAAGTTAGATTTCCGAAAGTTTAGATTCTTTTAAGAAAAATTGGATGAAAATCAACTAACTTTTGAAGTAATGGGATCAAAATAAATCAACTGTTTTCTTGGACATGAACAACATGAACTTTAGATGGGGTCTTTTTGTCAAACCATCTCCGGGTTTGACCATCATTGACTCACCGGAAAGTTGACGTGGACAGTGCTTTTAATCACTTTACCATAGATATAATAAATTTGGGGGTTCCTTCTTTTAATTTGGCCGAAAGAAGGATTTTATTCGTTGAGGGGTTCAACTTTACCAAGAGGGAAGGAAATTAAGTAGGTATAGCTTTGTTTTTTTTTTTCAAAAATAAAGAATTATGTGCCCTGTTTACCAAATTTCAAATAAATTAAATGAATACAACGAGGCACCATCCACGTGTTTAAACGTAATATCCACATTAGTTTCCCGATGAGTCAAAATTTGAGGGTGGTTTGACGAAAAATACCCCTAAAATAAATTTTTCACGAAAAAATATTTTCATTCAATTACCTAAACACTAATTTATTTTCATCCAATTTTTCTATCTTTGAGTATATCTGCATTGAATCTTTAACAATATCAATAAGTTACACATTTTGTGCTGACAGGATCTATCAATAATCAAATATACACAGCATATTTTTATTTATTCTAATTTTCTTGTATAGACCCCACTTTTTTAAGAAAATCATTTTAAAACCACAATTTTTACATGTAGATACATCTTTAGAAATTATGGTGTTGTCATGTATCATAGAGTTATGCACAAATTCTACTATGGTCATTCAAGCACCTAGGTAGATGCTTAATACACTGTCACATGTATTCCTTTAAACCCAAATTTATATATGATGAATTTTCATCCTAAAATGATAAATTTTTTTAAATTTGATGAATTTTTGTAATATATACTTTTGTGTGTTTTAGTGAATTTTTCAATAAAGTTTAATCACTTAATTATATTTTTTCAATGCATTTGACTTAATATTATCAGTACATATTGATAAATTTAATATAAATATGATGAATATTTGAATTAAACATATATCTTTAATTTTTCTTAAAAAACACTCATGAATTTGTGTACATATGTATACTTTTTTACCAACGCACTATTAATTAAACTTTAATTACTTATTTACACCTTTTCAATGCACTTGACTCAATATTATCAATATATACTAATAAATTTAATATAATATGGTGAGTATTTGAATTAAACATATTTATCTTCAACTTTTCTAAAAAAATATATCGATATAAATATTTATTCATTTATATAAAAAAATATACAAATATATCAAATAAATTACATATGAATTTGTAATAAACTAATGAATTTCATAACAATACTAATGAATTTTACAACAATATTGATGAATTTTTAAAAAATACGTCCGCACTTGTCCATATTCATCCAACTCTTTCTGCATATTCAACACTATTTTTTCCAAGAACTTGCATTAACTTTTGTTACTTAGTTTTCTGCGTAATGAACAATTAGTAAATATGCAAAGCAAATAATTAGTATATTCATCACTAAATTTGATATATTCATCTAAAAGATATGCAATTTTCCTTAATATAAGATAATTCATCAAGGATTAGTAAGTATTTATCGAGTATTAATTAACATATTCATCACTAAAATTTACATATTCATCAAACAACATATCTAATATAATAGCATATCCAAAAATTAAAGAATCATATTCATCAATATAAAAAAATCATTAAAAAATATCATATTCATCGAAAAAATATCATATTCATTGATACAAAACAAATTCATCAAATTCAGAAATTTCATCCATAGAACCTGGGAAACTCATCAAATTCATCTACAAAACCCGAGAAATTTATTAAACAAATTCATCAAAGAGAAAATTCATCCACAGAAATTTATTAAATTCATTAAACTAAACTCGATAAATTCATCAAATTCATTAAACAAATTCATCAAATAAATTCATCCAAAAATTCAATAAATAAATTCATTAAACATCATCAAATCAATATCATATTCATCAAATTCATCAAAGAGCGAGAAATTCATCAATATCAAATTCATTAAACAAATTCATCAAATTCATCTACAAATTCATTAAACAAATTAATCCACGGAACCTTGAAAAATTCATCAAATTCGAAATTTCAAATTCATCAATATCGTATTCATCTAGAAATAAGACAAATTCATCAATGAGCAAAAGAACCCGAGAAATTCGAAATACAAACTACATTAAAGAATTTCAAAGAATTGAAAAATGAACTCGAGAAAGATCGAGTGGCAAAAGCAATCGTGATAGTGATAGTGATAGAACAAGTAACGAGGAAAAGCTTCAACACTTTCGTCAATGACATTCACCACAAAAGCTCTCAAGTTTCGTTGCTCCAAGGTTTGTTTCGTCGCTTTTCTCTTTCCTAACCCCCTTTTTCATCATTCCTTGAGCTGCTTCAATTAACCTAATTTGTTTTTGAAATTTCAATTGAATGATTTCAAGGTTGTCAATTGTAGAGATGAAGATTGCCACGATTTCTTCCACCACTGTTGACACGAGTAAAGACGCTAACTTTGTCAAGAGGCAAAGTAGAGAGAGAATGAGTGAGGAGAGAGAAAATATAGATTTGGAAAATAGGTAATATTAGAGTTTAAAAAAGATTCTTTTTCTTTTCTTTTTTATTTTTAAACCACATAGGTAGGTAGTTTAACCACTAGCACATACTTATTGTAGAGTTATGATAAATTTGATGAATTATAGTTTTTTTTTTCTTCAAATGAGTCATAAAAAGTAGTAAGATATAAAAAGAGAAGTAAATTTAAATCTAAAATTTAATGTACTCAAAACTTCGATATTAAACCAATACCTCATTATTTATTATAGTCCCTCTTTTTAATAGATACAATTTTAATAATGAAAAACATACAACAGTTATATTCTTCTAGATGTAAGATAACCTATATTTGTGTCTTTTTAGATTTAGAAAAAGAAGGGAAAAAACCTTTAATCATTTCTTAGTTTTTTTTTAATATATAAAAGGAAGCCAAAACCAATAAATATTAATATAAGGCAAAACTTAAATCCTGATAACTTTAAAGTACTAGTATAGATAACTTATATGGTGACACTCACAGCTTTCTCAACTTTTGGCTATCCATTTATGATTTAAGGCGTGTTAGACATATATACCAATATTTAGAATTGACATATATACCAATATTTATTTATGTTTTCTGTCGATTAAACTCATTTAAACTCATTTATGCTTGTTTCAGTTTATTTCTACTCGTTTATATTATAACAGCTCATTTAAGTTATAACAAGTATAACATCACATAAACACCAATAATTATAACCGCTAAACATAACCGTATATTATTATTATTATTATTATTATTATTATTATTATCAATATTATAATTATTGTTTCATCTCATTTCAGCTCATCTGCTATAATAATTAATCATTTCGATTCGTTTGAACTCAAATTTGCCACAATAAGTATTTTTGTTAATTTTATCAGTCATTTCAAACAAATTCTTAGATGAAATATGGAAGGAAGGTTGTGGTATAAATCACGTGTTAGTTCTAAAACCCAAAATATGATATATGATCATATTTTTTACTTTAAAAAATTATCCTTTATTTTTATAAACTTTTAAAAATAACAAAGAAAAAGTAATTTTGGTTCACCTCAATTCACCCAAGTTGGGCGATTTGTAGAGTCGGGGGTGGTCATTCCACGTGTGGGTGGCTCCGTGGTTCATGTTTCCAAGCGTCTTGCATATTCCAACAATCGAGCATCAATGGTTGGTTGCTTTTCCATAACGGCACGTCTTCTTCCAGGCATTTGACTCCACCATTTTGCTCTCTCCCCTTTGTCTCTCTACGAGTCAAACAGCTGCTCCAGGAGAAGAAATCGCAATTTCACGTCCAATCAACCCAAATTCTCACCCGATTCCAACATCTCAGGCATAGTAATCGTCATCCTCGTCTCCTGAAATCGAAGCATCGGCCATTACCATCTGGGCATCCCTCTCATCCCTCCAATGTCGAACCCCAACTCGCATCATCCGCCGTTGAAGGCCATAACCCTGACCCATGTCCGCTACACAAAGGGCGACAAGCTCGGCCACTTCCTGGCATGGATCTCACTGGTCCCAGTCTTCATCAGCCTTGGTGGGTTCGTCTCTCACTTCATCTTCCGTCGCGAGCTTCAGGGCATCTGCTTCGCTTTCGGCCTATTGATCTCCCAATTCATCAACGAGCTCATCAAAACCTCTGTCCAACAAGCTCGACCCGAGACCTGCGCTTTGCTCGAAGCCTGCGATTCCCATGGATGGCCCTCGAGCCATTCTCAGTACATGTTCTTCTTCGCTACCTACTTCACACTCCTTCAATTCCGAAGACGAAGATATTGGGGTTTCTTTGATTATGTTGTTCAGTTGATTGTCTGGGTCTTGGCTGCTTTGACGATGGTTTCTAGGGTTTATCTGGGGTACCACTCAGTTTCTCAGGTTTTTGCTGGAGGAATGCTTGGGACAGTTCTTGGAGCGGCTTGGTATTGGGTTGTTCACAATATACTGATTCATTATTTTCCATTGATTGAGGAGAGCCCAATTGGTAGGAGGTTTTATATCAAGGATACTTCACATATTCCCAATGTTTTCAAGTTTGAGTATGATAATGCCAGGGCTGCAAGGGAAAAGGCCACTAGTAAAAGCAATTGATTGCAAATTGCTTTTATCTGATAAAAGTAAGGGATTATCATTTATTGATTATTTGCATTACATTGGTATTTTTGAACTGTTTTTGTAGATCCTAGAAGGCAATCACTGTTTTTGTAGGGAATAAGTAGTGTGTTTTTGTTCTGATGCATAGAAATTAGCATGTTGAGTATGTACTTCCTGTTCTATTTAATGCCCAAATTTCAAATCTGGATCCCTTGGGAACAGCATAGTAATGTTCTACAGCTCATGGTAATGTTGCATGTCTCTAGACCAATCCTGCCCACCTCGAACACAAATCTTGCCTAGACGGGGCTCTAAGGTTCTAGCTTGGTATAGTTTGGTACTGTGTCTGGAAATGGAGAGCTAGTTTGTCCAACTCAAGAAATTTTGTTGTTTTTGTACATTGCTGCCAATGGCCAGGTGCTGAAGACCTAAGGTTGCTGACTCTTTTCACTGGTGTTAAGCACTTAATAATCTGAGGTTGACTCAGACATCCCATCGCTCGGGGCTCCGGTGCATTTAGGTATCAGTAGCTTGACTGGAATTTAGAAAACTTGTATCACGAGAGATTGCTGTTCCCTTATAATTGACATTGTGCAATGGCTAGTAAGTAGCTGACTTAATCTATTCTAGTGAAGTGTTACAAGTGTATGGCTTCTTTGTGGGATTTTGGTCACTTAAAACTCTAAGTGATCTCTGCTCTATGATTCAATGGATAATATCATGATAATGAGGATTTGGCTTTTGGGAATTTCTCTTTCCTTTTCTTTGTTTATAGGCTTTTTAGGGGTAGATTGTCCCTCCTCACATGTTTCATGTGCTCTTAACCCTTCTGGGAAGACTTATTCAGTTATTCCAAGTACAACCTGCTTTGTTTCTGACTCTTCTTAAGTACTATACCTACTGCTGCTAGTCTTGATCTTTATCTTTCTTTCTTCTTCCTCTCTCTATCTCTCTCTCTCCTTTTTTTGGGGTTTTTTTTTGGGGGGTTTGAACGGATTGTGCTTTTGTGCGAAATGTATGCTTTAAGTGATCTTCTGAAATAAGTATCTGTTTGTATCAACTGCAGTGTGCATGTGTTTTCTGGGAATATTTTGATACAATTCTTCTATCACTGCCCTTTCCATTGGGCCGCCTGACCATTTGGAATGGTCCTGAAATCCAGGCCACGTTTTGTTTTCCTTTCTTTTTCTCTCCATCTATCCCCTCCCAGTTGGCTCTGCTGTTATTGTTTTTGGCCTGGATATGTGCTGCACAACTCAGAAATTTTCTTTGAGTTTTGTTCATTGGCTTGAAGTCAGTAATGGTTGGCTTTCAGTGGCCAGAGAAACCTATTAGTTGAAAGGAATAGTCGCTAACATATGCGCGAGAGGGGTTAATGGAGTGGACCAAGAATTCAGGGGGCTGGAGAGAGAGTGGAAAGCATATGGAATATGGAGGAGAATGTGAAGGTGATTACATAGGTTGACAGAAAGGTAAAAGAGAGAACCGGAGAGGGGTATCTAGCCTGGTGTTGTAAGTTGAGGAGGAAAGAGGAAAGTGACTCGTACATTTCAGATTGGAGGACACACTGCAGGTATTTTTCTGGTGACAGGGCACCGGATAAAGAGATGATGGGGAGGGCCTGTATGCATGCACAGGAGGTTCCTATCTAAAGATGTGAATTAAGGCTCAAACTGCTGAGTAATTTCCCATTCTTTTCTCTTTTGGGATGTTTTTGGGCCTTTTTTTGTTTTGGGGGGAGGTGAGGTGACATCTTAGTTTTCTGAAAGAATCTAAGAATTTTGTCAGTCTTTTCTGCTGCTAGTAATTGTAAAATTAAGATATTAGTGGTATTATGACAACGAAAAGCTGAAAAAATTTGAAAGAAACAACATTACACAGGCTGTGAATGCTTTCTGCTTTCTCACTTTGACCTTTGTTGGACATGTTCTGATATTGTTTTAAAATCCAATCAAATATGTATATCCTGGTGGTAAAAATTCTGAGTCATAATAAGGCTGAAACTGATCGGTTTTCATTGCATATTTGATGCTGTCATTTGTCTGGCAAAGAATGCTTTTATTCATGTACTTCTAGTTTCATGAGACAAGTTCAACAAAAGGATGACACATACTAGTTGTATATCCCTTTGTGAGTTTGGAACTTAAGGGTTCACTTCATTATGATCAAATAGTAAATCATTGCCTACATAGTGTTGTTTTGAAATGTTTTTCTCTTGAGTAGTCCAGTCCCTCCATCACAGATTATATATCGTGTTGTGCCTCTATCTGCAGTTCTATGTCTATAATTTTGTCTTTTGAAAATCCTATCGAGATCAAATTCTGAAACACTCCATAACAAGTGCGGTTCCCAATTAATGTTTTTGTCATCTTGTTCCAGATGGATTGCTTTGGTTACCGTGGTTGTGTAAACCCTACTTTTGCAATATCTGACATTGTTGAAGTATCAGCCATCCTTACCTGTGGCGATTGAAGTCAGCGGGAGTCACTTGTTCACAGCAACGAAGATTGAATCTTATAGCAAAAGTTCTAAACATTTTTCTTATTCCAAAAGTTGTAGCACTCTTCTCCCCCTCTCTTTTTGTTTTTTTTTTTTTGGGGGGAGGGGAGGGGGCAATGGTTATGACATGTAAGATGGCCATTGTACACGCTATAATGACTAGTGAGATATTAACGTTGATTGGTTACTGTTTGTTTGTTAATGGAGCCATACAAGAAAAGTTCACGATGTCCTGCAATTAAAGCACAAACAAGTAAAAGAGGACTGGATCTTCATCGGACACTTTTGGATTCCTTTCCTGCTTCTTGGAGTGGCCACATTTGATGGTATTAAAACTCTCTGCATTTTAGACAAGCTAGCATTTGTTCGGGTTTGAACAGATTGATGGATTTTCTCAACCATTTGAGGTTGCATGGCCACTCCCTGAGAAATGGAAATTTTCTGTCGTTTATATCTACTGCAATAGACCGTTGTATTTCTTGCGTAAATTGGATATGTGAGCTTTATGTGTTTATCCTCTAGATATTTCTTGAGATTTATGAGTACGAGCTTCAGCTCAAATAGGTAACTGAGGTATAGGACTTCAAGATCTAGCCTGTTGAGTTCTAGCTTGTTATAGCCGCATTGTATTGCTTTGCATTGATTTGTTCCTCACTTTTCAAACTTTGTGATTGAATTATATTCTAACGTATCAGTCAAATTGACCTATCAGAACTTGAAAAACTCCATGTTAAAGCATCATCCATAGAAATGACCCTTGAGATGCGAAGTTGTACTTATCCATACGACTGTATCGGAAAGGTTTGGCGACCCCTGTTTAATTTTTTTTATTGTATTTTTATTTCACCCAAATTTGAGCAATTGAAGGTTAAGATACCAACTTTAGACCCTATGATTAAGACTTTTTCGAGTGTGATGTTACAACCGCACATTTTAACATCCAATCTAACTACAAGTTAGCAGAGAATAATACATTGTTAAATTTTACTTGATAATTACAACTAGGATCTAAGACATAATCTTTAAACTAACATCTGCCGCTATATCCTTGTATGTTGTGACACTTACATTAGTGAAACTTACAACAAAAGATATTGCAAGAGTGATTATGAATTGAAGTATTTGGATACTATAGTTTTGGAGAAGTCATTATATCATTCATAAGTGTTGGTGATAGATGGGACTCCTATTATACTTGTTGAATGAACTCAAGACCGTTTATTTTATCAATGTGGATAATATCCACTTTTACATTTTCCATGGAAGGCGACAATCTTGAGATGACAACCTGTTGATTGCCAATAGGAATATGCGTGTGACCTAATTGACGTTGACATGACAACCTGAAGAAGGGATGCCATCAAAAGAGATTTCTTGGATAAAAATAATAATGTTATTCTATACCTATTAGTTTCCAGCTCCTATAGGTCCCCCTCCCTAAGTGACACGATCAATGTAAAACTGACATTATCAAAATGAATGTTGATAAATTTTCCGAACTTACATGCATTTTTTATCGTCCAAATCTAGCAATACAGAGTGCAATAGTCAAGCAAATAACCAAACTTCTCCAGACCTTTAGGTCTTTTCCGAGTGTACATAATCTTCTCTACCAGCCGAGAAAATTTAGTAGGAGAGTAGCCACAATTGACTTCTCCCACAATTTTCCTTTGATTTTAGATGCATAGTCATATCTTTAAAACAAGTGTTTTCTTATTTCCTTTGTTGTTCACGGACTCCACGAGGCTATCCGTATGACTTCAATGAACACTGCAAGAGGAGTCCTCAGGGGCAATTTATCCAACAACATCGAGTCATTGTATACTTGCTATGCTTTGGCATATTCCATTCACTCCAAACTATTTTTTCTCATTTCATCTTTTGCATAGGCCTCGCTCAGCCATGTATAATCCTTACTAGGTCTACACTTTTCTACGAGTCATCACACGAGTCATCTATATTCTGAAAACGTGAGCAAAATTACCCCTAAGTGGAAAATCTTCTTCCAATAGTAGCATATGTCCTGTTTAGGGATATAATTCCACCAATTTTGGGTTTTTACGGTTATTTAACCCTAGAGTTGTCTTTTTTAAGATGCAACTACCCATATTTACTTATTATTAAAACTTCATCCAAATTTTCCTTATTTTTAATCCCTAAACCACCATATATTTTTGGGATATATCATATATATACACATATGAACAATAATTATCACAATGTAGTGTAAATCTTTAGTTAGTTGGTTAGCAGAAACCAAATTGCAATTTTAAGGAAGGATGCAACATTGCTTCTTAAGTTTTTCACTTAATTTTACCATTCCTTTTTTATTTGTCTGCTGTTTTTTCCCGTTTGACAACAATAGGAATAAGTTATACACTTTCAACTTTTTCCATTAGATCAAAATTGTCGATCATATGACTCGATACCTCATTATCAAGTAACTAAAGATGTTTACCGGATAATCTTTCAAAACTAGGTTTAAGCATGTCGATTAGGTTTAAAAGTTCCTTTTACCGCTTCTAGGAGAGACCCGGTATTACAACTTGATTCGTTAGGTCCATTGTACTTAGACCTGTAGGTTTTTGGAAATGTCGAGGCACCACATACCTACTCATTTCTAATTCCTCTTACTAGATGAAGGAAGTATGGTGATTGTTTCTCAACTTTTATACGCGAGATGGTAGAGCAATGGTGAACCAATTTCTCATATATATGTTGGCCATGACAAGTGAAGTCAACAAAAAGGGATGACAAAGACCTAAATACACACAAACACATGTATACACAGAAGAGAGAGAGAGAGAAAATTGCACACATTTTCAAATTATTAATAAGGAAGGTACAACTGTAATTTATTACAAATTTCATACTTGATTTTCATAAATTTAGTTGGATTCACCATTTGGCATGATTTTATTGGTTGTGTAAAGTATCTTTTACATTTAGTGGACTGGTCTTTTGGGTGGTTAATTAAAAAAATTAATATTTAACCACTCTTGAACACACTTACCCACACTTAAAGTCTATTAGTTAATTAAAAATATCAATACTCAACCACACATTCAACTACACTTTTATAAATAATCAATACTCAATCATTCTCAACCACACTTAACTACAAAAATTAACATTCAATTGTATTCAACCACTCTGTTCACGATAAACACATTTGATCACTCATTAAAATTACAAAAATTCTAACATTTATCCTCTCTGAACAATTTTCCATCACAATTAATCGCTCACTTATTTTAACAACTTAAAAAACAAACATACGGTCTTTTACATTTTATTTGAAGGAATTTTAGCGTTAAAAAAATTAAAAAACCCTATTATTTTGTCACGCTTTTGAAGTTTGAAATGACGGTAAACGTCTAAGAAGAGGAAGACAATCTCTCTCTCTCAAACGCAAGAGTAGCCTTAACCCTGAGATAAACCCTCACTCTCCGACAACTCCAAGGCCACCGCCGCCGGAAAATCCCTGCGCCGCTGAGTCGACTCTATCTCCCCTCATCGAGTTGCCGACTCTCTCCCTCCCTCTCTCCATCTCCTCCTCCTGTCTCTCCCTGCCTTTTCCCCTTGCCGTCTCCAGCAAACCAGCTCCTATAAGTTCCTCAAATTTCGCGGCTCTTGTAGGAGCGAATTTAACGGTTTATACTTGAAACTGCGACTCTCTCCCTCTCTCTTTCTCGCAGTTGTTTTTCTCCCCTTTTCTGTTGTAGTAGCTCTGATTTTTGTCCACCTTACCTTTGTCTTGAGAGCAATTATTGTTTGTCAATGGAGGACACTTCTTTCTTATTTGCTGGCATCAAATTTGATCGGAAAAAGTTTGCCAAAGACTTCGAGAAGTTCAAGGTATGATGCCCTTTTCTTTCTTCCTGCTTTATTTATTGCGTAGTTTGGGGAAATTGAATTGTGCAATTCCTGCTTCTTTAGTTATGCTTTCTTAATTTAAGAGTTTGATATGAAGGTGGAAAAATATGGGTTATAAACACTTAATTTTTCACTATGTTTGGTTTGTGATGATATGGGTTTAGTTTGAAGGGTGTAATGGTGAGAGCAAGCCGTTTCTTGTTGCCTTTTGCTCATGCTGTGGTTCAGTCCTTGGTGATGTTGTGCTGCCTAGCATCGAAAGAACAAATACAATTAAGGATGATCATCGGATAATGAGGACATGTGGGGTATGACTGTAATATCCAATCAAAGTGGATTAATTCAACTTTATACCTGAATATACTGGGACAAGTTAATGCCTTGGCTTCGGCAAGTTCTGAAGTAGTTGGTGTTTCCGAGTAACTTAGATGAAGATTTGAATTGATGAGTTAGAGGAGTGGACTTACGCTCCTCCTCTTGGACGATCACATATCCCACTTGGTGCTCTCCTGACCTGGACAAAGGCAGACCGCGGGGGCTGGATCCTAGGGAAAGCCCCTCCGATGCTTAAGTCCGAAGAGAGAATAAAGGACGAGCAAAGACTCTATTGAGGAAGATCGGTTTCTGGGTCTGAAAGGTTAGACCTTTAGAGAAATGTAAATAAAGATGTGATCTTTATAACTAGGGGAAGATTGATTCAAGATGGTTATAGTTTCTAGAGGAAGCAATGCGTATCCTCTCTTAAGGTATTTGTGCAATGATTGTGACTTGGGTTTTGTGCATGAGTGGGTTAGTATTTATAGGACACATGAATGAGTGTAAAATGGGTATTTCATCGACAACCATGGTTTTACCTTTTACTCAGAGTGTTGGGCCTCATTAGGTCCAATGTGAAGTTAATACCCGTCTTCGGGCCCGGTTTGATCCGATTCAGCATCAACATGGCATCTTATGTGGATAACTTGGGATTATTCCTCATCAGTTACAAACTCAAACTTTATGCTGTCAAATGAAAGAAGAATGGTTCAGGAGTGGACATTATTCATGTTGAATTTAAAAAAAAAAAGATGAATAGTAGTATGAGCATGTGAATGATGTCATTGAGTATGTTCATCTGTGTTTACTAGCCCTTGCAGTGTTATTGAATATAGCTGTTTTAGCAGTTGAGCTCTTCTTTACTATCATGGTCTGCCCCAACTAGTACAATGTTGATATTTTAGGCTCAGCACCATTGATATAATTCTTAAATAGCATTGAGTTACAAATTATTAGAAGTGAGCGTTGGGATAGATATATATTTTTGTTAAAATGAGTACAATGAATGTTTTTTCCTCAAGAGAATATCTTTGGTAGCTTTAGTTTTGTGCTTCATCACTTATGTCTTTCTTTTTAATCTACTGTTACTTTTGCATAGGAGAGGAAAAAAATGAAGATGTGGGATTGAAAGTAAGCGTTCTTGACAATGCCAAGTCTGAGCCAGAAGAAGGAAACAAGTCCTCTAAGAAAAGAAAACGGAAGGGGGCAACTGGTGGTAAGATAGGTTTCTGGCAGGAATGGTGATATTAGTTTGTAATTGACCCCTCATTTGCTAATCAATAATATTTTTTATTCCTATTCCAGGATCAGTTGAGGGCTTCAGTGTCTTTAAGAGTTCAAATCTGACTACAGAAACTGAACAAAATGATGTGAATGAGGACGAGTCTTCTGAGAGGAAGAAGGAAGTTTTCCGGCAGCTTGAGGTTCTATTGTGCTTTCTGATTATGTTGTTGTCTTCTGAGCCATGCTACTTTTGACACGCGGTTATGAAGGGTTGAACCTTAAAATATTTGATCGATGTTGTCATTTCAATATCATTTTTTTTTCTGTGATTGTCAGCGGGACAATATTTTACGGAAAAAGTATGGCATTCATGTCTCTGGAAGTAATGTTCCATCTCCTCTTCAGAGTTTTGATGAACTTAGAACCCGGTAAAGCTATTTTTTGCAGTCTATGATATAAGTGATCCATGTCTTCTTGCTGTTCATGATCTGATTTCCTTCCTCCTTTCTAAGTGCTTGTTCTTGAAACACTGCTTACAATATCTTCAGCATCTATGTGGATACTTTTTTATGTGATTTTGTGTTGCCTTATATTTTGTTGAAAAAAGACTACCAAAGTTTCTCTTACTCTAGTTTTGGACTCAATAGATCTCATAAGGACAGGAGGCGGAAAAACGAGGAAAATTGATATTGGATAGATGAAGCTTGGACTGATGGTTCAATAATTGAGCATCTGTTAGTGGCCTAGCTTTTGAAGTAATGAGGGTGAAACTCTTGGAGTTTATGTGCTGAATCGTGGGATACAACCATACTGGTCTAGCCATGCAGATATGGGGGTATGATGGTATGTCATGCTTTAGTTATGCTTGAGGGGAGCAATAACTGGCATGGATATACTGAATCTGGGATGTGATAATGTAAGAAATTTAGAGCGTGGATTAGTCATAAATTTAGCCAAGCTTGGAAATGTTGGTGAAGTTTCAGCTTCATTGATGCTACTGTTCATACTGTTACTGGATTTAAAGATCTGTCTGTGAGGAAAAAATGATGAGGGACACATGCTCTTTCAAAAAGGGCTGCGAGAAAAGACAAGCTGTATCAGTGGTGTTAGCATCTGTCATGTTGTATGCTTTTTTCTTTTGTTGTAGTGTTTCTTTCTTAAATTCTTTTTGGACCTATCATGCATTCATACTATTGGTTGACATCTGGCAAATTAGTTTTTTGTTAATAATATGACTAACTTTTTCCACTCAGAACTAAGCAAGAAAGTAAAGGGCCGTGCTGCCCAAGGCAGAGTGTTTTGTGCGTTAGCTGGGCCCCTTGCCCCTGATCCCTAATTATAGATCAGATTCACTGGACGAGAAGCTCACAAAGGAAAAAAGATTGTTAATTTTGTTTGATGTGAAACCTGTTATGTTCTGGTCATTATTTTAACAAATTCCAGTCTGTTGTGAGATAACTACTATGTTTAGTAGCTTATTTTCAGGACAATTACTATCAAAACTATCAATTTGGATCCCTCATACTATATGCCACTGGCAGCAGTAACTTAAACTCAATGGATTTGAAATCCTTGCATGTTATATGACATCTTACTTTGTTGACTAGTTCCTTTCAAAGATTTACAGCCTTCCACTTTGAAAGTAGGTGTGCTTTCTTTAATATAAGATCTGGAGATAATTTTCCATGATCCAGAAAGAGAGATAAATGACAGAAAGGCTATCTACTATCTAACAACTTGCTTTTTACACAACTCTTTGATACTGTTTTGACTTGCATTTAATATTGGTAACCTTCGGCAAGCATTTGATCTTGGTCGCTACTTGATGAAATGGGAGACAATTATGCTTGATTTTTCTTCCCTTGTCAATTGTCATCACTTTCGACCCTACCCTACCCTCTCTCCCTCCTTTTCTTTTTCCCTTTTTCTTTTTTTTTTTTTTTTTGGATGGGGGTGGGGCAGGAGTGCTAGGCAGGTTAGGTGTTTGCTTTGAGAAGCTGGCTTCTAGATGCATAAAACTTCCTATGCTATGCAATATATGTAAGTTGCTTTCCTTGTCTGTCATGGGTTGTAGATCACAAATAGTTGATTTTATATGGTGAAATTGCATTACCTGAGTAAGATAGGGACTTTTGAGCCCACACAACTTCTGGAATAAGGAAGCACAAAGGAGGCCATACCCACAGAAGGTGGCTAGGTCAGTTATAACATGAATAAGATGATCTTGACCTTATAGGAGTGCAAACTTTTTCTAGCATTTCTTACATTTGTTGTAGAAAGAAAAAAGAGTGGGAAGGTGGTACCTGGAAAGCAACAGGTTTCTTACTTGGAGTGTTGCTTCAGGGAAGACATGATTTTAATATCGAGGAAGGATATGTTCCTTGGTGGGAAAGATGTCCTATCTGGAGGGGCTTTCTTTTGAAGAATGTTGCTGATCAATATGGATTGGAAGAATTCAAAATGCAGTTTCCATTGCAGCGTTGCAAATTCACTCTAGTGCAGCAATTGCGGTGCATATGGTTGTCACGGGGTGAAACACTGTCCACTCTACTTCAATACCTTTCCAGTACAGCTGTTTCGTCATGGAGTTGCCGCGTTTTCAATCCATAGTTTGGAGAATGAGAAGTGTCACGCTTGATATATGCTTGTGTGTCGATTTGCACTATATTTTGATCTTACAAGTAGCTTTCATTGATAGCTCTAGGCAGCAAATTCAAGACCTCTAGTGCTCTAGAGCAGAGTGCGAAGAGTATGAGATTGTTATAATTTGAGCACGACCTATTCAAAAACTCACATTGTTTTATAAAGAGGTAGATCTCAGCATCATGCTTCCTTGGCTAGAATAGGTTTGAGGCTATTCACCCGTGGGCCCAATTGAGAAGGAAGTAATTCTGAGCCTCCAAGATTATGATAGGAAAAGGAATTGGCCTTTAAAGCCACAAAATCTGGAGCTAGGCATCAGTTGTGAAAGGCACGGACATAGCATTGCTTGGAGGACGTGCATTGATAAATATTATTTATTTGTATCTTAATAATATCACTTTTATATTTTTAGTCGTAAACTTGGTCTTGTTCCTATGTGAACTGTGCGTTTGTATTCCATAGATCAAACGAACGTTAGAACTTGCGGATGTTAACTTTGCCTCTTTTAACATTTGTTTAACGTTATTTGAGTGTGTTCAAGAAGTATTGGTGTTTGACGTGTGTCAGATATGATAATTTTAGGAGTTGTTTGCTTCATAGGTTACCAGACCTTTTTTTGTTGTGGCGGAGGAGGTTGTTGAGGATTCGAGAGCGCTGGAACTTATTGTCTGTCTTTGCCCCCAAGCCTTGTTAACTGTGATTTTATCTGAAAACCATTTCTTTTGTTTTGTTTATCTGATCGAAAACAAGCCTAGCATTGTCGTTATGTATTTTCTCCCAGACCGGCCATAAAAACGAAGAGAGATGTAGAAATTAAGGGAAAAAGGGGGAAGAAAGAAAGAGAATGTTCTTAAACAACTATTGTGATAAGATAGATAATGTCCTTCAACAATTATTGTGACATCATATGTTTATTAATGTCAACATATAATTGCATGTCTGACTTTTGGACAGATACAAATGCAAATCGTACTTATTGCGAAACTTTGCTGAATTTGGATACAAGGAGCCCACCCCCATCCAAAGGCAGGCTATTCCAGTCCTCCTATCTGTATGCCTTCTTTTCTAGTTATCCTTTGTAGACATCTTGCTTTCAGGGTATTTTATGTACCCCTAGGCAAAGTCTGATTTTTGGTCATTTATTTTGCACACTGGACGCTGTTAACTTTCTGAAGGGACGTGAATTCTTTGCTTGCGCTCCTACTGGCTCTGGAAAAACTTTGGCGTTTGTTTGCCCCATATTGATGAAACTAAAGGTACATATATGTGTAATCAATCAGTCTAGCATGGGAAAATCTTAGGGGATTTTTGATTGACAATGATGTGTATTGTATTCTTATAAACAGCATGGATTGAAGGAAGGTATTCGTGCTGTCATCCTTTGCCCTACACGTGAGCTAGCTGCTCAAACAACTAGAGAATGCAAGAAACTTGCTGAAGGAAAGAAATTTTATATCAAATTAATGACTAAAGAAATTGCCAGAAGTGCTGATTTCTCAAAATTGCGTTGTGATGTCCTTGTATCAACACCTCTTCGTTTGGAATTTGCAATTCGCAAAAGGAAGCTTGATTTAAGCAGGTGTGTGTGCTTTTCAGTGATGGTTCACTGTAATCAAGAAACTCTTGTCCCTGCCTGCTTTTTATGCTATCATCCTTTGTAGAGTCAACATATATGTCAGTTTCTATAGAACATTATGATGCTTGATTGGATATATGGAGTTGTATTGTCATTACATCTTGCATAGTTTTGTGATCCTGTGATACCACAGTTAAGAAACTGAAGAACAAAAATATGGCTTTCAGAAACTTCCTATGCAAGCAGCATAAGCTGATCTTTAATTGCAATGGAAGTGAGCTTATGCAGAGAGTATTGTGAACTAATTATATGATGCATTTGAAAGGACAAAATCAATTTAAATGTTGTTTCATCACACTTAATGTAATCTCTATCTGAACAGCTGTAGAGCAACACCAGCAATGTTAGAGAAATGAGGCTCGAAATAGCCAACTTAAATAATAGAAATCAAAAAGAAAAAAGGAGAAATAGGTATTTACAATCAAAGAGCATGAACATGAAAAGTTTCATTTTTGTTTAGGAAGCATCTCGTGGGAGTGTTGTGACATGTAAATATGTGATAATTTACAAACGAGGGGAAAGATCTTGGTGAACACTGGATGGATGCTCAATGTGCTAAGTTGTTGTGGAGTTGATTGATCATTTATCCTCGTCAATTTTCATTGGCTCTTCGGGAATTAGCCTTTAGTTTCTTAGGATTTTCTTGGTTGCTTCAAACTCTACTAGGAACCATCTTTTGACCTGGGAGGTTATCTTTGGTCTGAAAGACAAAGAAGAATGCCTTGTTAAGAACTCATGAGTTTTTGGAGTATTTGGCATGAGAGAAACCAAACAGTCTTTCAAGAGTGCATGAAAGATAATCTGATCAAGACTCATCCGTCCCCCTCTTGACCAGGGAGTGCGGGGAGGGAGGGAATGGAAACTTTTGCCAATCTTTTTTGATGTTGTAGATTCTATGTTTATGTTCTATCTTGGATGTATTATGTTTGATGTATAGGTCCTCTTTCATTTTACTTTAGCTTACAACCTTACATTGTAGCTTTTTATAACTAACTTTACAACTATCTTATAGCTCCTTACGATTCCTTACGGCTCCTTACAGCTTTGCTTACCGTCCTTACAACCTTACAACTCCTGACAACTAAATGTACAAGGACATAGTCCTTTTGTAGGATGCTTGCTTTGCATCCAATCTTATGTTCATGATATATTATATACTCCATATACCTTGTTAGAAAAATAATAATATCAACATGATATATTAATATATTCTATATATTAAAAAAAACAAAAACATTTGATCATTGTCTTGTACATCTTATCCTCTGTAGGTTCCACTCTTGGTTTCTCCTGTCATTTCATTTGTTATTTTATCCCAGTATGACCATCCAACAAAACACTATGCTCTCTGTTAAACATTGTTTTGTGCTTGTATTTTCATAGTTTGCCAACATTATGCTCGGTACAATAAAATCTAGTTTAACAACAGATGTGGTAAAACTTTACTTTGTCTTCATTGGGACTTTCTTCTCACATAAAACTCTGGAGTAACTCTTGTTTTTTCCACCCACCCTTATATGCTTAGTGTCCTTATCGATCTTCCCTTTATTGGGTATGATTGATCCTTGGAGTCTGAACTTTTCCACCTTCAGTATTATATCGACGCTAATGTAGATTTCTTTTTCGTTTCATCTGCTTCCTCATCGTTGGAATTTGCATTCCAATTATTCCATCTTTAACCTTTTCAATCTATAACCTTTAGACTAAGGTTTCTCTTACAAACTCCAACTCGTCCACTGCTCTTATCTTGTCAACTAAGGCTAATCATCTGCAAACAATTTCAGTATGACCTGGTAAATGTTGCTGTAGTGTAATGTATAGCTATATTTCCAAAATACCCTTACCTAGGTTCAATCTTTTTGTCCATAAATTAATTATATTTTATGTGCATGAAACTTTAGACAGGACACGTGCATTTACATTGTCAATTATATTGAATGTTTCAATGGGCCTTAAAACTTGACGACTTTGTGTTCAGATCTGTCTATATCTGTGGATATTCGTCGCCCTCCTTTCATTTTGTAAGTAGAGAATGCATTTCGTTGTGTCTTGGATGTGTAAGAAAATGCAGACGGATTGTTGTGTACATTTAATTGTCAAGCATATAGTGTGTTTGAATGGGCCTTAAAACCCCTTTAATGAATTTGTTCTCAGATCTGTCTGTCCTTGGATATTTGATTCCTCCCTTCAATTCAAATAATTAGACAAAGCATTTATTTGACGTTTGTTGATCTGTCTTTTTCTCATTGTGCAGGGTTGAGTTTCTTGTCCTTGATGAATCAGATAAGCTGTTTGAGCTTGGTTTTGTGGAGCAGATTGATTTTGTTGTCAAAGCGTGTTCGAACCCCTCAATAGTGCGTTCATTGTTTAGTGCTACGTTGCCTGATACTGTTGAAGATCTCGCACGAACATTAATGCATGATGCTGTCAGGATTATTGTGGGCAGAAAGTATGTATGAGCTTTTAATTATGTTTTTCAGTGGCATGCTTCAGAATTGTTTTCCTTTACAGAATTTGTTTGCTTGACTTTGAGCCGACAATTGTTCCAATGAGGATTCTTTTTCTAAGCTTGAACAAGCAATACTATATCACGTTATTATTAAACATGGCTGCATTGGTATCATCAATCTTACTATGCTAAAAAGTAATCAGGAGCTGTATTTTGTGAGATGCTATTAATTTCTGCTGTGAGTGACCTCAGTTGATGTATGTCTTATTATCTTGATCTGGCTTGTGTGTTTTCTCTGTGTTGTGTGTGCCTTGGGGGAATGGTGGGGGAGCAATCTTTCCAGAAGTGAATCAGCAATCTGACTTTACTTGACCAGGAATCAGTAGCTATATCTTGTAAGTTATTGATTTAGGCTGTGAGTGAGCAATTGATGTTACTCCAATTATCCCAGTCCCAGTATTTTTGGGTGCCTGTATTTTTGCGTGCCTCTGTGTGTGTTTTTTCGAGTGGTGGGGGAGGGACTAATATTGACTTCCAGAAGGAATTAAGATCTGGCTAAAGGCATTTGTCCTCTGCCGGGGACCAGGGTTAGTTATCCTCTGTTCTTGGTTTTATCTGACCTTGATCTTTATGCATTTGCTTTTTCCGGATGTTTCACGGATGCGTGTTTAGTTGTTCCTCTAGTTTTTGAGCTAGGTTACAGCCTCCTCCCCGCTCCCCCACCCCCAAAAAAAAAGGTAGTCTGATTGTTCTGTTCACTTTTTTTAATTAGGAATACAGCGTCTCAAACGATAAAGCAAAAATTGGTGTTTGCTGGAAGTGAAGAAGGGAAGCTTATTGCACTACGGCAGAATTTTGCTGAGGTAAAGCTTTTGATGCGGGCAGTGCAAACCCATTCTGGATTGTTTTAAAGCGGGTTTGGAGATGTCCAAACATATGCAGCCTTGCCATTCAAGCTAGTTTTTAGGGTGGAAATATAGACTCTATCCTCTTCTGAGTATCTTGTATTTTTCTCAAGTGACTAGCTAATGATCACATCATTCTCCACATAAGTGACCCTGAGGGGGTAAAGAGCTGTAGCTTTGGGATGCAGCAATGGTGGATCTGGTTGGGTCTTCACCTTGTATCCTTGGGTGTGAATTAGGGTGTCATATCCAGGTTACCATCCAAAATTTGAGCTTGAACTTGAGATAGGTACCATTAAGAAATTGGAATTTAATTAAACTTGGATGCAAACTGAAATATTAACATAGAGTAGTGAAAGTGGTTTGATCCTTTACTGAGAGGAATTGACCTTCCATTTGGGCTAACATCCCTTCAATTAAGAGGCGGCTAAAGACGGTGAAGAAAGGCTGGGTTTGGGTAAAGGTGGTACTTCTGGATCAAATTGTCTACTCTTAGGCCCTGTTCTTTTTAGCATTAGCTTATAATAACGTTACAACTTCTGACAGCCTTACACCTAAAAAGAACAGGGCCTAAACAGCAAACCTGTAAACCAGAATGAGTCTGTTTGATCTGGTAAATGAGGTCCATTTCCATTGTGTACTGCTCCTATGTACTTTGAAATGCCAGGTTCTAACCATGATGCCAAACGTTTTGCGTAACATGCATGCCACTTCTATTTCCCTAGCTTTTGATAATTTAATGAGAATGTGGATGAAGGCGAGGTTATGTTGTCTATTCTACAAACTAACAACATTTTCTTGTCACATGCTTGAGCTATTTTCTGTAAATGGAATATTGGATAAGGAAGAAGGATATGGCTCCTTTATATTAAAACAAAATGAAGAAAAGGAAAGACGGAAAGGTACGCTCGGTAATGGTCTCTTTACTTGCCCTTTTGAATGGCTAATGTAAAATAAATATTGGACCACACATTCTGCTATAAATGATCAGCGATCAATCGTACATGTTACACAATGTGTGGCTTTGATCATAGTACTTCTTTTCTTTTTTAAACCCCCTCCTTTGGATTGCCAGACTGAACATCCTAAATAATTATTACGCTGAGATGGTTATATGATCTCCTCATGGAAGAAACTCTTTCTATTGTGTTACTGGGGTAAACCTGTTGTACGTCCTAAAAGCACACTAACAACTGCAGATTTGCGACATCTTTATGCTACTTTTCTTTTCCTCTTTACAGTATTGATCTTATTCTTGAGCATTTCCACCCACAAAATTACCCAATTATAACATGTATAATTATATATTTTGATGGCCTGCAAACCTTTTGAGGATTATTTATTGACATGTGCTGAATGGCTGAATAGCCTCTAGTTTTGTTTGTTGGTTTTTATTTCTATACGGGTAAAGCTCCCTGGACGGGTGCTGATCTAAGATGCAACATGTGACGAGTGATGAGTGTACGGTTCTTGTCTAGGAGTCGGAATTTTCTTTTCCTTCTTTATTGGACAACGAAAATGAAGATAAGGCATTATATATTTGATTTAAGAACACAAAATATAAGTTAATTTTATGAATAAAATGGAAATTTAGCAATATAAGTTTAATGTGGCACTGAAGAGATTTCTTTTGTTGTAGTTTTTCTTTTTTAAAATGCAAACTAATAATTGCCAGATATCTCTTTTTCGTTTTTGTCTTTTTGTACCTATTGGTTATCGTAGGATTCAACAGTTAACCAGTGAACCAATGTGCCATATAAAATGACAATTATTTGCTTTGTCAACATTGTGCCAAGTATATCATGGAGATGACATGCTCTATATCATTAGCTTATGCATAATACCAATTTTAATGGTCTGTTAATTAATTGTAGCATATCTGTAAGTGCCATCGTTGGTTCCTCTCTTCTGACAATTTTTTTCTTTATTCTGTTCAGAGCTTGGATCCACCAGTGTTGATCTTTGTGCAAAGCGTAGAACGGGCAAAAGAGCTCTATAAAGAACTGGCACTTACTGATATCAGGGTGGATGTCATCCATTCTCATTTGCCTGAGACACAAGTAATTTCTTTTTCATTGTGGAGTAGCTTGCATCTGATTGTTGGCACCTAAATCATGGCTAGAGTTATATTTCAGATAACATCATGATTGCTTTTTTTTTTTTTTTTTTTTTTTTTTTTAACTATACGATATCATTGACTGAGTGCCTCAACGAGGATTCTTACTATGGGGGATGTGGTATATTTGCAACCTTCACTATACCATATCATTGACTGATTTCAATCAATGTGTCTATTACAAGTTTCAACTTATAGTGAAATAACAGGATAGCCCATCATTGCACATAAGGGTCCAAAAGAAACTTACAGTGAAATAACAGAGGATG
Organism: Talinum fruticosum; assembly: GCA_021018815.1. Lineage (NCBI taxonomy): Eukaryota > Viridiplantae > Streptophyta > Magnoliopsida > Caryophyllales > Talinaceae > Talinum > Talinum fruticosum. The sequence continues at coordinate 6,374 of JAITYX010000124.1, read as the reverse complement.
TTTCTTTTGGACCCTAATGTGCAATGATGGGCTATCCTGTTATTTCACTATAAGTTGAAACTTGTAATAGACACATTGATTTGAAATCAGCTTTGCGATTATTGGCATTATGAATTCAGACATGGGGAACCATGGTCCTTTACCCCTTCTGCACGAAAAAGGGAAAAAAAGTCCTTTATTCCTTGTACTGGGTTGAAAAATGTTGGATTGTGAGGCGACAAGAAAGAGTGATGAAATGCTGGAGAAGCACATTGCTTCTCATACAGGACCAATTAGAAAACTTTAATGGGAAAATTGCTATGTAGTGGGAAACACTGAAGGAAGTAATAAGTGCTATCTCAGTTACTGCTGTGGAAATTTAGAGAGTTCCATTCCTAATTTGTGCCCTCATTTCTAAGGTGCAAAGTGAAGAATTATGTATATTATGGGACAAATAAAATTGAGTTATTAGACGCCAATAATACCACATTTGGAAGCATTGGACGTCAATAATTCCACCTTTGGAATTATTGAATGTCAATAATCACACCATTTGAATCAGACGTCAATAATTCCACTTTTGACTATTTGATTTTTTAGACTGCCAGATGTTGTGGTAGTGATGACATGTGAGGTAATATATAGATGTGAAGTACTATGGATAGTGGGTTTTATAACCTCACACGTCATTATTCCCTCCAAATCAAAGCTCTATTAACTTGGTGACAATCCATAAAAACAAATAGAGTATATGGTGAGATTATTGACATCCAAATCAAAAGGGGAATTATTAGCATTCAATGATTCCAAAGGTGGGACTATTGACATCCAATTTGAAAAAATGGGACTATTGACATCCAATGCACCCAAAGGTAGGATTATTGGTGTCCAATAACCCAATAAAATTTAGTAGAAAATACCAAGCTCTAATCTCTTGAAGGTCATTTTGTGTCATGTTATATTCTGTTTGGTATTTGGTGAATCTTTTTCTAATTGGTATCCTGTTGTCTACTTGGCAATTTACAGCGGGAGAATGCTATCAATGATTTTAGGGCTGGTAAAACCTGGGTGTTGATAGCAACTGATGTTGCTGCTCGAGGTTTGGACTTCAAAGGTCTTAACTGTGTGATTAATTATGATTTTCCGGACTCTGCTTCAACCTACATCCATAGAATTGGTAAGTTGCTCAATTATGACTTGTCTGATGTTGCCTACATATGAGCATTACCATCTCTAGTTTTGTCAGACTTCAGACATGCAAACTGGCCAACCCGAAAATTCGACCTGTGAGATAGAGGCATTTTAATGTGAAATAATGTGATCTCCTTGCAACCGGAACCTGATGTATCCTGAGTGTAATATACTTTGAGCCCAGATCCTAAGTAGCCTGACCCAAGCGATTGTTTGTTTGAATTGATAATGACCTGTGGCTATACACCTGATGACCCATCCCAAACCAGATTGATCTGACTCTAACTTGTGGCTGTCACAATTTTCCAAACATAAGTCAGGTGACTTCACCCAAGATAATGTTGACCCACTGTAGACTTGATCTTGAATCTGCTGGACCCAAACCTGACTCAATATGAATCTCAAAATCATCTTAAACTAAATCTAGCTCAATGTTGCCCAACATAGCACAAACAAATTTTATTGATGTGGATGACCCATTTGCCAAGGCTGTCATAAACAATTATCTGGGAAAAATCCGTTCTTCCATCCATTCAGGAATACTTGTTCAACTCACATCAGCTCCCACTATTATGACTGCGTGCGTATAAGTAATCATTCCTGCTTTCTTCTGGTGGCAAAAATTGTGACTAGAAGGTTTGTTCCAAACAGCTTCTGTTAATATAGATCTGTGGTCATGGTTGTTTTGTAGGCCGATCTGGTAGAGCTGGGAGGGAAGGAGAAGCCATGACTTTCTATACAGAAGAAGATATACCTTATTTACGTAATATAGCAAATGTCATGATACAATCTGGTTGTGAAGTCCCTTCTTGGATAGTGTCGATGCCTAAAGCCAAGTGGAAGAAACACAACCCAAAGAGGGATTCTATTTCAGTTGGTCCAAGAGATGATGCCTAAAGCCATGGTCTTTTTCATTCTCGAACATGCATATTTTCTTTTCTCCTCCTCTAATTCATTTTATGTGTCACAATTTTGTTTTTTTTTTTTTGGTGCAGAGGAGCCACAAAGTGCAAAGTGTTGTAATTTTGTGCTAATATATAGTTTCATCTAGTTTCTAGCTTCGGATGGGATGTACCATTTCTCAGAATGGAGATCGACTTTGTTCAAATTTTGGAGCTAGTCCGATTGTTTATTTTGTTTGGACGTTTAGTCGAGTGACTTGATTGTTTTATCCTGGATCTGTAAGCTGAACTATGAGAACTTCATAGATTGTAACATAGGTAATTTATATAGGATCTGTATTCTACTCGCCCACCTAAACATAAAAGGCACTACTAACTTGTTTGTTTGATGCACAACCCAAAGCTTTAAGATTATGGTAACACTTTAAACATAAAATGCACTACTAACTGTATTCTGCTCGCCTACCTAAATTGCGGAGTCTGCTTATTATTATTTGGAAGTGTATTAGAGTTAATATGAGCAACTGAAAAATTGATATATATACTACATAAGTGATTACACAAAGGTTTATAGAAGGTTAATGATAACATAGAATTTATTTGTAATATAATAGATTACTTTACGCCTCTTTATAGTTACACTTTAAAATTAAGTATTTAAAAATTTGGGTGTTTAAAAATGGATATAAATTATAAAATTTATTTTTAATATAATAGATCACCTTACTCCTCTTTACATTTACACCTCAAATTCGAGTGTTTAAATATTTGGATGTTTAAAAATGGACGTAAATTATAAAGAGAAATAGGAAAGGGTAAAAATCTTCAAATTTGGTGTTTAAAAAATGGATGTAAAATGTAAAGAGAATTAGGGAGGGATAAAGTTTAATTCCTTGCTTTGCTACTCTTATTTATTCATCTATTTATGTCCTTCAAATAAGGGCAAGCATAGTAAAATAAGAGGGAGGAAAAGTCACATATGGCAACTTATAAATTTTACACACTTTTAACTAATCAGTATTCCAAACCTTCATATTAATGATAAAAAAATAATTTATATTCACCACAATGCAAATTTTCGAAAAACTTCACTTTTGTGTGTTGAGAATTATATGTATTTTGATTGTATTCCTCTTGTTTTAATATTAAAATTTACCTTCACTTTGTATTGTTTTACATTAATTTTAATAGGCATCCTAATTGTGTTACGTTATGTCTTTTTTAATTATAATAATATTGTGATTATTTGACAATTAGAATGACTTTATTAAAAATAATATAAAATGATACAAAATGAAGATGAAGATGAAGATGAAGATGAATTTTGATAGTAAAATAAGAGAAAATGATTATAATGTTTTTTGAAATAAATTATCAAATAACAAAAAATAAATAAATTTTACAATTTAATGAAACAATAAATTATAACAGAAAAACTACACATCTCATAATGTAACGCCCGGCCCTTTGCTATGGACACCACATCGCTGAGAATCCTTAAGGCTAAATTAGGGAACAACCTAGCTAAATAAACATGCTTTTAAAACTCATAAAAGCCAACTCAACGTTTTTTTAAAAGAGAATCTACTTCGAGTTTCAAACTCATACGATTTCAAACTAAACATTTGTATTCACACGACCTTATAACATAAATTAAGTACATCACCGACAAAGTCTTGGTGGGGGCCACCGAGGCCGAATCGAGTGTGTACAAATGCCAACAAACCTCTAGCTACGGACATGCTCGATTACCCAATAAATCTTACACATCATACTCAAAAGCACACACAATTAAGCATAAGTAATCAATGCATTAAAATTTCTTGTAGCTAAGAGAGCATCAAAACGACCTCCAAAATAACAAAGCTTTCCGGGAACCTTACTTGTTGCTCTGGATCCGAAAATATGAAAAAGTAGGGGGATGAGCAACCACAGCTCGATGGGAGCCTTTCACCTCCCAAAACCAAAATAACTTTGCATGCATACATATATATAAATATAATAGCAATCAATACATAATGACCATAATATTAGTAAAGTCGCATCATAAAGATAATCTTGCCTTACTCCACCCTTAATCGAACGGAAAAACCATGATGCATTAGAACTCAAGTGAACCACGCTTCCTTCGTAAATGTGACCAATCAATTCCCAAGCTGGAACTTAGCTTAATTTTTATCATTGGGAAAAAACTAGTACCACTGGTACTCAAATGACGTCTCGTGAGCCGACCCAACGTACCACGGTACTAGGATTCGGAACCACTCACGCGTGTGTACAAGTTTCCTATCCGGGAGGACTTGTAATCTAGGAGTGAAAGCTGCTGCCCTCGGGCCGGAATATGTCACCTTCCTAGATTTTGTATTTCGACGCTTATGAGCCGACCCAATGTACTACGGTACAGGGATTCGGAACCACTCACTCGTATACCCAAGTTTACTACCCGGAATGACTCGTAATCTAGGAGTGAAAGCCGCTACCCGTGGGTCGGAATGTGTCACCTTCCTAGACTTGGTATTTCGACGCCTGTGAGCCGACCCAATGTATGACGTGCACGGGATTCGGAAACACTCACGCGTATACTCAAGTTTCCTATCCGGGAGGACTCGTAATTTAGGAGTGAAAGTCATTGCCCTCAGGCTGGAATAAGTTACCTTCCTAGATTTCGTATTTTGATACTTGTGAGCCGACCCAACGTACCACTGTACTGGGACTCGTAACCACTCACACGTATACCCAAGTTTACTACCCGGAAGGACTCATGATGTAGGAGTGAAAGCCGCTACCCGTAGACCGGAATATCATCTCATGTCACCTTTCTAGATTTTGTACCGGTAAAGTGCTCAAACCCAAGGAATCAACTTCCCATTTACCGTTATGGTTGTTATCTCTATCATTTCTTTACATATGTATTTAGTAAATTATTTCATGAGACCCAAAGCCATACTTCAAGTCTTAGACTTGTTTCTCGACACAACATACAAGGTTTTACAAGCATCACGGGACAAAGCCCTCAGGTTGTGGGAGTCCAAAATTGCTTTGGAGGTCTCCACGGACCTTCCCGCGGCCGGTGGAGGTCAATGGTTGGCTCTAGAGGTCAGCAAGGGCCTTCCCATGGTTAGTGGGGACTTCTTGGTTACGAGATCATCTAAGTTTAGGAAGTAGCAAGAGTACTAATGTGGTCAATAGCAGAGAAGTTAGTTGTCAAGTTGATTTCTCAAATTGGTCTATTCCAAAACAAAAGATAGAAACCATCTATCAAATAGGCAAGTTTGATTTCAATACTGCTTTTTCAATTAAAGACCATGAAGAAACCTTCAGTTTAGATGAAGAGTTTCAAACTATTAAGTTATTATCAAATATTTCTATTAAAAAATATAAAGAAAAATATAGATATATTCATTTTGGTATGATTCAAATAGCACTCAAGCCTTTAACAAGACTAGGATTAGATTGTCCTATATTCATGGCCCTTAGAGACAATAGATTAATTAGATATAAAGATTCATTATTAGCAATGGTTCAAACTAATATATGCAATGGTCCTATTTATTTCAATTGTTGTCCAAATTATTCAGTAGATCTAAATGATCCTCGGATACTTAGATACATTAATTTTAGATATTCATTTACAAAATGATTCAAAAGTATTATTCAGAGAACTATCAAGAAATTTCGCTATTACTTATAGAGTTTATTTCAAGCTATTATCTTCTCAATTAAATCCAAAGTGTTTATTAAAGCCATCTTTAGATGAAACAATATTATTAAAAATTGAATCAGATAATACTTCAAGCTTTACTCCTAAATTATTAAAGTGGAATGAAATAACTATTCCTCAAGAATTTATTATTCAAAATATTAAGCCTCCTAGGAATATTGCTCAAAAGAATATTCAACAAGTAATTGAAGAGCCCGATGGCAGAGTATTAATAAGATTTAATTCTATTAATGAAAGATCTTTTTCTTCAAGACTTTCGGAGAAAAGAGATCTTCCCGATCTTCTTTCTCTATGCCTTCAAGATCTACTAATTATGATTATTTAAAAGATAATCAAGTAGAAGATTCCTCTTCTTCCTCAAAAATTTATTATAAATCTCCAATAGCAGAACCAGATTGATGAAACTAGTTCATCAATAGGTTCACCTACTCATTCAGTTATGCAACCTCCTTCTTATTCCTCTATTAATGTTATTTCAGAACCCTTTGACAATAGATAAAGATTATTTAAGAAAAGATTTCGATTCAATAGAAAATAGAGATAAAAAGCAATGGTTTTTATCTCATTTCGATCTCAAAGCT